>JAHDVE020001375.1:0-504291 GCA_022606495.2 Halesus radiatus
AAAATATTATTTACCATCAATTATTTATTACTAGCGAGTAAGTATCCGGCGTTGCCCGGGGTTATGAATGGTTTGGAGGAAAGTTTTGAGATTGTGATGTATACCTACCTCTGCCCCTGCCGCTACCCGCACCCCCACTCCCACCCCTACCCAGTAGTTTTCCTCTTATTTTGAAAGTCGAGTGTGCAAAATTTCCCAAGCTCGGAATAAAACTTTTGATTTGTACACGAAACAAAGAAAAACCGCCCGGGACAATCTTCTTTATATAGTAGAAGAAGATTAACGATTAATGACCGATCAGTGGTCGAGTGGTTCAAATCTATGGCTTCACATTGAGGCATTGCGGGTTCAATATACTCTTTTTGCTAAGTCTAAGCGACATTTTCGACGTAATACTTATAACGATAGGAGTAAACATAATTCTAATAGTGTCGGGTTATTTGCATAACCAGGGAATATTTTTAATAATCTGTTTATTAGTTAAATGATAATAAATTAATCATCTGCATTAATTATAATTATATGATCATCATTAATTTCTGCACAAAAAGCTCTCATGATAATGTTTTCACTATCACTGTACAATTATTTAATACGAGTAATTTTGTAGAAGCGATTAATAAACTTGAAAATTCTGAAATACGGGAAAAGGACATGTTACTGCATAACACCGTCACTTGTACCCATAAAATTATAACCGAACTCCGAAACCCGTTCGAGAATTAAACTCGTACAAGAATTTCAAAGTACCTCCGGCAGGTAATTAAAAATCCTCGTCAACCTTCGAGTCAATACCCTACCAAACTCTCCGCTTTCATCCTTCCCCGCCGATTGACCGATAGCCCTAAGAATAGCGTGCCGGGTTCGACTCTCAGACGCGCTCATATTATTTGTTGTCAGGTCTCGTAGCGGGTATTGTTTCCCATGCGGTGGATGCATTCCTTGACTGAGAATCCGCGTGGTATTTGCGAACAGGTAAAAACTCTAAATTCCATGTCAAAATAATTTATCGTTTATTCAATATGACATTTAGTAGCGGTTCCCTTCTGTCTGCCGCTGCGATACTGAGCTTCTTGGATTTCTCGGTGCTTCGTGTCGGAACGAACGACGACTGCACGTGGTGTATTTAAGTAATAATAATATCTCTGAAAAAAAAATAATCATCAGAACATGTTGGTCTTTTTCGTAAGGTGGAGGAGAGTTGGTGGAGGTCATAGTGGGATGCTGAGGTTATTCAGCCAGTCGACGGCATCGGGAGTCACTTGGCTCAGCACAGATGTGCCATGGAGAAACTGATGAGGGGATTATCTTCTACGATGTGTTTCGTTGTGTGAATATTCACGTCCGAGGTCTGCCACTGAGTTCGCCACGACTCTTCAGAGGAGTATCGTGTTGGAAGCAGTCTTTCGCTATCAGTCCAAAAAGGTTTCCAGGACGTCAGGCGGCTGTCCGGAAGGTTTGCAAACTGTTGGTTAATTTTGTCGATACCCAGAAGTGTTGCATTTTACCACGACAACGGGGCAAATTGCAACAATTTTCCATCTCTACGTGAAAAATTACAAAAGTTTACCTGTTTTCCCGTTAAAACACTATCCTTTCTGGTTATATTTTGTTTTATAATATTCACTTATTGATTACACCTACATAAATAAACATTATCTAAACCTAAGTGTTGAAAGTGTTGCATGTAATCCGTCTTCCCGTACGTAGTAAATATTTATATTAACAATTTACATTAGGCACTGTTAGTATTTATTTCTAGGTATTTTTCTCTATCGCCAACATAGTCAACTAACCAATTAATAACAACAATAATAAATGTAAAAATCAAGTAAAATGCTAGATACGTTAGGTAAGGAGATCTGAAATAGAAAATATATGCTTAAATCAGCATTGCAGTTTATTTGAATCTGCACATTTGTAAAATGGTTTTACAAAGTTTCACCATAACAATCGCCTCAGGAAGCTCATTTCTAGAGCGTTCAGTCTACTTTCATACTTCCTCTGCCAGTTCTATGCCTCACCGCCATACATCAGGGTTGGTATTCTCACTCCACCGTGAACTGCTAGTCTTGCGTCAACTCTGTGCACATTTTTATAGACATAAAATTGCCGGTCAAAATATATAAAGTGCTACAGAGATGGCTAATCACTAGATTATAAGACAGGGTTATTCAAAATGATGGACTCAATTTCGCACCTTCTCCTATGACTCCTATGGCTTTTTCCTTTACAGAGACATCCACTTTGTTCAAATTGATGATACCAACGACAAATGCTCTTTCTAGTTGAAGGTTCAATGTTAAAATGGAGGAGAAAGTTACGCTTCACAACAGTTACCTACTCAGTTTTACAGAACTCACAAATGCAGAAAACCTTGTTTTGCATAGTAGCCATTTTACTCACAACAGATGCGAAATGGCGCGAGCACTCTAGCGGTCGGTTGCGCAACTATGAGCTATCTAGCGGTTGGATTCGAAACCTTCGGTCCTTCCCTTTCAATTGCTGTGTAAATCATTCACACACAACTTATAATTCGGGAAATATAGCGGTACCAAATTGAGTTCATCATTTTTATGAACCCTGTATAGTGTAACTACCTACTAAATATATCCACCCATCACTTAATAATTACAGTTGCAGTATCGATTCTACGGAGGCAGGTAGCGATATAGATTATGAGTGCATCTCGTATAGACATAATTGCACTTCACTCTCCTTTCCCTCTCGTTCGATCCATTAATAATACATAATCTATTCGCCGTGACATCGCGCCATATGATAATCTACATCTCCGGGCTTATTAATTGTACTTCTTCCATAACATTAAGTGGCTGGTTTTGTACGAAGACTGGCTTTTAGTAGATAAAGCTTTATTTCAAAGGCACCCCAACTTTACAATGTATTGTCAGTAGGTTTTAAGTATAGTTGCGGTATTAAATGACTACAGTATCTCAGGTCTAACATAAGTTAGCACGGAAATTAAAGCTCCATTTAAATATCATGTTCGGCGAGCTTTTGCTTACGTACTTATTATGGTCTCGAGAGTCTCGAGTTTTCCATAGTGGGTGTGTACAGATTATCGTTGAATTTCTAGATCATTCGTATGTAATAAAAATTATCACTTATTCTCAGTATTGGATAATGCGTGAAGGGAAGCGGCGATCTTTTTATAAATCCTGAAAGATGACTTTATTTTCGATTGTATTGTGAAAGGAACCAGCCTAATCAAATAGCTTTTTTCCATCTTACGTACCGAATATTGTGAGATTTCCAGACATTGAAAGTAGTTTTTTTTTGTGTTGGATGCGTCAGCTTTGAACTCCAAGTCATATTTTAATAAATTAGTCTTTTCATCATTCGAAAAAGTCTGCTTATCTAAAATACGTTAAAAAAATCTTTTTATCACTTCTTCAATAGATGTAAAATTACTTCGTAGTATCATTTTTAATAAATTAATAAAAATGTTTTCTTTGCGAACCAATATTTAATATATTAATATCAACACGTGTCGGAAGCCAAGCTTCCCTCATAAGCTTCACTTGCGAAACATGTTGATATGCATAATATATTAGATAGTGGTTTACATTTATTAATTTAAACTTTTTTATCATTGTTAGGAATTAGAAATTAGTAATAATTGTTTAAATATTATTAGTATTTTTCCATATAAATATCTAAATATAAATTTTATGATTTCTCAAACATGGGAATGTAAAATATATCAAACTATCGTACTTTAAAAGGCATAATTGATCCCATTTCCGTTTTCCAGATCATCTACTTTTTATTTTTATAAACAATAATTATTAGCCTGAAACACTAATCCAAATTGAAAAAAAAAAAACCTTTCCAAGTAAAGATAAATGTCGCCGACAGGACTCGAACCTGCACCCTTCTGATGTCCGGTCAGATGCTCTACCGTTGAGCTACGTCCTTGAGTCCTGTCGGCGACATTTATCTTTGCTAGGAAAGGTTTTTTTCAATTTGGATTAGTGTTTCAGGCTAATAATTATTGTTTATAAAAATAATTGTTACCCTTTGCGCTATGCACAAAAATCTTGTCTTAAGTTTTTAAGAACTTTAGTTTATCAATTAACATCTACTTTTTACTTATTATCGTGGCAATGTGTCTAGTGTGTCTGGTATATGATGACTCCTTAGAGATATTATGACAACAATGCTGCTTGCCGTCCGGGCCAAGGCAACCCATCTCCGTGACGTGGCAGTGATGGATTATCTACAAGTACAGGTAACAAGATGGGTGATGTTCTGGTGTGTACCTACAAACCGTTCATAAACAATTATAGTTCGCTCTTCTGGAGTCACTGCAGCAGCTCGCCGAGATGTTCAACGAATACCTCCTTAGAAATAAAATAGAGCTCAACTAAAAAGCCGTTAATAATTTAGTGCTCATTTTTTTTTAAATTCAAATACAGATACTAACAAATAATGTAAAACATTAAGAATTCGCATGCATCCTAACTATCTCTCATAGGTTTCTCAACATGAGCAGCAGATAAATTAGAAAGGGGAAAAATAACTATCAATTGTTTTACATAGAAAAACCATAAATTGTTTAGGCATTCAGATGAATGAAGTACGTCAAAATTGTTACTTACCGGAAAATAACTGTCAATTTTCTACTGAAAGTAATGAATATATCAAATAATATTGCGAAATCCATCGGAGACAGATTTTGATGAAATAATTGGCACATTCTGAATGGATCCCCGAGCGTCCGGCTAATGTGGAGTAAGTCGTTAAACCTAGTTGCTCTGGGTGGTACTTTAAAGTATACTAGTTCAAGTAAATTAGGGCAGTCAATGATATTACTGCAGACTTTGTGCAGGGTCATGAGGTCAAGGTAAATTCTTCGTTTGGAAAGAAGAGGGCACGTTATACATTTTTTACATTTATGTCCGTTTGGGTGTCGTTCTGTAACTGGGGCATCGCAGATTTTTTTTCTGAATGTTTTCAATTTTTTTTTTCTCTATAGGTGCTGTAAAGCGGGGTCTACACGGAGTTACACCGTGTTGTAAAGGAGAAAATAATATTTTTCAGCTTTTCTCAATGCTTTAAAATTTCTGAAAACAAAGCTGAGCAAGAAAAAAGCCCTATTCGCGATGTTTTCAATATGTATATCAAAATAGAGTTTGGAGTCCCAAGAGTATGCCCAAGAGCCAGATTACGGTTTTTTTAAAGGATAAGGCAGTGCCCTTATCCTTAGGCTTAAAGACTTTTGCTTAACTTCCGCTGTCATTCACCAGAAGGCATTCTTTAAAAATATCGGTATTTGCGTAATTTAAAAAATAAAATTAAAAAATATTATCGTTATTATTGACTTTAAACATTATTAGTGGATCAATTGTCGAATAATAGTTGCGATATTTGTAAAGTATTCGTGCCAAAAGCCCGAAATGTCGGATGAAAGTGATTTAAACTACACGTGTTGTATGTGTGATACACCAATAATATTTAATAATGCTGTGATAATTAAATCAAAAACTCCTTTAACAATGTATAGATTCAATATATAAGTATACGCATTCCAAATAATAACTGCCCGTGTGATAATTGAGAACAATAGAGTTGACATTTTTAGTAAATGTTATTTGTTTACATGTCGAAATGAAGATTATATTTTATTTATTTATTTAAATATATATATTAGACAGTACCATTTTACGTAATATATATTTTTTTAAAGTATAATAAAGGTGCTTTGTATGGTGGAGTGTAAGATAGGTTTGAAAGGTGATAATGTGAATGGAGTGTTATATGTGTCGTGACCACCTCACTAGGAGAACCTGTGATGAGGTGTTAACGTGGATGTATTAGATGTGGTAATAGTATTGATGTGTATTGATTAGTTTTGTTTTAATGTTTCAGTTTTGCTATATAAACTAGGTAGAATTTAAACATTTTTTGTTTTTATTTTTTGTTACAGTAGGCAAATCCTTTAAAAAATAATAAACATGTAATTATAGATACTTTCGACTAAGCTTGATAATATTATAGTACACGGCACGGAAAGGGAGAGAAGGGACTATCAACCCTAGGACTATAAGCATAGTTTTTTATGTATTGGGTTATGTTTGGTTTGGTTTTATCATGTTTTGAATAACATGAATACCTTGCTTTTTCATCCAGACTGTTTTTTGAGATTAATTGTAGATATAATATTT
Organism: Halesus radiatus; assembly: GCA_022606495.2. NCBI lineage: Eukaryota > Metazoa > Arthropoda > Insecta > Trichoptera > Limnephilidae > Halesus > Halesus radiatus. The sequence goes on from JAHDVE020001375.1 coordinate 6,189, forward strand.
GCAGTTAGTAGTTGTTTCAGAGTGCTGGGCATGCAATTATAAAGTTTGATTGCGTAAGTATTTTTGCCCGTGTGGGGTGTGTGTTATCGGGATATTCAGGGTTTTATCTGTTGAGGATTTGGTTTTATCGCGGTTTGAGATTGCATTGAATTAAGAAGTTTGTGTTAGAAGAGTTGTAATAATACATATTTTTCAAATGCAATGATCCACACAGATGCAATGCATGCATATATAATTTTTTCAAGAATGTTATTATTTGACTTCGGGAAAGAAAATACTTATAAAATTGAAAACAAACTTTTTTTAACCTTATGTAATGAACTTTACAACAATTATTGTCCCATTTCCGCTAAAAAATATAGGGAGGCGTAAGCAAGACAAAAGGCTGTTTCTCGGTGATATTTCGCAAAGCTATCACTATCGGAAGGGTATGCATATGCACCAATACACACAATCGTACATGTTGATAACCTCAACTTGTGAGACCTATATTTATGAAGTATGAAACTGGTGGAGGAAAGAAGAAACTACTTGCAGACCGAATTCTGTAGAAATGAGATCTCTGAGGCATATGGATGGAAGAAGTCTGGTACCTACGCCCCAGGACTTGGGACCATAACTCGGGACTAGAACTTGGGACCAGGACTTGGGACCATCTAGCAAATCATTTATTCGAGACGGTGTAATAGAAGAGTGTTATAAGAGGATGCACGAATGTGAACGAACCTTGAAATGTGGCATTCTATCCTCCCCGGGGCGGAAGAAGAGAAGTTTACATTTACTCCTAATGTACTTTTACGTACAATATAACTGAAAACGAGTAAAATGTTTTTGTATCTGTAGATACTGAACGGCCGAACGAGAGAAAAACCTTTCATTTTCTTTAAAATTAACAATAAATTAACATAAATGAATTAAATAATGTATTTAATATAGTAGTTTAATATGATTTTTTTATTAAAAAACCTTTATGACTTATTTCCACTTATTTATGTTTGACTGGACCGGCTTCGCCTGCAACAGGCATCTTCAGATTGGTCCCTTCTAAAAGGTTTTTTTACAAAATTCTTATTAAAACAGAAATAATAGACAGTATTTTGTTAGATGTTGATAATGTTTTTGTGTAAACTTCCCATACTATTAAGAGGCAGTGCACACTGCAGATTATCAATCCACTGATAGTTCCACAGCGCCCTTGAGACGATTTTTCACAAAAACGGCGAAATACAAATCATCCAATTATTATTATTATTATTGTTATACTTTGTATTGACCACTTTATTAATATAAAGATATCTACATGTTTCAATAGCGATGCTATCTTCATCAGGAGTAATAATTTCTGATGAAGAAAGCATCGCTTTCGAAACATGTAGATATGTTTATATTAATAAAGTGGCGAATACAAAGTACGAGCATACTATTTAATTAATTTATTAATAATGATGCCCCAAAATGATAACCAATCGTTGGAAGAAATTATAAATTAATATATTTATAAGTATTTGCAAGTATTTTAAATTACATAATATTGTAGAAACCAACACTTGAAAACTTATCATGTTTAGCGAATATGTATTCCTAAGCATTTCTAGTAAATGCTTTTTGTGGAAATAATTACTCACAATACTTTTCTACGGATTCTTGTGCAGTTTTACCCATAAATAATTTAGCATCGGAAAGAAGCGCTGGCGCTGGCAGCCCTGAGCAATCGTTGATCCCCTCTCAATGGGAAATTAATTAATCAAAGTATACAACCGATTGTTGAAGGACAGCGTATTATTGCTTGACCCTGTGCAGGATTGGGGAACCATTCGACTAAACACTCTGGACTACTTCATAGTTTTTTTTTAGCATTTTTGCATTATTTTTTTTATAAAATCGCAATGTTCTCAATCAACAAGGTAATAAATTAAAGATGTTAAATATTTCCTCCTACAATCATGATTTTGAAATACAGCTCTATAGGCATGTGGATTTTTTTCAATAGAAAATCCATTCCACTTAGTATAACCTAACCTAACCTAACCTTAACCTTACCTTAACCTAACCTTAACATAACCTTAACCTAACACAACCGGTAAGTGGCGTTGGCATCGTGTCTCGGTTCCACCCAGGCGTCGTGAGTTCAATTCCTCGGCTGGCTAAGTCCTCCATCACGACACAAGCAGCATCTTCCGTTTACTGTGTGGTAGTACGAGATTTTCAAATATTGTCAGGTTATTCGTAACCTGGGAATATTTGCCTTTCTTTAAAACTTGACTGGAGGGAAAAAAAAGTTTATTTTTAAAACTAAAATTGTGAATTTTAAAATTTAAGATTCGCTATGGCAGTGCTGCACCTACATAATAAAAGAGTGGAATATTTTTTTTAATATACAATCAAATAGTTATAGCACAAATTAAGACTATTTTATTTAAAGTACTAGCTGATGTGTACCCGGCCTTGCTCGGGATTTGGAATAAAGTTACGAAGTTGTGAATTCTTGCTTGTCATTAATGTGCCATAATTGATTTGACAGCGAATTTAACTATCGCCAAATAAAGAAACATTCCTTTGAATATTTTATTTCATTCCAAACGTTTATTTTTTCAAAACATACCTAAATCATAAAGTTCTTAAGTAGGTACCTGCTAGTGTTTTCCATTTTGAAAATATTCTACCCAAAAAAACCTTCCTCTTTTGAATATGCAATCTGTGGCTAACCAGAGTGTTATATCTATGGGCTAACCTAAATAAAACATGGCGGGTTCAATGTTTTTCATACTAATTTTAAAACGTTATAGCAACAGTTTTAAATATTGGATTTCATTAAAACTACTTTCTGAACCTTCCCGACACTAATAAAAACAAACTGTGCTATTTTAAGCGAAACCGTTCCAGTGATTTTCGAGAACACCGGGATAAACAAACTTACATTGATTTTTTTTTATATATATAAAGAAAGTATTCTATCAATCGAAGATCAGAGTTTTGAATAGCAAATAAGTAGAAAGTTCAAATATGCTAACCTCACATAAAAAAATCAAACAAATAACAATAAAATTTCTTATTTAATATTTTTATTTTCTTTTTTACATTTTACTTATACGATTTTTTTGCTAACTTATAATAATTATCATAAAGGAATGAGGTTTTCGTAGTAATAAATAATACAAAAAATTGCTAAAACATGGCGTTCAAATCTAAATTTGCCCCGCGAATTTGCACCCCTGGTAGTAAAACATTATTTCAAGTGGCTCTCCGTATAATCTGTGCATTATCTGCGAACACCCATCTCTGTAAGTATTGAGGGAAAATGGAAAAATTGCATCTACATACTTCAATCACTCATTGTCAGTCTATGGCAACATTATTGCAGCCAGACGGATTGCCAGGTCAAAATATTATTACCTATGGAAAATACATAATAAGTGGTTCTTGGAATAAATGTTTTAAAAAATACCCTCCTATGGCCTTCGCAGCGTATTGGTCTACGTAATATTTTACGGTAGTTGCGTATTTTACTCCCATCAGTGAAATCATAATCGCTAAGTGACAATAATAAACAGCAATGTTCCAGTGAACCCAATTTGATAACTTCTGTGACATAGTATAAAAAATAATACTTATATGTAATTATAAACTAACAATTATTTCGCTGTTATATAAATCGAAAAATTGTGACGCAGTCATGTAACCATTACAACCAACATCCATCCTGTTGTGCTTGACGACTGATCAAAATGTGATACAACGCTGAAATGGGCCGAGAATCGGTGGTTAGTGCGGACAGTTGAAATGAACAAAATTTAAAAATGTAACTGATCGTCCATCAAATGTGACACGTGTTTAAACATCCCAACCTAAGCTGTCCAAAATTAAGCTACATACCTACAGTTATAGCTTTACATTCGTGATGATTTTAGGTAAGGTTAGGAGAGTGTGATTTTTTTAACTGAAAACTTAGATATAAAAATGACATTAATGCATAGACGAAGTTTTTTCCACCTTTTTAATTTGATGATAATCCTGTAAGTTTCAACACAAAATTTTGCCATTTTTTACCAAATAAATCACCCGTGCGATAAATGCGACAATTTTACTAATTAAAATCACATAATGATCACTAAAATTATAAAGAATGATAAAATAGCATCTTCAAAATCATGCACCGTGCAGTGTTTTTCATATTGTGTCCTCTGCGTGCAAAATCGTATCTTCTCCGAGCTTAAACTCTCTAATAAACTGTATTTATCTGAAGTGGCCTGCCAGGTAAGCGTGTTTCTGTATCTATTGGTAAATAATTAAATAGATCCTGGAAAGCAATATTTGTACAACGCCCTTGGGGTGATTTTTCACAAAAATTACTCTATACAATTTTTCCAATTACTATTAATGTTTTAAAGATGCTGCTGCCTATTACGCAAGTCTCAACTAGTGTAGTGTATCCTGTTGAATGTTTCTATTACCTGCACATGTTTATGCACTGTGTAACTGGATACTTATTGAAGCTCGAAGCTCGGTGCTCGCGAAGGAATTACGCGATGCACATTGCATTAATTATGATATGTATCGACCATTCTTTTCATTAACGATTTATTGTTTGCAGAAGCATATGCGTAATAAACCTATCCATACAGAGCCGTACAATTCTACTATTTTTACAATAAACATCAAATCATTAAACAATGTAATGTGCAGTTCATTCCTGCGAAGTTCCTGTAGTCGTTGCTTTCGGGAAATTCGTGAATCGATTTCAACGCATTAAAAAACAACACTTCAAAATATAGGCTTTTCCGTGCTTCGGATAATTTTAACTAACATAGAACAATTTACAGAACTTATTAACTCCAGCCAGCGCCTTGAAAATGTTGGTGGCAGTCTAAATGTTCTTTGTCATTCTTTATGAAAATAAACGTCGAAGAATTTTATCATTTAATATGTCTTACATCATTTGGTAGACTACTAAATACCACATACCAAAACCTTGTTCAGGCTTTAACTTGTATATTCTCTCTAGTGTATATTTTTGTCATTGCTTCATTCATCGTATATTCGTCGTATATTACGTATGAGCTTTTTTCTCTAACTTTTATTTTTCTCATTTTGTGTTATATGTTTTGTTTAGTCTTTTATAAGCCTAGAAAATAAATAAAGTATCAAACCTAAAAAAATGTTTAAAGTGCAAAATCTACTTACGCACCCATTGTCCGATAGTGTCGTATTGTTCAATGTGACAAATTAAGTTTTTTAGAATTTGACGGTAAAACATTTTAATAATTATGCCTGAGCTTTACAAAATAAAACAAAACACGCATTTTGGTGATATTTTTTGCGTAAATCGAAACATGCGACTGGTATTAAGCGGGAATTTCAACCTTTTCGCCACCTGCATAAGGGGTGCGTGATTTAGTTCGATTTTTAGGAAGTGGATCGCCTTAAGCCAAACACTTGGTTCTGCTTCGACTACAGTTTGATATTGGGTCCAGTGACCAGTTATCAAATCCTCAACATTTCCCAATGCTCTTGTGTTTATAAAAAGTTATACAAAAGTGTACTTCATAAATCAAATTTTTGATATTTTTAATCAAAAGTGTGACCATCTACTAGTCACGTTTGAGTTTTGATTGTTCCGCAGAATGGGGAAGATTTTTAGAAGTAGTGAACTATCTACACACAATAATTGCAATTAGCCAATGATCAACAGAAATATGTGAAAACCATACCCTCCCACCTCTCCTAGTCAATGTGAAAACACACGGGGCGGTCGGTGAGCTAGGCAAGCAACTTTGAAAAATCCAGAAGGAAGGGGGCGTTAAAAGGTTCGTACCCATGTTTATGTTCTTTTGGACATTAAAACCATGGATTCAGCACTCTTTCATAGTTATGTGATATTACAATATATTTTAACATTTCGATTATCGTTGTATTGACTTCAACTATTCAATAATTATAATATATATTTTCAGATATTGCCAAAAAAGTTGAGTTTTCTTCTAAGGTCTCCTTTTTGGAATGAAAATGATCGAAATTTCAAGATGCATCCGGCGTGGAAAGTCGAATCTAACTTTGTTTTCGTTCTCCCGTATACCTCGCAAAATGCAAATTCGACACCTCACCTCGGGACCGTCGATTTAATACTAGCTATGATGTGAGGCAATATAAAACTCGGTCATTTTTATTAGAGAGTTAAGATGGAACTGCATCACTATGTAATTAAGTTCAAGTATAAGAAATTCGTGTAGTTTTACAAAATAGTATAATAGAAAGGGATTTCAAATATGTCGGTATGTTAAGCTAAATGGAAAGCGTTTTTTTATTCGCTAGCACTGTAAGCAAGTGCTGCTCCAATGCTTACATGGACCGATGGCAATGGACCGACCGCCCCTGAAAACAAACGTAAATCCATTGGAAGCGTATTGAATAGTACCAACATTAGGCCGCTAATACGGTGGCAGAGTTAATAACGACCACCCTATTATACCCCCCTTTGTCCATCAACCATTTGCAGGCAACCTGCGCGGCGCAGGATACAGGCAACAGGTAACAGGGGTAAAGTCGCAGGATGCAATCAATAATTGCCCTGGGACTTAAGTGGCTTGACTACTGACTTATTTATTGATTCCTTATTGCATGTTATTGCATGCAGAAGATGTGACCAGTGCTCGCAGTGCACGTCTGCTTTAACTAATTTCGCGGGATGAATAGCAAAGCAGGCATTGTGCCGCGTACCGTGAAGGATGTGCAATGTAAAGCCCTGTCGTGCTCTCTGATCTCTACTCTCTGCTCTCCACTAACTACTAAATGCTTTACGATCCACTGTATGTTTGTTTATTTCTCCGCTATTATTCACTGCATCCACATTCTTACAAATTTACGATAATTTCAGAAACTAATTCATTATTCGATGTACTCTTAAGCTGAAAGACAAACATTCGCGGGTTACGAATAACCTGACAACATTTTAAGTCTGTTTACATTTTAAATTGTTGCATTTGAATTGATGGAAAACTTACGGGGAATTGGATCCACGCCGCTTGAGTACGAACCCGATATTTTGGACCGCTTGTTTAAAAACTGACCATGCTGTAGAATAAATTTTGTTTAGCTATGGGTAGGTACTGATTTCGAAATATTTTCTTATTCTGGAAGCTTAAAATCAATATTTTTCTTGTTTTATGATCCAGGGGAAAATGTTTTAGTAGGCACTGATGAACTAATGTAGATACCAAATATGTTCCCATTACTGGTTATTAAGTGTTACCTTCCCTCATTCCGATAAATGGAGATTGGTTGAGAAGTAGTGATTACAACGAGTATAAAAATACGTTTGCCACTGCTAACGAATGACCTGTCGGAACATAATATATTATATCAATGGTATTTGGTAATATCGTGATAGCTGTATTTTAGTTATTTTCAGTTAAGTGTAAAAATACGGTTATCGGTGCAATTTTTTTCGATTGTTAAAGTCCCGATATCCATATTTATTTTGAAAACAGCCTATAAACCCTGATCATATCGTCGCCCATAATACAAACAGGCGTATCTCTTATTTAGTTGCTAAATATGAGATACGCCCGTTTGTATTACGGGCGACGATGTGATGATATGTGAACAATCATAACGGTTAATTTGGTCAAAACATAACCAAAGATTTCAACGTGTTAATATACAGTTTTTTTCTAAACACCGCCGATGCATAAATCATTAAAAAGCGTCCTTGATTAAGGAAGAGAAATGGTGATTGCCAAAACTGAGATGTGCTGATGACTTTGAAGTGGTGAGAACCACCCAGAGTCAGTAAAACTCGACACATCTGAGGGAGGCCTACAGATAATGGAGTCGTTCAAAAATACGTAAAAACCAGAAGATCAGGAAATTACTGCTACTATTAATAATAATAATAGTTGGATGATTTGTATAGAGCCGTTTTTGTGAAAAATCACCTCAAGGGCGCTGCAATGTGTCGAAAGATAATTAATGTGTCGAAAAGATAACAATTTACAATCAAATATGCTACCGATTTCTTGTGAATCTTTTCTCTGAATAAAATCATGATCATTGATCACTTGCTAACGATTATAATAATTCCTGGTTGACCTACTAGCGCACTGTGAGTCAGTATTGTGTGCCATGTGGTAGGCCAGTGAAACCAACTGAGACGCGCCATAGGCAAAGTCATAATGAAACTGAAAGCTTATTGAATCCAGTTGTAACTTGGCTTATGTGAATGTAGAATACGGCTCATTACGACTGGAGTCCTGTGGTAGATTTCAGTGACTGTCTACTAATAATATGGCCTAAGTTTATTGCTCTCACGTAAGATTTACGAGCATTCTTGGTCGATATCCTTAATTGATAAATTGTAATAAATTCCGACTAAATCTCTTTGACTTCTGGACGACTGTCGAAATACTCTCGAGTGCGAGTGAAAGTTACAACAATTGTCATTGTGTGTTGTGATGGCAAGTTCCAACCTTTCCCATTGACATGATAATTCTGAATATATGATTCATTCTGTAGAAAGAAATCGGTCATAGAAATTAAGGATACAAAAAACAATTACATCATCTGTATTAATGGTACTTCGAGTAATAAGGTACCTAATTATCAAACAAAAACATTCATATTTTAAAATGTTACTTTCCGGAGATTGATTAATGGATTCTAAACCATTCCATTTATCTCTTGACTCTTGTGCAGAAACGGGCGGCTCGTTTGATAGATTTCCCTGTCTTAACAAACGGATTGCAATCTTTAGAGCACTTATGTCACGTTAGGTGGGAATGCTATCCTTGTTCTACCAGTATCTCAATGGAAGATTCTCAGAGGAACTAGTGTCAATGATCCTTTCGGTATCGACGCACAGGCAGAAAACACGCCAAACCCGTGCCCAACATTTGCAAATGGTTGGCATTTATCACATGACAACGGGTCGCTTCTTCGACTCGTTCTTGTGTTTAACACCTCTGCTGTCGAATGATTTGTCGGCCTCTGTATTTCTTCCCTCCTACAACGTGGGTCTCTTCGAGACCTAAGTTCACTCCTTCCTGTCTTCAAAAAGACCCCACAAGGGATGCTATATCCCCAAAGATGACATAGGCTCTGAAGGAAATTATTTTAATCAGGGCCTCCTGTGTGAGTTACTGTAATTTAAAAAAATATATATACATATATATACAGGGTCTGTCGCAAAAGCATCGAGAAAAAAATTCCTGACTGCGCTAGAAGGGGTAGCGGTATGCGCCGAGTGGTGAGGATGGTAGGGGGAAGTCGCAGCTATCAAACGCGCCGCTGCTCAATCCTCTCCGGGCAACGGCAGAGCTAGCACAGTGATCCGCCCAAAATGTGTGTTTGTCGTTGCGTCGGAAATCAAGATGCAATATTTGCTGGAGCAGCGGGCAGCCATCAAATTCTGCGTTCGGTTGAAAAAAACCGGTATCTAAACCCTGGCCATGATTTGGGAAGCTAAAGGGACGCCATTTGGAGACGTTGGATGGGGTGGAAACCGCTTCGACGCAGTGCCTTACGGGGGTCCCGTCTTCTGCCTTCCAGGGTGCCTTCCAAGACTGGCAGAAACGCTACAAAAAGCGTATTGACGCCCAAGGGGCGTATTTTGAAGAATATTAAGTGTTTGTACGTTTATTGGCAATAAATTGTCTGAAAAAAAAATTCTCGATGCTTTTGCGACAAACAAATTTTATTTACGGAAGTTTTTCCTAGGTCCATCTAGTAACTAAATATAGTAAATTGGAGATTCATTTACGATTCTACAACACAGTAGTGCCAAGATTTTTAATTATTGGAGTCGAACAGTATTATCTGGGCGCCTTTGCGGCTTTATGTAACATATCCTTGGTTATATCCGACACATTTTATTGTCAGTATGGCAAACTACCATGAAGTAGAAACTAGAAGTATATATACATACATGTTTTTTTAATTAATCAACGGCTCGGTGACGTCGCCAGTGGCAGTTCGTGACCTATCTCATTGCGAGTTCAATCGGAGATTAAAATATCTTCTAAATAAATAAAAAAAATACTGCTGTTCTTTTCCATATTATACATTATATTTTTCTATAGATCTAAAGGAACATCATCATATCACTGCGCCAGAAATTAGCGACAGAGCAGTAAGAAATAATTCGGCGATTTATTAAAACTTCCATGGCTAATTAATAATATAATGTCGTTGGTTTAAAAAAAAGGGTATAAATACGATAATTTATTAATAATGACTTAAAACACGATAATCCGTAAAAAAATGTTTTAAAAAATCTTCATACAGCTGCGCACACGGTCGCCTTGTAGATTCCAGATGATTTCACGCTCGTCTGTCGAAGCGCCACGAGAATGACAATGTATGAACTACTTCTTAGGAGAAAAATCCTCATAGAAGCCAAATTCATAACGCAAATAATATGCATAAACGTATGTTAGAGAAGACATTCAGAGGTACCTACATACCGACCATTAGCATTAGTTCATTAATATGAAAAACTAATCACTGTAAAATTTCTCGCACACTATATATAATATTTTTTTATTTGTTTATTTATTTATTAAATTCAGAAAAATGTTTTACAGTAAGAAAACTTTGACTGCCCAATTGAGTAGTTCCCGTTTTAATTGTTCATGTAATTACGATGCATTCTCTAATATCCCGAATATTTGACATATGTATTTTCTACTTCAATTTAAAAAATCGCATTTGGCGCATTGTTTTGCATATTTACGGCTCGTTGCTGGGCTTCATTTAAAGGAAATTGGAATTTTTATTTTTAACTTCCATAATTATAAAATTTTATTAAACCGTTAACTCAACAACAACAAAAAACACATAAAATGATAAAGGCTTCATAAAATGCATTTACAATATAGAATAAAATTCTTAAGGACACGGGCATTAACTAACTAATAAAAGTCAGTGATCACAAGCGGGGGATATTTTATAAAACGTCGAGATTCAGAAGAGAAGTCCTGTTCTACACAAGACCAAGGTCCACGCCGCGGTAGGCAGAGCTATTCGCCATTTTTTCATCACACGAAATTTAATGGCCTTCTTAATACTTGTAATTGTCGGGTCTTCGTTGGGAGCGGATGCGATGTTATCCCTGCACACTACACTCATAAAGTGACTATCCTCCCAGAATGTTATAGCATTTTATATTTCATTCAATCGATTACAACATAATTTCATTATTTCCTGTAGTTTTAAGATACACAGATTTCACATGGTGATAAGTGTGATGTCACACGAGGTATTCCGATTAAAATATTCATGTGTGTAATACATTTATAATTTAACAGAAACTAAGAATTTAGGGAAGCAAAAGAAACGCAATCATTACTGAAAGAACATTATACAAATGATGCCATTTTAAATGGGAAACAAAAATATTTAAACAACAAAAAAAACTCCGCTGCAGAAAAACCAGCGTCTGGGATCTGTAACTAGTGGTCATGTGTTAAAATCCCAGCCAGTATAAATTTATACCGGCTCTTCTGTATAATAAAGTCAGTTCTCACATACAGAATTAATCAAATAAAAATACACTAGGTGTAGGTATTTGTATCTCGTTCAATGGTAAAAGATATTGTCACTAAGCCCTAATTGAATGCGGCCGAATCTAAAAGTTACTTGAAAGAATTTTAGCTGTGTTTGGTGACTAGAAACAGCCCTTTTTCATTTCCTTTCCCGACTTTAGCCCGTGTGTCGTAACTTTTCTACATTTAGATGCCATAGCTCTACTTGCTCCAGTCAGTTGATAATAATCAACAACCAAATTGTATTTCCAATGTGACTTTATTTAAATTCTATGCTCTCCCTCCTAAAATGTGTGTTCTCTCCGAAACTGTTTTTTTTTTCTTCTAAATTGTGATTTCCCTCTTAAACATTGGTTTCGCTCCTAAAGTGTGATTTCCCACCCAAAGTGTGATTTTCGTCTTAAAGGGTGCTTTCCCTCCTATACTGTGGTCTCCCTCCTAAGCTGTGTATTCCCTCCTAAACTATGTTTTCCCTCTTAAATTATGATTTCCAACCTAAACAGTTTTTTCCCTGCTAAATTATTTTGTCCCTGCTAAATTATGATTTCCTTCTTAAAGGGGATTTTCCTTACTAAGCTTTGTTTGCCCTCCTAAACGATGCTATTCCTTCTCCTAAACTGTTCTCTCTCATCTGTGTATTCCCTCCTAAACAGTGTTTTCCTTCCTAAACTGAGCTCACCCTCCTAAGCTCTGTTTTTCCACCGATAACCCACCTCCAAAAATCAACCAGTTTTCTTTTATTCAGTATACTTTTGATTAAATTAACACCAACCATATAATTTCAGTAAGATACTGTAGATACCTATCCATATATAAAATGCATTCCCTGTCGCCCATCTATCTTCGCAAGACTTCTGACGGGGACAAATTGCTCTGAATAAAATTGGAATCAATAAAGTTCTACACCAATAATTACATTTACAAGAATTACTTTTTTTCTCGCAGGCGATTGTAAGAATTCTCATCAAAGATGCAACTAGCGTAGACGAGCAATTTGTAAACACGAAATATGAATAATTTTCTTATAAAGCAAAAATAATGCAGAATATCTGATTCACTAGATGCTGGGTGCACATGAGTAGAACCAAAAATGGCCATGTGTCCATGCTTACCGTCGACCGCATCCAGGAGACCTCAGGCAGTTCTCATCAGAGGCATGCAAGCCATGTAGTTACATAAGCACTGCCTACCCTACCACACTCACATAAAAAAAGATTAAAACGTATAAAATTATTTGCAAGAAATCAATCCACCCTTTCAAAAACACGCGCGTAAAAATAGCTACGATTCGCAGCGCTGGACGCGCTCCACCGACCGCCCTAATATAACGTCTCAAAAGCTGGAACTAAGACAGTATGCAAAATGACACACATGTCACATTCAAATGTTGACTATATTCTACGCAAAAAATGAATATTTGTAAGCAATGCGCATTCAAGGGAAAACTCGTTCATGTTAGTGTCGGAAAAGACCGTGGCTTTCGGTACATATCAGAAATGTAACAATCGGTACCACCTGTTGTATCTATCTTCATTACTACAACTTTACTAATGAAATAATTATCATAATATGCATAAATAAAGCGGCTATTTTAAAATTTGGTGTGGCAGGTAATCTCAATCAACATCGGCTAAAGCCAGCAGCTTAGGCATTCTTAGTGAAAACTTACCACGTCTGTCGTAAGTCTTTTTTTTTAAATATCAGTTTTTCCTACTGCCTAAAAATACTGATTAAAAACTCTGTGCACGCCACTGGTTTTCATAAATGAACCAAACTAACATTTTTATATATATGTATTAATATAACATGCTTTTATAATTATTTTAATAGTAATGTTATTTTACATTGCACACTCGCATCAACCTCCCAAATTTAGTACCTACACATTGTTGTCCATGAATACCTGAAGGCTAATCAAGTGAATCTTATATTTATTGATTACAAGAGAATTACAAGTAATAAATGACCCATCAATTATAATTTGATAGCAACTACTTTCGTCGATTAATTTATGTCTCCCGCGATTTTATCTCCCACATCTTGTCTTATATGTATCTTTACGCACGAACGAAAAACATTCAAGAATAATAACACAAAATTAACATTTTCTGCATAATAATGTAGTGTTCCCATGTGAGATCCAGTTAGCCCACTGGGTGCCGAGGAGAATAAAATTAAAAAGTATCATAATGACTGATCTATGAATAATGTATTAATATTAAACGTTTTGTTCACATTTACATACTCAATCCAGTGTCAAACCAGAAACGATAATATCCTTTATGAAGCGCCTTGATCCATAATAAAAACGTGACCCGAGACTATTGGAAAAGTTGATCTGACAAAGATATAGAAGCTACCTACCGGCATATTTTAATTCCGTAATTTACCTAAAAGTGTGAATTATTCGCGCTGATTCTCACTACAAATAATATAAGGCTTTCAAATAGTTTCGAAGACATTTAAGCGCGCAAGACATCTGTTTGTTTGAAACTGTACCTATGCACATAATAAATAATAAATAGTTAGACAAGTACGCGTGACGACCTTAAGACTCGCCGAGTTTAACATCCGTAACGAGGAATATGAATAAGTTAACAAGGGAACAGACAGTTTAAAGTGTCAAGATCTTGTGCCCTCCTAGAGAGAGCTTTGAGGTAATGCGGCTCCGTCCTCTTGCGTCCTCCTGCGCGACACTCATCCGCCGTTTCTCTGTTGCAGGCTGCTGCTGCTGGCGGGAGGGGGGAAGTCAGACGGGAGGTACAGAGGACAGGGACGGAGGACAGAGAGAGGGGACCGTGTCAGTGCAGCATGGGCCGGCGGAGCGTGCGGCCGGGTGCGCTGCTAGTGCTGCTGGCGTTACTGTCACTGAGCCGGGGGGCGCGCGCGCGCTTCGGGGACCGTCTGGGCCCCCGCCTGCCCCCCCGCGCGACGCCCCCCTCGACTACCGAGCCTCCACCGATCGCGCCCAGAGACGCCGATGTCTACGAGCTGGTACCCCCCGCGCCCCCCGAGAGACACGCCGGCCTCACGGAAGCGCACAGACTCGAGATGAGCACCGAGTTCTTTGTGGTTCCGGAGAAACCTCCTCCACCCATTGTGCTCCCCAGGCCGCCCTCCACAGCTATCCCCGAGGAAGAGGAGAAGGTGGCCACCGTGGTGAACGCCACGGCCCCCCCGCCTCCCCACGGGGGGCTGCGCAGGGAGCCCTGGGCCCTGCCTCTGCTGGGGTTGTCCTCCTGCATCATGCTTCTAATGGCGGCCTTCGAGGTGTTTGTTCTGTGCAAGGTGTGGCGAGCCGCCCCTAGCAGGCGGCACCTCTTCCTGGGCCAGATGCTCCTGCTGGGGCTGTTCTCCTGCGCCGCCCAGGGGGCCCTCCTGGCGGCCTCGCCCTCCGCCCTCACCTGCGCAGCCGTCCGCTTCGGAGCCGGGGTTTCCTTGGCTCTAGTGTTCTCCGCGCTCCTCGTCAAGTGCGTGTTCCTCATCAGTCTCAACGGCGGCGTGTATCTGCCCGCCCCCTACCAAGCCTTGCTACTTTTCTTTGCCGTGATGATCCAGATAGCGATAGGCGCCCAGTGGTTGGGCGGGACTCCTCCGCGGGTGTCCCTGGTGCCTCCCATCCTGTGCCGCGCTCCCTTCGGAGACCTGCTGCTGTCCTTCGTATACGTGGCCTTCCTTGCATCCTTTGTGGGGGTGCTGGCAGTGAAGAGCCGCGGGATTCGGGATAACCACCGCGAGGCGGGCTACATCGCCTGGGCGACAGGAGGGGCGGCCTTACTAGCGGCAGGCTGGGCGGGCGGAGCGCTGCTGGCTGCGCCCCGGCACCGAGACGGCTGGCTAGGCGGGGGACTGGCGCTCACGGCCGCGCTGGTGTTTCTGGTGATGTTCGCCCCCAAGGGCCGGCAGCTGGCGGCGCTGGGTAAGGGCGGCGAGGGTACAGGCGAGAGAGAAGAGCGGCTAAGTTCGCTGAGCAGAGCGGGCTCTGGCTACTCGCCATCCTTCTTCCACTTTAAACCCGTGAAGTACGGCGTGGTGGGTGCCGCCCCCGTCAACACCACCACCACGCAAGCCCCCACAGCCGCTCGCAAGCAGCCTGCACCGCCACCCCCTGCTGGTGAGTCTTTACATGTATATTTTACCACTCACTTCGAAATTACTTTACACAAATTCTGGCATGTGTCTTTAATTTTAACTCACTTTATCGTAATTTCATGAATTCAAGTTAAATTTATCGTTTTAAATCTCCAAAAACGTTACCCAAATAATTTGAATTGCGCTTGTACCGTTACCGAAACCCCCCAGGCGCGAATATGAAGCAACGGTTTCAAGTACCGTGAATTTATGAATTTCCACGCGATCTATCGGAGTGAAGGTTTCAGTGCCTTACTGTCAGAAAAAGAAGTGAAAATCCTGACTAGTTTTTAAATAACCTTAATATGTGCTGTGTACAAACAAGAGTTATTGGATTAAATCAATGTTTCCCTGAAACCATTCGTTTTTGTCCAAAGTTACAAGTACACAATGCTATTATAACTTTTTATTGCTAACGGTGGGAATTTATGTCGTAAAGCAGGTTTTTTCTTTCTTTTGTAGCGTAAGTAAGGGAATTTTATATTATTATTAGAAAACTGCTTAATTCCGTCATAAATTACTATTTAATTCGATTCGTAACAAAACTCTCGTGTGAATAAACCAATTATGTTAATTTGCATTAAAATATCACACACCTTATAAAAAACGATAATACGGAATAGATGGTATAATTGATTGTAAAATAATTTAAAAAACACGTAAATTCAGCTAGAAATGATACAAGCATTTTATAGTTCTAAGAAATCTATTAAAATTAATGTTCTCTCTTCCAAAGCCTTTATGTAATGCCCTCTGCTCACAAATTACATTAAAATCTTTCAAACCTTCCGCATAATTCATGAAGGTTCTCATGGATTTCATTGCATATTGCATCATATTAAACTGAATGAAACAACATCAAATAAAATTTCTGCATTCATTAAAGATTTTTTTTTTATTTCGTAAAAATCAATATTTTTCCCATTATAGTGACGCTTAAATCAAAGTTATTGTCGCAAAGCTCCCATAAAAATATATTTAATGTAAGTTCCTACCTACCTACATATATTATTTTATTATATAATTGACGGCTCGAAGTAAAAACAATGTTATTCAGTGTACAGTGATATTATAAGTTTCTAGTGTCAGACAATTTTTATTTTTTTTATTAGCTCCACTCTCCAGAGTGTGAATATAAACAAACTGATGCAAATTATTATGTATACGAGTATAATATGTGTACGTATTTCCACTTACCTGAGAACTCATTTTGGTAAAATTTTACAATAAGGAACTCCAGTGAAAATATAATGATTTTAAAAATATACTTCAAATGATTGATAACTTTGTGGCATCATTATTAATTATATAATTGAAAATACACTTTGTATATACCACTTTACTTAAAATATATAAATATTTTTACATGTTTCGATAGCAATGCTATTATAGTACTATTATAGTATTCATTTATTCCTGAAGATGATAGCATTGCTATCGAAACATGTAGAAATATTTATATATTTTAAGTAAAGTGGTATATACAAAGTGTATTTTCAATTATATAATTAAAAATATACGTTCATATAGATCAGCAAACGACGATTCTGAATATATAACTTTCATTATATATAATTATACGTAGAAATTATAAATCGTTATTTAAAAGTGAATAAAATATCAGCTCATCAAAACACCGTGTTATGTTGGTACCATTTCATTTGTAACATATGACGTCACGTGAGCATTCTGTTTTTGGATTAGCATGAAAAAAAATTGTTTTTCGATGTATTTAAAACGTGTATTATTTTAGTTTTGGCAAAAATTTAACTTAATTTGGGTGACTTTAAGCTCTATAATTGTTGTTGAATGTAAAAAAACTATTATTCATGAAATAAATTAGAGTATTCATGATCAAACCAATTATCAATACGGACATAACGATAATGTTAATTATTATTCTTTGAGTTAATGTTTCTAAAAAGGTACATAATTTTATTACTTATGTTTAGTTATGGTTTACCATAAATAGAATATACGATTATGTACGATGAAACTTATTCTTGTTTTGACATTCTAACCTCAAAATTGAGCAAAACAGATCGTTTTGGCGGCCTTTAGAAAATTAAAAATTTGAAAATTATTTTAACCATAAAACCTAACTTTATAAAAAAACGAAATATACTGGTATTTAAGTTTGAACGTCAACTGTTGATAGAAAAAAAATTGGATTGGAGTTCCTTATTCAGAGGATTATTGAAATAACACTTCGTTTCAACTAAATTACAATAAGAAACAACTATTTACGTCGGTGGAAATGCTCAGTAATGCGTTTTTGTAAGGATTTTAGCAGGGTTATTTTTTTTTCAACCAAGACTAAGAACCTATTTTGTATATAATACAATACAAAATATAACTTACAGTGGCGTGCTCTATTAGTTTTTGAAGTACGGGTTTGAATTGTACGTTGAATATTTGAATATGGTCATTTTATTATCTTCCTAAAAAGTGTAAATTTGTCATATAGAAACAATTTATCAATGTAGAACAATTGTGACGTAAAAAATCACAATAAATATTTTTCTTCGGATAGGAACAGCTTTTCAGCTTTTCACTTGGGTGCACGCCACTGATTAATTATATATAAAATAGGTTATTCGATTCTTAGTTTAGGTATAAAGAAAAAAAAAAAACTCATCTAAAAATGAGTCGGAATTGTAAAACTTTACTCTCCTTTTTAGTACACAGGTAGCCTAGTTACGTTCAACTTTTCAAATCCTTGCAAGTTGCAATTATTTGGAAGCCGTTAACATTTAAAACCTATTTATCTGTGAAATGTGGAAGAAGTCTGTCCATTACTTTTTCACATTTAAATGTTCTCATTTTCCAATGTTAACGACTGTTTGCCGTACTTAAAATTGAGATCTCGATTTAAAAACATTCCCCACATTGGCCACATGCTTCAGGACTTTGTAAAATCGGCACGCGGTTCTGCCAACCTGAGCGAGCTTTAAATATTTCAATCGGGACCCTACCCTATAAGCGGAGGGTCGCTTATTCCCCACATTCCTTGGCTACATTCATATCTAATGACAATTGTTTTTAACCAGTACCTGCGTAGTTATCTTAATGATTCCCTTGGCTACACCCCTGTCTATGAAATGTTTCGCATTATGCACTCGTAACTCGCGCATAGCCATTATATGAAAATACAATAATTATTTCGTCTTATTGACAAACACAATTCCAGTGAATTTTATAATCTGAATTGTAGCGGTTTCTTTGATGTCCGATTTTGGTCATTCGCTTGTAGACAATTATTAATTTATTATCTTGTTTGCTGATTGCAAATTAAATCAGTGGCTTTCATTATAGATTTTCTGGAATATTAAATAGATCGTGTTCATAATGTTAAGTTTTCGGTAAAGATCTAGATAATGCTCAGAGTGGAAAGTGAAGCGAAACCGGAAAATTATCGCGAATCGGTGAAGTGTGTGCCTCCTTCGATACTAGTTGGTCGGTAATATTAATAAAAATCAATATTAAAGTAAAGGTTTTTTTAGCGCTGATAACACAAAGCTACACCTTTTTACTACTAATCGATGAAATTAATGCCATTGCTGATAGGAAATGTTTTTAAATCATGTTTCCGAAAGGCCACTAATTTTATTTTAAAAACTAATTTAGAATGTGTAGGAAAAGTGGAGTTTTCGATACTGTAGCATTTATCACCATACTCTTGGAGTGGGTTATCTAGTTAGCTTGCCAATAAAATGAAGACATTTAATAAAGTGAAACTAATTTTATTATTATTATGGCAACACGAAGGTACTCACTTTGCCTTTGAAATGTGTTATTCGCATCATAAATATTTCTTATTTTATTTGCCTAACTTCAAATAAATGGTTATATCTGTCCATAAATTTCAGACAAACAAAAAAATGGTCTTTCCATGTAATTATGTTCCCTGCAAAGCGTTAAATAATAAAATAAAAAAATTGACATTAAATTTTCAAATCATCATATAGATGATCATCACCTTTTTTAAACATACATTCATCTTCCTATGATCCATCTTGGTGTTTATTTAAAACCTTTTAAACGATCGCAGTGCCCTCATTTTTGTCTACTATAAAAAGTCACACTGTATGTAGGTGTTACCAAATATAGTGCCGTGCATTACTCTATGACCAAAGGTAGGCAGTGTGTAATTTTTCAAGTTCGGGTATAAATTGTGCATTGAATATTTGAAAATAATCATTTTATTATTATCTTCCGCTGATTTGTGTGAAAGTTCCTTTTCAAATTCATGGAAAAAGATACGTTCTGATCAGAAAAGTTTCACCTTTTTTAAATTTCTTCATTTAATTTGTTTTTTCTTATTTTGCACAGTTTTTCAGCCGCTATGGACTACACATCACTGCTATATATTGTGATGATTTATTAACCTGTAGAATATAATTAATAGAAAAGATCTATAATAAAACACAATCAAATCATTAATTAACAACACTTTCTAAATATACGCGTGGTTCGTTAACAGGAGCACAGATAGGTAGGTGGGAAGGTGGATATATCTTCTAAAAAGAGATTCGCCAGTAACACAATCTGCAATCAATAGCCAATCGCTTTCATCTCTATAAGCTGAAGTAGCGAACAATCAAACTCTTATTTTCAATAGATTATTATGAATTTCTCTTTACCATAAACGATATTAACAAGTACCTAACTAACTATGTACGAAGGAACATGTATGAAAGTCTACCGTTTCCTATCTGATTATAATAATATATATTGTATATTGCCTGATAAAGTAAAAGCAAACACATTGTGACTCATTGGACAAATTCCATTCAGTACGTTGAACTCTGAAATAATATAAATATATTTTTAAATAAAATTACTCGTTGAAGTGCAGAGATCAATTAAAAAAAGTTGTTAAATTACTGTTTGGTTGAAGTTCATTTTCAGAGTTTAAAAAATTGGCTTCCCAGTTGATGTAATAATATCACGAAGTAACAGAATTTTATCATAACTCGGTAAGCATCCAAACCAACAAATTGTGCCTAGATCTAGATATAAAACGACCTAAATTTTCAAACCGAGTCCAACACAAATTATGTAGACCGTGTCATTTTGTTAAAGAATCAATCGATCACTTTTTCAAGAGACTTTTCTCTGTATACATCAGTTAGTCGACAAGTTCCTAGTTCTCAGTTCTTACAAAGCGATGACGTGTTGCCGGGGGTCGAGCTGCGTGTTTATTTCTCAGACATGAGACGAGATAATTTACCTAAACCCAAACAGTGTCTATAGCACGAGGTAATCGGGTATTCCAGATGCTTGTACCTGTCATGTGCTTTAGAGGAAACCGTCTCAGGTCCCAGGTTCTCGTGTCTCGGAGTGCCATCTTGTCAACTGTCAGTCACAGCCTCTGTGTTACTCCGAAGCACAGTTTCTCTAAATGTGAGGTCATGAGTCCCTTGAAAATATATCCAACCGTGTATGCATTGTCAATATTTGTTGTCCATTTCTTCAATTTTATTAGGTGACCTATTTTTAGAAGAGATATTAACATTTATCTTAGATCCTGAGAACTGTATAGGTGGGTACCTATTGTACTCTGCGCGGTGCTGGTAGATGCGAATAGAGCCTCACTCAGAATCTGTGACTTATGCTGGGTTCCCACCTTACCTATTCTACGGTCTATCTCATAGAAAGAACCTTTCCATGATTGTAGCGCGTTCACCCTTGCTCTATTTCTGTTCTATTTCAATTCATTTGTATTTGCGGGGCTCAAAGTGACGCAGCAAATCTTCAAAAGAAAACAAAAAGTTTTTTATTGGACGTAACCATAGATATTACTGCACTATGCCCAAAAGGGCGGCGTTCACGTAGCAACTGCCATTTACGCGGTTCTCTTCTATGATCTATTTTAAATAGAATAGATCGAAAGTTTTAGTCTATTCATCATTGTGCTTCTATTATATTGCATAGATAAGCCTGTTCTTATCATAGAATTGATAGCTTTAGAAACCTCACATCTTTAATTAAATACTAGATTTGATAGAGAAACAATTGCGAACAAAAAAAAAATTATTATAATGGGGGGGGGGGGTGTTTTCAACACTTTGGCGCAAAATGATTTCATTTCACTAATTAAGTATGCATTGATTGATACACTGTATAATATTATTTTTATTATTAGAAATGCATATAAATTACGATATTTTAAAAACAAAACTGTGGAAATCTGGCTATTAAATTGGGTAGGTACCTACTTGCTTATAAAAGTTGAGGCCTAGACTTCCGATCAGTCATGGTCAATGCGCACCGCACACGCTTTTACTTCCAAAATAACAGAAAACTTAACAGTAGTAAACAGTAAAGCCTCATCCATAGACCACATCTTGAAACAACAAAACTTGTTGAATGTTGGTCCAGAGAGTCGACGCAAGACCAAAGTCAACAACATTATAACGGACGCCGAAACCCGAATATTAACATAGAGACTGATATCGATCGACGTTAAATGTCGTAAAATAAGTTGTAAAGTGAGAGAAGCGAGAAGTGAAGCCTGGTGAACAAGGAACGAAATTGTATGGAGAGAAATGGAACTAAAGTAAAGACAAATATAAACGGTAATCAGAGTCATTGGTCTTCACGCACGCGTTGTCATACACGTCGCTGATAGGGCTGCCACTTTTTACTACATTTCATTTTAATTTAAAGTGCACCTTGAACATGCTATTTTTATTACATAATAACTTTTTCTTCACACTGAAATTCCCACCAGATTCTAATAAGATAGGTAATCGCAAAACAATAAAGAAGACGTGTATTTACATGTAAAATATTAATGAAAACAGTACATTTTTCAAGTTTTCTATTTTATGAAAACGATTTTTTTATTAATTACGTGCACGTTGAACTTGTTATTTTTATTACATAATATTACTTTTTCTTCACATTAAGATTCCCACCAAATTCTAATAAGATATTTTTTATAACTGAAGGTTAAACTTATTATGAAAAAAGATGGCATTAATTTCAATATAAAAAAAAAACGCTTTTTAGCACGCAATGCTTTTAAATATTGAGATAAGTTGTTTGTGGGTGGGTGTACTCGTACATACGGAATATGGAATGGAATAAAATGTTATTGTAGGTAAGTTGGACCGACGCATGCAGTATGTGTGTTACAATTAAACATTATATTTTTATAAGTTTCTTGAAGTAATTGAGCAATTGAATCCAACAATAACAATCTATTCTATTTCATATTCCGTGTGTAGTACGCACACCCGCCAACAAACAATTTATCTCAATATTTAAAAGTATTACGTGCTAAAAAACTTTTTTTTTTCTAAAATATTGAAATTAACTCTATCTGTGGTCGCGAATTTTCATAATAATTTTAAGTTTAACCTTAATGCATCGCACAACAGTACAAAAAAGGTGCGTATTTATAGGTAAAATTTTAATAAAAACGATACGATAAAGTACATTTCGGTTATATGTACCTACGTTCCGTTCCGCATTTCAAGTTTCGTGTTTTATAATAATGAAATACCAGCGTTTTTCCCGTTGCACCCAACGGAGGTGATTAACTTATACTATTATTCCAAAATCCGAAATTATTTTTCTTTATTATTAATTACCCTGTGATTGAATATTTTCGTAAAAATATTATTATTATTTTAAGATAACCACGCATTTCAGTCAACCCGATTGCACCTAACCTAACTTAGTCCAACCTAACCTAATCTTGCCTAACCAAACCGCACCTAACCTAACAAAACTTAACCCAAACCTTGAGGTTATCAAAAACTATAACATAATATTAATGCGTAAAAAGTTCATGTAGGCTACCGTTTTGCCCGTTGCACTCAGCGGAGGAGATTGCAGTTTATGACTATTCCCAAATGTAAATTCACATTTTTTCATTCGCAAATAATTAGTGTTACTTGAATTTGTTATTCCCTATTTTTTTGTTTTGTTTTGTTTTATTTATTTGTACATTTGAGTTCACAAAATAACTAATTATAACTTATATACTATAACATGTAATTAGGGTACTTTACATTAGCTTATGATAATTAAAAAACTTTTTTTTTTCTTGCTTAACTTAATGTGGTTTTTACAACCTATTTTAAATTTATTCATTGGTGCAATTTTGAATGGGACCGGCAGAGCATTATAACATGTCATCCCTTTATAAAATAATCTGTTTTGCGTATGGCTTCGTTCTTTTTGGGTAGTCTAATTTCCTTAAATGTTCTTGTATTATGTCTGTGAATGTCCATGTTGTAAATAATTTTGTTGGAAAAATATATTGGTAAATATACAAGTTGTTTCTGATTTTATGTATTTAAATCATCGCGTTCAATGTCAGCATTTGTTTCACAGTCACCCAATTTAATTCCTCTAACATCTTAGCTACTTTTGAATATCTATTTCGCTTTAGTATTATTCGCATTGCTCTATTTTGGACAATTTGTAATAAGTTCTGTTCTCTGTCGTTACACAAGAAAAGTATCGTTGAGCAGTTGTTAAAATGTGGAGCAATAATAGAGTTGTAAATTGTGAGTGTCGTCTTTCTGGACATTTTTGGACGTATTCTTCCCAAAAAAGAAATCTTCTTCCCAATTTTCTTTTTGATATATTCAGCATGTTTATTAAAATTAAGTTTTGTATCTAATATTACTCCTAAGTATTTCATATCATTTACATTTTCAATAATTTCACCATCAATTTTTATTTTGAGTGTATCATCAGCAAATAATCGAACTATGCATTTTGAAAATATTTTTACCATGTCATTAATATAAATAATGAACATTAAAAGTCCGAGGACTGATCCCTGCGGTACTCCTAAATTATTCTCCATTAGTTTTGAGAATGTATTGTTTACTTTTGTTATCTGTTTTCGTTCTTTCATATATTCTACTGTTAATTTTATAGTTACATCCGAGAAACAAATTTCTTTAAGCTTTCTTGTCAATATTTCTCTATCTATAGTTTTGTGGCACTTTAGGATACATTACTGTGTAAATATATAACCATCTGAACGCAATATGTATACTCCGCTTCTCTACACAATCATTGCTTAGAAGAGAAGTATAATATTTCAATGAATTTTCTTTTTGGTATATTCAGCATGTTTATTAAAGTTAAGTTTTGTGTCTAATATAACTCCTAAGTATTTCATGTCTTTTATATTTTCAACAATTACACCATCAATTTTAATTTTGCTTTCGCTTCATTCTTATAATATATATTGAAAATACGTATGTTGGCCAAATGTCAATGTCTGTTATATATTTATATTAGAACATTATTAGCGCACACGATGATGTGAGCTAACTCAAGATTAATAAATAGATAAAATCTCTTGTTTTCAGGCTCTATCAGATATTTTTAAATACCTCTTCCAGACCTGATGTTCACTTCATTTTTTTTTAAATTTAATAATGTTATTATTAAGTTCTGCAAGTATTTTAGTTTTTTTTGTGACAGCTGTTGAACCGTTTATTTGACAGTAACATTATTGAATTTGATTTATAAAAAATAGTACGGAGTTTAAAATAATAGAGTTCTACGAATTAAACAAAAAAACAATTAATATATCATTTCAAATGCTTTATTCGAATCTTGATGGTAGCTTTCCTTCGATACTCTGAAATCCATATTATTAATTTGGATCCCTGAACATCTGGCATCCCGGAAAATGAAATTACAACTTGAAAGCCCCCAAGCAAAGCAAGGCTCGTCCAAACCGATCAACTCAAGGAAACTAGATTCAAGAATACATAACGAATTGACAACCCTGATGGTATCGTTAAGAAAAGAACTGTTCCGTGTAGCTTCGGTAAAGTAAAGACAGCTATTGTGTTTTAAATGTGGCCGATTATTGAGATAAAATTTAATCAAATATTATAATACATTATAATGCATTCTCCGTTTACCAGAAGTAGGTACCTACCTAAGTTTATAACAGGCTTCCATAAATAGCTTGGCAATAAAATGTAGACATTTTATAAAATGAAACTACATTTTTTTTCATTTCTATGGTAATTCATACCAAGCTGCTAACTGTCTTTGAAATTTTGTACCTCACATTCAATTTTTTTCGCATCCGAATTTGACAAGTCGTTTAAAAAACAATACAAAACATCATAATTCGATTTTTCAAGTTTTTTTTTTATTTGCATTTTTTATCTTTGAAATTATTTTCTTTTTATTTATTTATCAAACATATAAAACAATGCATGGTTATTTCGACACATTAATTTCAGAAATACAAAAATTCGCCTTTTCCGTGTAATTTTCTTCCTTACAAAGCGTTAAATAATAGTAATAATAAGTTTTAAATAAAAATTGTCTGAAAATGTGGTGTCGAATCATCTCCTTTCGAAAAGTACCACTAATTTCTGGATACCGTCTGGTTAAAGTAAAATGCACGGACTTGGATTGTGCGCTTTAAACTTTAAACTTTAAACAATCTTCATATGAGCAATCTTGGTGTTTTCATTTAAAACGTTTTAAACGATCGCAGCGCTCTCATTTTTTGTCTACTATAAAACGTCAGATTGTAATTTCATGTACTGGCGATTATGGCGATTGATGAATTTCCCTACTGTTAGTGTATTAATTTTAAAATGTTATGTTTTTTTTTTCAAATCAATGGTTATTTTATTGATCGCCAAAAAACAGCCGGGTTGTTAAAATAGGTACCTACTTAAATTTTATTTAACTGCATTCAACAGTTTTTTAGAAATGCACTTCTCTTGAAATTCTTCAGTTTCCTACCTGGTTTATACTTTATCAACATCAGTAATTATGTAGGTAAAAAGGAAAGTAGATATAAAAGATGTAGACGTCGGGAGGACCCGTGCTGCGAGCTGTGTTATAGATGTAGATAGTAAAAAATAATGCTTCTGTTGTGCGTTAAAAAAATACTTTCATTCTTATTTTAAATGATAAACTAATGTTTATGAGACAAGATTTTTTATGCATAGCACAAATATGGTAACAAATTATTATAAGCAATAATTTGTTACTTTCATTCTATTCTTATGACTCTTAAGCAAGTTCTAAGAACTCGTAACAGAAATTAGAAAACAGTGAATTATTAGCACAAGTAAGCACTTTAATAATTGGTACGAAATATTATTATAACTTATATAGTCTGATATTTAAAAGCAGACAAAAATTGAGGGCGCTGCGATCGTTTAGGGTTTTAAATGGCAAAACAAAGATGGTTCATAGAAAATCAAAGTAAATTTTAAAATGCATAACGGTCCTAGTACATTTTTTTTTTACTTTAACCAGACGATGTTCAGAAATTAGTGGTACTTTCCGAAAACAGATGATCATACATCATATCCTCAGACAATTTTACGATTTAAACTTTTTAATTTTATTTAACGCTTTACAAGGAAGATAATTAAATGAACAGACGATTTTTTTGTTTTTTTTTTAATTCGCTGATCGAAATAACCATGTATTAGATGTTAGATAAATAAAAAATAAAAAAACACAATCAAATTCGCAGATCTAAAACTTAAACTAAATTTATCAAAACATAAAAAAAATTAATTAGGATGTTTTTCATTTGGACGTAATTCTTTGTTTACTAATAAACTGTCAAACCCGAATGTCAGGGATAACCTCAAATCAAAATGTACATGGTTATAATTGCTTCAAAATCTACAAACGTGCTGTTTATATAAATAATAATAAGACTCATTGAGTCATTGGCTAATATTTGGCCATAAAGAACACCGGACCAATCGCACCCCGATCTCAAAGAGTCAAGATATAAATAATTAATCAGGAACTCCAGTCAAATTTTTAAAAATATTCAAATAAATTCTTCCCATAAACCCTGCAAATATCAATCGAAGATGATTTGAAGTGTAAAGAAAGAGCTCCGTGCATCGATATTGTCGATCGATGGCTCCATGCGATTTGAAATCAGATGATGCCATAATTATAGTTGTCAATACACCATTGCACCGCAATGGCGCCACATCAGAGTCGAATGACGTCAGGGGCCTTTCGATCTCTGTTTTTAAATAATCTTTCAAAATCGATTTATTAATTGTACGGAAAATCATATACGATAAAACAGTGTGATGTATTGGAAGGTTCCATATCTATTTGATAAACTGCAGTGGTCTCGTGACTCTCATGCATACAATACACGCCAAAGAGACCGTCTGTCTCCTTGTTACCCCAGACATCGAACCGCTGTGTTTGAGGGTAGTTACAGCTATTCCTCAACAAAACTTTGGAATGAAATACCACTATTTATTCGAAGGTCGACATCGCTACAGTGCTTCAAGAAGTTCTGCAACTAATGGTTGCTGACTGCACAATCAGCCACACAACATCATTAATAAATAATGAAATGGATACTTGCATTAGTGATTTTCTAAAAAAAATATTTGTAATTTTTATATTTGAAATTTTTTTTTTTTTCATATGCTTTATTTTATTTATTAAGCGTAGACATTTTATATAACTTTAACTTCATCTAAATTCTATAGGCACTGCTGAAAACCAGCTGCACTCCGGGCTCCGGAATGTATAGCTGAGCAGTAACCTTTTTGTCAATTGCTAAAATATATAATATGTTAAAATAAAATATGTAAAATAATTTATTGACAAATAAATGTTTTATTTATGTTATTATTATATGAAAACATTAATGTTCCAACTGTCCGGAGCCAGTATCGAAAATATCGCATTTCATAATAACTTATGGTAAATCTTTCGATGCCACTAAAAATACGCAAAATTTTCTAGGCCAATAATTAATACTGTCGATTTTTATTTACTTTATTTAGCCAAGTGGGCCGCATGAAATTGGCTCGCGGTCCGTGGACTGTGCATCATTGCAATAAAACTTATATTATTCAGAATTGACTTTTGTCATTCTAACTGAATACAACTATTTTTAAAAATCATAAAATTTTTCAATGGAATACCTTATTGTGTGTAACGTGCAGTTCGCGGTTGTCTTCCCCTTAATTATTAACTATTTTTAATTATTGTAAAAAATGTACACTTGGTTTGGTCTTCCAAGCACTGCACACCACTGCATATATTTATTAGCTATCACCTGTAGAATTCTCCACAAAGCCTAGTTTCCTTCTATCACATCATTACACCAAAGAAAGTTGTCACTTCTGTTAAACACACAAGTAAAATGCGCAAAAAAAACAATGAAAGTAAGTTTCTAAGTGAAATTATCCATGAATCATTAAATTCTACAGGTGATAGTTTCAGTATGCCTGGCTACTGTTACTGCCAACATGCATTATACTTTTACAAGCGTAATATCTCTGGAACACCTACTTATGTACAAACACTGCAAGTTCGTAATATGATATGAGCGGGGGATGATTCACAGATGGGTACCCCTTGGCCCTGGCGCGGCTGTACTGCTACCCGGGCCCTCCCCTCGCCCCCATGCACCCTTACGCACCCCCCTGTCACTTCTACTATCCGCCACCGCCACCGCGGCTCACCCCAGGTAAGGTCACCTCACGTCACAAATCACAACACCTCCCCCCCAAACACTTCCGTTCTCCCATCTCTGCAGTGGCATGTAGAACCATTGTTTGTGTATTGCCACACTGCACTTCCTCCTCATTGACCCAACAATTCGATACCTCGCAGTGCCCATCATCAGGGCAGATCACATCTGTAAGGCTGTCTGAAGTACTGGGTCTATAAGGGGGAAGAAGCTCAATGTGGCTTAATACTGCAACAGTCAAACAACAATCTAGCGAACCCGTTATTAGATTATTCAGAAACCAATGGATTTAGATAGTTCACTGTAGTGGACAGGCCACAATGGCGATCATATTTCAATCAGTAAACTAAAATGAACAGAATGAAACTTATTGTTTTAAAAAAAAAAAATTTTTTTTTTTTTACTTTAGCAATAATAACCTAATCTTTATATGCCGTAACAGTAACTTAATTCAAACACATTTTATTATTGTCCCATTAGTTTTTGAGTAGTTGAGTGGTGTTGAATTTCCCGCTCCTTCTCAAGTCAATGTTTTCCACAAACTTGTAACAGAAAGGCTATCTGAAACTTGAAGGAGAAGAAAACGAAAAATGGCTTGACTACTGACTCCCCTAACTAAAAAGTAGACTTTTCTGCCACAGCACAATGTACAAGTTCGTAGCCCTGTCTTCCTTACCAACTCCCCAACATCTTGACAAGGCATATTCCAGCGATATTATGTTTGTAAAAATATTAATTCTGATTGTATTTTCATCACAATAATCTATTTTATCACATGTAATGTCGCTCGGGTATTCCGGTCATGCATATTTTAAGTTTTTATCACAACCTATCAATGCTACAGTGAAATCAGATTTCAAGCACTTTATGTAGTAACTTTTAATTAAATCAAATTTGAATCGGATAGTTTCAAAACACGCCTTATCAATCAAAAATCAATTTTGCTAATAACTTAATTCGCGCTGCTTTCAAAATGAATTCACAGATGGTGCAATAGAATTTTTGCAATCGATTTACTGAATGAATAATCGTTACTGATTTGTTATACCTTTCTTTCCGACGATTTTACTATATTTTTTATTCTTTATCAAGGCTCTAAATTTTTTATGGCTTTCCAATACAATAATCAACGCAAATTGTTCTGAAAAATAAGCTAGCGCTGGTAGACAGTGTGAAACCTATAGATAATAGAAACAAGGGGAGATATGACATGGAAGCGTTTTGATTATCACCGATCTACGACCAAACAAAACAAAAGATCAAAGCGGCAGAGCCAATGAAAGTTAGGCAGCCGCTGTGCGTAGATGCAATTTGCAGTAATATGGGTGACGATGTTGACGACACGCATTGTGCGCACATGGTTTCATACTAATAATGGCTCACTGCCCATCTCCCTTGTTTTTATTATCCATAGTGAAAGATAATTCAATTGAGAAAATCTAAGTGATGTAATGTATGTATTATGTTTCCAGGGCTGCTGATGAGATCGGACGAGGCCAACATGTACACGACGCTGGAGCCTACGTTCAGCAGTAATCCCAACGTCTACTTCCAGCGCAACGAGGGAGTCCATCCAGGGATGATGTACTGATTATTCAATAAGCGATCACACAGAGAATTATTACGAATGAAGACTTTATACTTTTAAATGTGCAATAAATAAGTAATTTGCATTACTATCCATATGAAACAGCTACATTTAACTAATAATTGTTACAGTTATCATTGAATGGCAAAATAGTATAAGCCCATCTGTTACATATGATAAAATTAATCCACTTTCATTTAAAGAATCACAGCTAACGGAACGAGTTTAACCTCTAAAAGCCATTTGCAATAGCATTTTACGGTAACACAAAAGATGCTAAGTCAAATAGCTTTTACAAATCTATGATTTATGACCAACTGTGACAGTGTAGTTTTCAACGCAATCATAAATATCTTTATTATAAATGTAGACGAATTTAAGGATAAACGAAACGTGATATGCGATCACAGATGGCGCTAATTTAAATATTTTAGAAAATAAAAAAATAAATATTTAGGACGGAATACTTTTAAATATCGAGATTAATTGTTTGTTGGTGGGAGTGACATGAATGGATTAAATGACCGGTCAGTGGCTGAGTCGGCATCGCGTTTGGGTCTCACCCAGGCGTCGTGAGTTCAATTCCTCGGCTGGCTAAGTCCTCCATTTACGACACAAGCAACATTTTCCGCCTACGGTGATGGTAGTAGAAGATTTTCAAATATTGTCAGGTTATTCGTAACCAGGGAATATTTGTCTTTATTTAAAAAAAAATAAAAAATACATAATTGTTATTGTAAGTTTAAAGCTCAAGTCCTTCAAAAAACTTATTAAAATACTGTATATGTAAGCGTTACAATAATATATTGTATTTTTATAAGTTTCTTGAAAGACTAGAGCTAAACAAACAATAACAACCTATTTCATTTCATATTCTATGTGTTCCGCCAGCAAACAATTCATTTCAATATTTAAAAGCAACTGTTTTTTTTTTCAATTATATTTTAATTAGTAGATGTGGTTTATTCCCTTCTGCCTATTCACAGACGATATGCCTAAAAATATGGATTACTTCTCCCATGTTAGATACATACCTATATCATTGGAATGAATGTAGAATCCAGTTTATTGTCTTGTCTAACTAACTAAATCTACGTAGGAACCACTCTCTTGTAAATATATCAATCATCTCATTCTTCATAAAATAAATTATTTTATGTTAGCTATAATTCAATTAGTGATAAGTTTGTACATATGATATTTTATATGACCACATTATGAATCTACTTTTCTATGTTAAATAAAGAATTTGGCCATTTAGAAATTACGTGCTTGCTGACAACAGATTCTTTTGTAAAATAGGAAATATTTTGCTCTCTAAGTAGTTTTAGTTTACTTTCAAAGAAAAATTATAGATTCGTATTAAAATTCCATAAAGAAAGAAAACTCCAATACCAAAACAAAAATTCCTCAGAAATAAAAAAGGATCCATAAAAAATTGATTATGTAGGTATTGATAAGGTAATAAAAATGACTAGTCGATATGTATTAGTTTACAATCACCTGCTTAGGGTTGTTATCATTTTGATCTATTGTAAGGAACGCTGTAGTTTCCACTCGGCTTCGGGGAGTATAGTATAACATACATGCACCTCTGTTCTATTCAAATAAATAAATGTATCAGTTTTACTGATTATGCAATTTACACCAACAACGAATTATCGACTTGCTTGAGGTGAAATAATCACCAAATTGCACTATACGAGTAGAAATAATTCATTATTATTATTAAAAGCAAAACAATGTAAATAAAGTTAATTCAAATGATGTTATTTTTTAATTGTACATTTATGTTCCCTCCCATTTGAAAAATGCTCGCTGTGGTGGAATACCTTAACTTTATTGATACATATATCACTACAAACCCCCATATTCAAAAAGCAATTCATTTTTTGTAAAAGATTTTAAATAATTTATTAGGAAATGTGTTTTTTGTTTACCTCCGAGTACATCTACACAGTCGGTAAACACTAACTCACTCAATCGATCACACAAGTCATCAGGAAACGTAATTTAATGAACAAATTAAATCCAATATCTCTATGTACATATTATACAGGGGGGCGTGCGGCAATAATGTTTTTTTTAATCGAAATTAAGGACAGTTAATGTTTCAAAACCTATTTAGTATTTCACCCTTGATAAATTTGATATTAGACCGTTTTGAAAATGGTATTGGGCAAATGTGGATCTCCGTGGTGCACACATTCAAGACGCCTCTTTCGGAAGTTCTCATGCACTTCCTCAATCACGGCAACGGATATATTGGCAATTTAAGCTCCAATATTGTCTCGTAGGATGTCCAGGGTCTGAGGATGATTGTTGTAAACAAGGGACTTCAGGTAACCCCACAGGAAAAAATCACAGGGGACTAAATCAGGAGAGCGCGCAGGCCAGTTAAAGTCCTCCCTCAGAGAGATGAGTCGCCTGGGAAAGGTTTCTTTCAAAAAGTCCATTAAAACCCTCACTGTGTGGGATGTGGCCCCATCTTGCTGGAACCATACGTCCTATAGTTCCATAACATCGAAAGCCGTCATAATAAAATCCTGGATCATGGTCAAATAATGTGCTGAATTCAGTTATAAAACAACCGTTCTCTTCAAAAAATTAAGGGCCGATGATCCCTATTCTTGATATGGCACACCATACAGTGCAGGGGTCCGAGTGAAGGGGTCTTTGTGAAGTTCCCTGGGATTTGCTTCACTCCAGTACCGCATATTCTGCGTGTTTACACATCCACTGTAAATATGACCAGGTCGCTGATATGCAATACTTTGATGGCGTACGTCACTTGTTTGTTGTAAGAGTACAAAAAACCAATTATAAAGTTTTTTTTTTTAAACTAAAAAATTGATAAAAAGTGGAAGGATGGATAATTGTCATTTTATAATGTTTCCAGACAAAAAATCTCAACCATGGAAAATGTGTAGAAAAACACAAATATTTGTACTGCCCTCATTATTAGCACACCAAATGTTAATTTTACAAGCAAAGGGGAAATATTGTTAGTAAGCATAGTATCAAAATTAATACAAATATTATTTGAAAGAAGTACAAAATAATGTAAAAAAATTCTTTATTTTCTGCGAAAAACGCTTATAATAAATAATAGTACTTTGAAATGTTGCGATGAAACAGTTGTTGATGGGATGTTTAAATGCTAGGGACGCCCTCACTCCTCACTGGGTACCCGTGGATAGCAGCGCCAGCAGACCGCCAGCTGTCGAGACTGACACCACATAGTTACTGCAGTAAAGATTAAGGAAAGTATCGGTGAATCTGTGACCTTCAAACACAAAATAATGACAATTCATAGAGCTATATAATAGAGTCGCCATGCCATAGAAGAAATTCCTTTCGAAGAGTGTTCCATTATATGAATAAAATCAGACACGCCTATGAAGAGTTAACACGTCGACAACTTTATGACATTGTTTTTGTTGTAACTCTACACACACCACAAAGGCATTTCAATATAAGCATGCGTCAAACGCCAACCATGGTTGTAGGTCGACTAAACTGGTAGGAGTAGATGGATGTACCAACCTCCATCTAAGTGGAGCCACATTTTTCTCATCTAAAATAATACAGGACTTTGGTACTTGTCTTGAAGTAAAACTGATATTTATTGCAAGCCTGCGATCTTTATTGTAAAATGCTTTGCGATATTGAAAAGTCTGATGGTACATAACAGACAAACTGTGGGAAACGTACGGGGTTGACTTTAATGCTATCAATGTTTAGCCATTGCCAATACGGAGCGCTTCCCTGTTTACTTTTCCTGTGTGCATCAAGAACTCTGGCCAATGATGACGCCAGTCTCTCAAATTTCACAGGGGAATGAAAACAGAACACAATTTCAGGAGTAATTCATTCAGACCACTGTTTTATACAAAATTAAGCTTTAAAAATAACTTATGTAGTTTAAAACTATATATCACAGTGGACCATATTTAATATGGGTCCTTAGTAGCGAAAGGCCAAGTCTAAGAATCCTACATCTATAGATCGGGTAATGTTGTTGTTCGGAAGAATCCCAACTGTCTGAAACCAATAAGACTAGAGCCCCCCAATATTGCGTAAGGTTGTGAACTCGGAAGAATCGGGCTGTTATTGCAATATACCCACCCTTCACATAGCATCCCCAAAGATGGCACAGGTCCAGGAGAAACCTCAGAGCCTCCTGTGTGGAATATTTGTTTATTTTGAAAAAAAATATACGCTGTCAAAGATAAAATATAGTTATAAAAAGGATACACTGCGGGTGAGAAGGAGCGCAGAATGTAGAAGCTGATGAAGATGACAAGGGCCAGGAAGATGGCGTTGTTGTAAAAGATGGAGAAGGTTGTAGCTTCATAATCGGCTACCTCGTTCTTCTTCCACAGAATTCTAGAACCAAGGAAAATAGAACATCTTACAACTTTAACATATAAATATTCTTACATCAAAACATAATATAATATGTATTATATATTTGTGGGAAACGTACGGGGTTGACTTTAATGCTATCAATATTTAGCCATTGCCAATACGGAGCGCTTCCCTGTTTACTTTTCCTGTGTGCATCAAGAACTCTGGCCACTGACAATGCTAGTCTCTCAAATTTCACAGGTGATATTCTTCACATTTACAAACAAAAAAAACACTAATGCCCTTTTCTGTAAAAAAAAAAAATTATGTTATTAAAACGAAAATAAAGGACCAGTGAGAAATGCCATGATCGAATATTACAAACATAATTTTGTAAAAAATTGTCATAAAATTGTAGAGGATTCTCCCTGGTGGTAGAAGGCAAGCGTTAGTCCTGACTCTACAACAACTTTTTTCTTGAAAAATTAATTAGTATCTGTGGTCAAAGTTACAAGTGCAAACATTTTGTTTGTAATAAGTGTGTGATATCATTTAATTATGTTTTGGGTCCTATTTTGTTTGATATAAAGGAAGATAACTCAATCTTATGGTGGCGACTGACTTGAGCATTCACTCGTTGTGAACATGTTCCAACAACAATATTCGCCATGTTGATATAGCGAGCCGAGCCGCTCGCGGGCGAGCACCGAGCGTGCTCCGACCACTTGTTGGTTTTTTAGCAAATCCTTTTGTAATATTCGCCATTCGGCTCATGTCAGTCACTGCTAGGCAAACTTCATCACGAGCGCATCTCGTGCGGATGTCTGTTTATTAGTGTAAGTATTTGGCAAATATTTACAAGGAGCGAATGCTCGGTTAAGCCAATAGCCACCTTTATACACAAATTATCCCAAAACCAAACTAAGAAGTGAAATTTGTTATTTTAAGAAAGTTTCAAACGAGAAATGTAAACTTTTGCATCATCGTAATATTTACCTAAGACCAGATATTATTTATCATTTGATTAATGTTATTTATTGTCCTACTGGTATAAACTTCATTTTAACCACTCTTTATGAGAAAGGAGATGTTAGAACGGGGCTATCAGCAGTACGCCTTAGAGTAGAGTCTCACCTCTCGTCCTTTTCCTTGCGGCTCATCTTCCTGTCCTCAGCCAACTTCTTGGTCATCTCCTTGCTGACAGCGTCCTCGCGTTTGATGGCCACCTTGTGCTTCAGCAGGAACTTT
Organism: Halesus radiatus; assembly: GCA_022606495.2. NCBI lineage: Eukaryota > Metazoa > Arthropoda > Insecta > Trichoptera > Limnephilidae > Halesus > Halesus radiatus. The sequence continues at coordinate 42,526 of JAHDVE020001375.1, forward strand.
GTGTTGCGGTAGGCCATGGCCATCAGGTAGGTGCAGCCGCAGGTCACCAGGACGAACCAGCCTAGCGAGCTAAACATGTCCATCATGTGGATCCTCCAGAATAACCCTGGAATTCACAAAATACAATGTTAGTCAATAAAATATTTGATTATCAATTTTCTTTAGGAAGGTTGGACGTAAAGATCAAAGCTCCTGTAATTAAAAGGAACTATTTAACTATATTTTGTGGCGGTTTATGTGCGGATCAGTTATATACATGTACACCTAAAGAATGATTGGATTCATAGGAAAAAGGATAGTGTAAATGCTTGTATGAAAAGGGTCATAATGTATACAGGACTACAACTAATCTACGTAAAATATGAGGTTTTATTTCATAGACAAGTTTTAGGTGGTATTGAATTAGTGAATCTGTTCATTTCGGAACAGTTTTTCAAATGAGATCCTGTGTAATATTTCATTGGTGTTCTAGTGTTTTACCCTTTACAACTAGGATTTACATTAAAACTTTTTTTTTTTAATTTGAACTTTTTACCGTAATAACATTTTAATTAGAAACAGAACTGTGGGAAACGTACGGGGTTGACTTTAATGCTATCAATGTTTAGCCATTGCCAATACGGAGCGCTTCCCTGTTTACTTTTCCTGTGTGCATCAAGAACTCTGGCCAATGATGACGCCAGTCTCTCAAATTTCACAGGGGAATGGACATTATATTACACTTTAAAGTACGAATGTATGACCAATCCATGTATCAATAAGAATTTGAGACAAAAAGAGTAACTTCTTGCAAAATTCTGAAGAGGTTTGTGAAAAAATACAACACTTCATTTATCAGATTAGGACATGAATGTTGACATTTAATCGATAAACATATGTTTATGATTCAGTAGATGGAGCAATTAGTAAAGAAATGGTAAAGATTCGGTCAGCATATTGACGTACTGTTATTGGACAAATAAGCAATAATTCATTCACAACTTTGGTTAAGTATGTCATGGAATTTTCATAAAGTAAAGGAATGAATCACGTGCAATTTAACATTTGTCTGCATTACAAGTTTATACTTGCAATGCAAACAAAAAATCGGCTTCTTTCTAAATGCAAGACGTAATCGAGAGCAAACGGCACATCTTTACCGTAATATTTTGATTATTTTAGCCAAGTTGCCGAAAGAATTATGAATGAAATAAGTTAAAACAAATTCTGTATTAAATAAATGGTATTCGGTGACAAGTAGTGGTATATTTGAAGCGAAAAACTTACATATTGGGATAGCAGATACGATGAAAGCATTTCCGTAAAATAGAGCGGATGATTTTGTGGAAACATTTCGGCTAAAATCTTGTAGCAAAAGCTCTTCGTCTTTTGTAAAATCCTTGCTAACCGTTTTCGAACTCATTTTTAATTTATAAATGCTAAAGTTACTCCACTTAATACGTGCACGAACGAATGCAAAATCACAACCGACACGACCAGACCAAAAATACTCCAACCGAACGAGAAAAGAGATCCACGATCGCCACGAATGACGGGACGTGTCACTGCAGTGTTGCCACTGCGACCTATACGTCACCGTGCAAGTAGGAACTATATAGTGGGTTCCTACTGCCGTACGTACGAAATGTTTTTTTATTTTTTTTTTATTTCAATTTTAAGACAATGATAATTTTTTAATTAAATTATTTTATTCGTTGATAAATTGTGAAAAAAGCAATATCATTTTTACACATACCGTTAGAAATCAAAATCAATTTATTTAAATGTTACTCGGTTTTTTTGTTTTAAATTGATGACTGGGAATGATTGATTTATTTTTATGATGCCTAAATAAATTACCATCATCGTATATATTGGATATTATTCAATAACAAATACTAGTCACCCATTATTTCCAAAAACCCATACTATACACCCTTTATTTTTAAAACTACATTTCAGATCAAATTCTTATTTTTTGGGTAATCAAATAATTATTGTAATAAATAAAAGGTAGTTTTGTATGTACAGACGTATTTACTTACAGGAAAAATAAAAAAATACAATTTTAAAACACCCTACATAAAAAGATCTTTACTGTCTTCATCGATATGGGAAACTTGAATTGCAAATAGAATGTAAGAGAGATTTTCGTGAACTTTTTGGGTCTGTAATTTTCCTTGTAATGTATCAAAATCAGCCACTTCCACCTAGAAAAATATAACAATTACACTTTTTTTTTTAATATAGTAAATTATTTTTTGGCTATTGTACAAATTGCTATAGAACAACATTACTAACCTCGTGTGGGGGGTCTTTCAGTATGGGAGGCAAAGGCGCATACAGCCTTTCACACAGAGCGCAAAGGCCGCACCAAAGCCTAAAGGGTATCCCAATATTCTCCAGCCCTTTTGCCTAAAATAAAAGAGATTTTTTTTCCTTACTTTACATTTACAATACCTATTTTCAAAGTAAAACCAATTATTAATTTTTATTCCTCCATAATATCCACTATAATATTGATGATGCAACATGGGATTTTTTAATATTTTATCATTAGTGACAAAATAATTTATGTCTACCTCATTTTTGTCCGGTACAATATCAAACTCTGCAAACAAGTCAGCGTCACGCTTCTCTGGACTGTCCACAGATGAGGAAACTCTGCACGCGCTGGAGTCATTCGTATTCAGGATACTCTTGTTGGCCATCTTCTTAATTGTTTCGGGAGTGAGAGACTCCCAGTGCAACAAGAGCCTGAATGCCTCGGCTGTTTCTTCTGTCAAAGTCTCGCCCATCATTATTAGCAAAGCTTCTTTGATGCACTGAAAACAATAATAAATAACAACAAATCTGAATTGCTACATATTTACAATAACATAAAGCAAGTTTGTGTTAGAATAATAATGAAGATACTTACGTTTAACGGCATTGTATAAGAACTAGTGTTAAATTGTTCCAATACAGTTTGGTAAAGTAATTGCTTAGAACTGGAAACAATTATGTATTCGGATACATACTGCATCGGTGTTAGACCTAAGCATGGAAAAACAACAAATAATATCAAGTACATATATATAATTCATAATACATATTGTGTAAAAACAAACGAAATCAAAGTTTCAATTGAATTATGAATAAATATACCATCAAGATCTCTTCGATCAATAGGCATTGAAAAAATAGCATTCCGCCTTGAGAAAACCCTCGGCAGATGTAACCATTTGTGTAAACTCAAGGGGGGCAGCTTGAAGTCCTTCATTAATTGGCTCATTTCCCTTCCGTGGGACTTCTCCGGGCGAGTTCTCAGGGCTTCTTCAAGAACACATCTCCTCTGGAAAACGAAATAATAACAAAAACATGACGAACTAATAAGCACATGGAGAAAATACAGATACAGACAGTAATATCAAAACAATATATATAATACCTGGAGAACTCGCCTGCATTCTAACTATTTCTCACTGATTAATGTAATCTCATGTAATGATTAAACTAAATAGTTTAATGAACATTGTAACTAATTATGCGCCTTTGAGGTAATTTTTCACAAAAATGGCGCTATACAAATCATCCAATTATGATTATTACATATGTTTTTACCTTTGGATCAAACTCTGATTCGATGGCCAAGTTGTCCACTTGTCTTTGAATGTGTTTCAGCAAGCCACTTTCCAAGAAGGAGTCTTGGATCACTGCCCGGGAGTGTCGCCCAGCTGAAGTATGTGGATTTGTATTTGCATCCACTTCATCAGATGGTGCCATGGAGGCTCTGGAGCTAGGATTGTGAGACTCTGAACCGATTCCCGCAATCTAAAATGAATATGAAGTTATTATTACATATTTTGAAAAATAAACATAAAGAGTTACGCCAATCAAGTAAATAAATCAAATATAAAGACAAAGTTAGTAATTTACCTGCGTTTCTGGGTCGTTTGTGTTTGTAACAAGAACAGCCGATGCAACTCTATTTCCTTTCTTCTTCTTGCGGCCTCTCCTCCGCATCTCTCCTGAATCCACATCCACAAGTTCGTGGTCATCTCCAGTGGCATCCAATACGCCTTCAATCAATACTTCAACATTCTCTAAGGTATTTTGGGGTTTGTTTAAGTTTTGTGTTATGTTCTTTGACTGCAGAACTCTGAGCTGATTCTGAAAAAATAATAAAATATATAATTCAGTTACGAGTTTGTACATAATTAGCCTTTACAGCACTGCCATTTTCAATGCAATCCCATCACACAGCATGTTTTGACATAATATATGTACTTTAGTTTCATGGATTACATATGAGACATCCAACGGAGATAGCCGCCGACAGATCACATATACGACAGCCGCATATATCAGGTTAACAACTCACGTAAGAATCCTTTTGAAAAAAAAAAACATGTATTTTTACCTCGAGATAAGTAAAGAAATCTCTGGTAGTTTCATCTGGCCATGGAGTAACCATTCTCTGATATTCCTTTACGCTATGTTGCAACTTATCTTTTCTTGACTTTCTTTTTCCTTTCTTCTCAGATTTCTTTTTCTTCTTTTTTGATTTCTCGCTCTCATTTTTCACTTCACTCTTTTGTATACCAGCTGATACTTTAACGTTTTTAGTAATGTCAGTCTTCGGTAAGGATTTAATTACGCTATTTTTTGTCTTGGCTCTATTTAATCTTATTGGCACGTTGAATACAAGTAAAGGTTTAGATTTTACAGAATGATCAAAAGTTACAACTTGTTTACTTTTTGTGGCGTCTGGCGTTGTTTTACTAATAGAAGATTTATTCATGATTGGAATATTTAAGAACAAAAATATAATATGCAGATATTGCAGATGAATAAACTTAAGGAATACGTATAGCAATTATGAATAAAAATACATTTGTTTATAGATTATCACTATGGGCTTCTAACTCTATGATTAGAAAATGATATGTATAGATACTAAATAAGATAGCACAATCGATTTTTAGACAAAAACTGGGAGCTTAACTGGAATATAAATATTATGACGATTTGAAAATGGTCATCATAACATACACTTCCATGAGAGTTAGTGAAACAAGAGTCTTTTGATAATCCAGTAGTGTAAAATTACCTTTGATAATCTAGGAGTGCGGTCGGACATATTCCCTCGTGGTGATCTGACAGACAGAGTGGCCGGAGAGACCAGCGGAGGCATCTGACTAGTGCGTCCCACAGATAATAGCTTCTTGGGAGACTCAGCGTTGGCCGGAGTGGTGCTGGCCCCAAAACTGCTGAGTCCCAAGCCGCTACTGATCTCTGAGGTTTGGAAGCCGTGCCAACATAAGGTTTCCTGAGAACATTTATAAAAAGATTGTGCAAGGTCAGGTTAGTTCAAGCATCTTTTACCATGTGAAATATACAGCTTTGGGGCTTAAAAAGAAATGTGAGTAATTTTGGATTTCTGTATTCTGATTACATATATTATTTAGGGCAAACCTGGCTGTGACTCCTTCGCAGATCAAGCACAAGCTTCTGTCTCGTGATGGGAGGGTTATCGGGTGTTAGGCAACGTCTCCTCAAGGAACCACGAGACACGGCACTAGCCAAAGTAGGGGCAGGGGTCAGGGGGCGAGAATCTGTCTGAGTGTATCTGGAAAAACATCAAACATTTATAACTGTAACTCCCAAAGCATTGCAGTAAGTGGACTGTTGTCTGGTTTATTTTTTACCTTCGAAATAATTCTTCTGGTACAAAATCAACCGTCGTTTCATTGATCAGTAATTTCTCTGCCTCTTGCATGGATGTTCGTAATGCAGCCATTTCTTCCGCAAATAATTCAATCTTGCTTTCCGAGATCTAAAACAAATTATACTATTTATAGTAAACTTTCATAAATAAGTGTTTTATGGGTATATTATATATTAGCATTTATAATCAATGACATTACAAACATAATGAGGAATATATGAACTGAGCCTGCTATGGACTGAGGCCACTAAACTACTGCGTTGCTCTTAGTGGCAGGAATGACATTACAAACATAATGAGGAATATATGAACTGAGCCTGCTATGGACTGAGGCCACTAAAGCACTGCGTTGCTTTTAGTGGCAGGAATGCCTGGAGGCACATTGTTGAAGCTACAAGTCTCCGACCTGCCTAGGAAAAATGGAAGAATATTATGATGAAGGATGAAGATATGACATACCAAGGAATCTTTAGCCCTCTTGACTACATCCTTGATGTCTGCATCAGCAGGATGGTTGCAGAGAATGGAGCAGCCATAGGAGAAGGGGTTGTAGAGCCCCGCGAAGGGGCGGAGGACATACGGAGCAGGGGCTGTGCCACATGACAGCTCCACGGGACTCTGCAACTGGAAATTAAATAAATAAGAGAAGTTTTATAAACAAGTTACTAATGAACTTTTGTGTTTTTGGGTTAGGAAAAATATTGATAATATTACTGATTGTGCGTGCGGCTGCCCTTAGGTTCAGTTACAATAAAAATGCATCCAATTTGTTTACCTTTTTCCTAACCTCCACTGGATTTCGTAAACTCTCCATCAACCCCGTTTTACTCAAAACTGACATTTTGAGTTTTTATTTCTCCTATCAAGGTAAATTTGAAAGAGTTGTTATTGCGTAGTACTTTATATAAAACTGCAGTGAACTGAAATAATATAACTAATATTTGTGACTCGTACAGTAAATACGTTTTTGGTAAAACAACAATGATCACACTTTGACAGAACAAAATAAGTTTGTTTGATCAATAAATCAAATTGGTTCTCTGTAATATGTCATGGTTTACCTTTTTGACACAAAGTTACATGTACCATTACGAGATTCTTATATTCCAGGGTAAGAAGTCGATTACATTCCCGATGCTGAAGAATGTTCTATGGAGGATGGGATAAAAAGAGAAAGAGTTGTGAGGACCTGACAGTTCAGATCCTTCTTTATTAAAACAAAATGTTTTGTTTTGCTCATCAAGCTCAATTATTTTATTTAGCACCGCAGAATGAATTACATATATATTTAACAACCAAAATAACATAATATTATGACAATATTTTCATAAAATAAAATAAATCATTATTCAACATACAAATCAATCTTTTGGCGACATTCTATCCTAAATAAGTTACTCCGTATGTGTATTAAAATTTTCAGGTAATTACGGAAAATATTAAATGACAAAAATTTCCCTTTAAAATTAAAATAAATTATTACATTATTAAAGAGTTTCAATTAAACTTTACAAGCGGTTGATAAATTGAATAAATTTGTTTATTGTTAACAGTTTGTTTATGTTTTTGCAGTGCTAATACTGCTGACAAATAAATAAATAATATTACATCAGAGACAAAAAAAAATTGAAAAAATAAATCACAACTTTCAAAATAACGAAAAACTTCAGACAGCGGGGAAACCAAAATAAGTAAATAAGTATGCAGATTTAACCAGAAAATATAATCCAATGTAATAAATTATTTTCATAAAGGGTAACATTATGTAGTTAGAACAGTGTTGCTGTCCTGTGACTCTTTCTTAGTCCGTTCATAAGAAAATTTAATTTAATTCAACATTAAAATATATCTGTGGCCTTGGTCAAAATATGAGATTTATCAAGAAAACACTTTGCAAATTGCCATTTAATATTTTACCTGTAAATAGAATCTGAATAAGATTGACTGGTTTGTGTGGTTTGGTGGACCATTTGTGTATAAACTAGGGTTATCATAGTTAGGTATATCAAATGAAAGAGGACACAAAACATGGTGAATTCTACTGCAAAATTTGCCGTTGTGCACTTCATACTTTGACCTAGTGTACTTATAAAGTAGTTTTGTGATATTTATAACTCACATCAAATAATTATGAATGTGCTTTATTTCTAACCACATAAAAACAACAACAACAAACAACATCAATTTTATTACTCGAGCAAATATTTTTCTGTGGGTCATTTATGAAAAAAAGAATATGACATATCGCACCCCGGGGAGAACAAAGTATAAATTTTTCGTAAACTAAGATAAATATTGACATAAAACCTAAAAGTTATATGTATTACCAGTAGAACAAAGGCCGAGTTGCTAGTTCAATCACATTCGCTTACACAATTGTTACTGTAATTACAATTTAGGCCAAGACTATAAATAATCCAAGTTTACATGCGTTTCCTGGAAAACGTCATGTATTCGTAAATGCATCGTTGTTCTCCCAGAGGTGTAATATTGTGTTTTAAAAATATTATCTTAAGCATTTAGAAGATTTATTTGATAATATAGAAGTTGCTAAAGCAACAATAAAATTATGCATCCACTACCATATTATTACGCATAATTTTTTAAAATAAACAATAATATCACAAGGTAAATGCTAGATCTTTTTATAGATGGTAAAACTAATTGGACAAGAGTAGAATACTGGCAGATTCTACTTTCATTATTAAATCTTCTACCACTTGTCCCGACTACGTCATAATATTATTTATAAACTTGTTCACGATAATTTTTTTTTAAATTAAAAGGCATATTTTTTAAAACACTTATCCATTCAAATTTTATACATATACCTACAGATGAAGATGAGTAAAAACAATCTGTACTTTAAAAATAACAAACTACATTTTTATTTACAGCTTTGTACTGAATATCAAATATTGTATTTATATTATTATAATATGTACCATACACATAATTTATCTGGGACGAAAAAGGTACGGTTGTTCAAAACTAACTGGGTTTAAACCTAGTGTTATTATTTTATTTAAGAATACATACATATACTCGTATGTACCAATGAATTGAGCACAATATACTTTAAAATTCTTTAAAAATTAAAATTAATCTCAATCGGCTTTTAAAAATTATACAATATGACTTCTTTAGACCTATTTATTTCTGATAAATTCCTAATTATTAAAAAAATTATGTATTTTCTGCACAATATTGACAAGATTCTGTTCAAAATTAAAAGAAAATAATAATTAAGAGGAACAGTATTTTTTACATGCAAAAATTGTAGACAAAAATAATATACCCATTTATTAATATTGAGCAAAACACAAAATGTAATAATAGTGAAAAAATAACACATGTTATTACATACATATAACTACATAAAGCATGGTAATATCAATAGTAATTAATATGTGTGGCACATTGAATATTTAAAATGCCTAAACCATTGTCGTGGAATAGTAATAATAATAATAATAATAATAATTGGATGATTTGCATAGCGCCGTTTTTTTGCAAAAAAATCACCTCGAGGGCGCATACACAGTAAAACTCATTTAAAAATTTCCCACTTAAGCTTTTACATTTTGTTTTTCCGGTCCTTAAAATTCCGTACGAAAAACTGCAAACAAGAATTTTTTCCCACTTAAGAAGATTTACAGCTGAAAGTGGTGTGTTCCTTTTTGCGGAAAGTCTTCAAATAAGCTTTATGGTATACCGAATATTGATTTTTTTCTTTCCGATATCTGCCTACCCGCCGACATCGACATTTCCGCCAAATACTCTAAAATGATAATACCTCCAGCTCCTGACATTTAGACTAGCGCCCTCTAGTGGTCCAAGTTTTATGAAGTGGTTTAGCTTGGGAAAAAGGAGTGAAATCATATGTAGGTCACCTACTATTTATTTTATGAATTTTCGATTTCTATAATTTATTAAGAATATGTTTCACAGAAAATCTATTAAAATGTATGGAAAACCCCAATTCCGCCAGCGCGGGCCACTAGAGGCGCGGGCCACTAGAGGCGCTAGCGTAGCGTGTTACCATCTCAATGTATGGGAAACATCCGGGCCTGGAGAAATATTGTCATATTGCTACGGTATTTCTTTCCGCTTTATCTTTTATCGGGATTCCATTTTTACTTGGATGAAAATGAACATTTGATTGTTCATCGGTGGCAGCTAGAGATATTTGAGTTTGATATGACTGAAAAACACAAAAGTATTGATTTTGTTGTAGCCGAAAACAAAATATTTTTAATTATTTTACCTATGAAATTTAAAAATACATAATACTAATTACTATGTTAAATCTTCATTTCACAAAAATTCTAATTTGGATTCCCCTAAGAAGATTTTTTTTTCAATCCCTTGGAAAACTTACGAGAGTTTCACTGTATTATAAGTTTAGCTATTTCAACACAAAATTTACCACATGCCTCAAAAGCATGATAAAAACAAGACTAGAGCCAAGCTAAGTATTTACAGCTATTTTCCATCAGTCACAATTAAAATAAAAAACAAAGACTTTCTTATTATTACAGAGAGCATTCATAAGTGTGAACCAGGCTTTATGGATTAACCTCTTTACTTTTAATACTTTTTCATATCCAGTCAAAGGACAAAGTACAATATTTGTTTCCAGATACATATGTAATATATTAAGCATTATTTTGGCAGTCCATTATTTAAAGCAGAATACATTTTTGGACAGAAAAATATTGTATACTCATGCCTGGTCTGAAACAGACATTTCTATTTGAATATTTTCTTATTTCATCCAATTTAAAATCAGTTGAAATCATACATTGAAAAAATATATGTAGTTTCTAACAAGAATAAAAATATTATACATTATAAACAAAAGAGATCATATAGGAATAAAATATCATTTTGAGATTAATATTAGAATTGTCTCGTCGGGCAGACATAAAAACATTAGCCGGCAGTCCAGAAGAGAACGATCGGTGATAGACATACCAAAACGTTCACTAACTTGAGGCTGTATTTTCCTAGAATTCTAATATATAATACATCGCATGGAAAATAATTCACATTGAAAATCGGCATTAAAATTACTATTTTTCATATAGGCACTGGGCCATTGTATTTAAAGTCAAAAAGAGAATTGACGATTTCGTTAATGGACATCCATTCCCAGGGATAGAAACGGATGTAGGAGCCATTCCGGATGGTGTTGCAGTATTTCATAGTGTTGAAGAGTTGGAGGTAAGCCATGGAGAAGCAAAGGAGCGTGCCCCACAATAACACCTTGTGCGCCGCACTTGACCTGCAAAACAAAATAAATTACATATCGACATATACCTACATATAGGATAGGGTCAAGAAGTAGGACTGAATTTCTGTAGCGCGAACCGAGCGGTGGATGGGGTCGGACCACCTGGGCGTGGTAGTGGGGAGCCTTCCAAAGAGACCGATATTTTTTCCAGTCACCTGCAGGCAAGCAGAGAGTAAGCACGTTGATTTCCGAGAACCTCCGTTAAGAAGTGTTGTTGCGACCCACGATAGAGAAAAATCTCGAGCAGCGCTACGCCATCAAATTCTGCGCTGCTGGTGAGGGAGTTTCTGACCAAGCACAGGGTTGCCACATTGCTTCACCCCTCCTACAGTCCGGATCTGGCACTGCCGGACTTCTTCCTCTTTCCTCGGCTCAAGCGGGACCTCAAGGGAAACCGATACAGCTCCGTAGAAGACGTCCGAGGGGCCGTGACGGCATCTTTGAAGGGGATTCCGGAAAGCGAGTTCCAGAAGGCGTACGCGCAGTGGGAATCGCATTATACGCGTTGTGTCGAAGCACAAGGGTGCTATTTCGAGGACCACTAAGGATTTGTACTGATAAGTTCAATAAAAAAAAAATCATTTCAGTCCTACTACTTCTTGATCCTACCCTGTAATACATATCGTTGGTCCAATGCCAATCTGCATTTTTGACAGTTTTGAGTTAAATATACCATGAAATTTAATTTTTAACAGAGCATACAGAGCATACACTGTCAAAACAGCAAATGTAAAATTATATAATATATGAAAAATGTGAGCACCCATCATTTCACGAATCTGAATAAAAACTCAACTATGCAATGACAAACTCGCAAATATTGATTTCTTGTTTTTGGCATTGAATATATATTTTTACTTTGCCTCTAATACAGTACCAAAATGGCAAATGTAGCAAATTCGCGATTTTCATATTATAAATATGGTTGTTCTCAACAACTTATGCTAGAGACACCCGTGGTTTGTATATCTTTTGTTTGTATACAGTTATATTATGAATATGATGTTCTGGGGAACAATCATCTGAGATTCGGTCGTATTCAGATTCGAATCACCCTCACATGCTACTAGGTATCAGAAGTAATTAAGACGAACGCATTCGCTCGCGTTCCTGCGATTTCAGAATTTAATTGGAAGTCGTTGGTCTCTTTCTATCATAAGGGAGCGTGAGGCGGGGGCGGGAGACTCTCCACCCATACTGTCATAGCGACTAGCAAGGTGTTAGTTGTCGGCATGTCCGCATTGCGAGTGGACGCTTGATGATAGACGTATGAAACAGAAAAATGTTTCACGCGTCTATATATTTGCATAAAGTCTATTAGCCACGATTCCAAAGAGTATTTATTATTCATATTGTTTAAATTATCTAAACTTATATTAGATTATAAGTTGAATACTAGTTTATTCTAAAAGAATTTGACTTATTGAACAACTTTCACCATTACAAAACATTTCAATTACTAACAAAATTTTTTTTCAAATTATGTACATTGATCACAAGATGCATGCGCCTAAATATAATAATTTTGCCCTACATTTGTATGATGATTGTAATTTATTGTTGCATTATATTATATTGTTCAAATAAACTCCTGCTGACAAGCTACTTGCAGTGGCTTAGCGGGTATAAATTTCCACTGTATATAATTAATATTATACAATAAATTTTTTTTTTTAAAAACTTATCCAAATCCAATAAACAAAAACGAACACTGTATTTGGAAAAAGATTTTTTTCTTCATTTAATTGGGACTTGTACCCGCTTAGCCTTCGCTACGGGGTTCCTATCAGGCAGTGGCGGCTCGTGACTTTTGAGTGAGCTAGAGTGCTAAGATTGAAGGGGAATGGCTGTGGTGCCTGTTTCATACAAAACTGAATTTTGGATTGGAGGCCAAAATACCCATCCAAACGGAATGATCTATGTTTTTAATTAAAGGTTTAGTAAATATCTAGTACGGATGAGAAGTGCTTTATTTATGATTTTCTAAGCCAATATGTTTAGTGCAAAATGTGCAAGAAAATAGAATATGTACACTCCGAAGACCCGAAACTGAAAGTGTCTGTAAATACTGCTGTCGTCGAAGGAGTAATATGTACAGGAAATGGAAATTCACAATGGTATAAAATTTGTGGTGTATTAAATATGCCAAATATGGGTCGTTCAACTTACACGAACATAGAACAATATTTCTATTTTTGAAACTGACAATACTCGTACACGGAGGAATTCTATTATAATAATATAATAAAACACGCATAAAACTTAATTCCACCTTTATTTTATATGATATCGATGAAGATGACACAAATTGAACTTGTCTCATTAGCTAAGTCGGTTGAGCGTTGCCCCGGATAGGCAGAGGACCTGGATTCGAGTCCCAGATGCGACTGAAATATTTTTAGTTTCTGTCCTTTTGTCCGGTTTCATCTTTCATTTAGGTTATCTTAATATATTGTCAAAAACAAACCACTGATCCAAAATGGCTGATAATGCTAACATATGATTAAAAAATGTGTACCAATATAACAAAAAAAAAATCGATAATCGAATGTACACAGCCCGCGAAAGTTCACCTTTTCTTTTGAACACACCTCGTATATAGCCTGCCTTTAAAAAATCCCGAGTAAGGCCGGGTACATATCAGCTAGTTCGTAATAAATTAGTCTGCTAGAAGAATCATCCGCGCGAGCTGAATTTATCACACAGCACAAATACCTACCTACTGTGTGTGATGTAGTATGATGATTTTACGTACGAGTATATGTATTGGTTTGGCGAGCAGCTATAGAGATACGATCCCCGTCCCCCGTACCTGATTCCGATTCCCCTTTCCCCCCGCTAACAAAAAAGTGCGAGAGCGACTCAAACAAAAAAGTAGGTGAAATTAAACTTGAATTTGTCGCTAACTAAATAGTAAATTTTCACGCAAATTAAACTATTTTCAGCAGTCATTAAAATTTTATTGTATACTTCATCATATTCCTGAGGTAGTATGATGGACATTTTTTTCAAAAATAGTATCCATTTAGTCACAAATATTTTCCAAAGTTGCAGGTAAAAATATGAATAATTTGTCATCTTTTGTGGTTTATATTTTCTAAATTAAAACAAAAAAAAAACTGTTCATCCTTACTAGATATTTACTATCCCTTTCGATAAAAAAATATCTCATTAAGTTTGGGTGGGTATTTGGCCGCTAATCCGTAAGTAAGTTTTGTATGAAACAGCCCGCATAGCCTTTCCTCTTAAGGAACTAAACAATGTATCAGAAACAGATAATAATGAAGATTCTCATAGTTCCATACTACCTGAGTGAAATATGTGAGTCAAATGAAGAAATTTTTTAAAAGTTACTAGTGACACATCCAAAGACGGGACGGGCCAGGGAAGCAAGGAATGGATATAAAAATTTGGCTCAATATGATCCGAATATTTCGGTCCTTAATTTTTTCAATTAAAAAAGTATACAATACATTTTCATGCATTGTATTCCCAGGAGTTAAGAAAGTCATTGCGGTATCACATGCAGATTTGATTTATTTTGATTTCCTAGCTGTTTTAAACACCCCAAAAGGTGCAGCAGGTCAAATATTTTTTTAAAAGAAAATTGGCAATTCACAACATAACATTAATTTTATAATTTAGGTGATCAAGGTGAATGTTGCTATTTTTGGGACGAGACACAAGGAAAAGGTGGTTCCAATGAGATTTCCACTTGATTTTGTAGCTATAAATTTTCAGATACCAATTTTTTATCTTTTAGAACGATGTCAGAGGGATTCGGTGAGCCTGTGCCTCCCTTTCCTCAAGAATCACCCGAACTCGACAGGTATGGTGAAACGGGACACCAAAGAAATGGAAGGTGATTTAATTGATAAAAAAAATAATCTTTTTATATTCCAGTTCATACATCAGAAGGGTGAGCACAAATAATTCGAACTGCGATAAAAAATCCTCGACCTTTTGAGGTAAAAAGCAAATCGTATGACAAAATTTTTTATTTTGAAAATTATTTAACTGAAAACCAAAATTTACTACCTATTTATTTATTATTAGTACCTTGGTTCTCTGTTTGTTGGTTACGGTACAGAAAAATGTTATAAAACGAATTACGACAGTGAGGTTTCTAAACTCTTGGACGTAAAAGAGGCAGACAGTTGAATTCTAACGAGCTGATAAAGGCTTATGATGGAGTTTTAGGCATTTCTAAAGAAAAACATAAAGATCGCAGGAAGATGTGTGCTGATCCAACTATTCCTAGAATTCATTGTGATTTCTATAAATCATTGAAAGGATACAGCAAGGAACGAGACAGGTTACCTGAGCCGGATGCAAATAAAGATTCCAGTGCAGAGTGAATATTGTCTACATAATAAATTACAGAAAAAAACCATACCTGTCCCTTTTATCAAAACATTCAATATTAACATGATTTTTTCAATTATTTTAAGATTCCAATTATTGTATTCAATCATTTTAATGATAAAAAATTGATACAATTTTAAAAATATGTAATTTGAAAACCCCATACAAAAACTAGAATAAAGTACGAATAATGAATTTCTAACAAATCTTGCGATGCCAAAATCACCAATGTACAACAAACTTAAAAAAAAAACACACACAAATAATCAAATAATTTATATTTTCTATTTCCCATCTCAAACTATAGATTTGATAGATATTAATGCATATAAAGCTGGTTTAGTAACAGTATAAATCGATTTATGGTACCACTTCTAAACTTCAAACCTCAATGTACAGAACATATACAAATACTGTATTTCAGAGGGAAACACCTTAATCTGTCAGCGGGACTTTTGTAGAGGTATAGAATATAGGTCAATGAAACCCGAATAACTTTTTCACAATGATCGTTTATTAAAATAACTTCACTATTTATATGATTTTTCTCAATGAAACAAGTGACACATGTTCACAGTGATTGACGTCATTCAAATTGGTAGAAACACGTCAGTTATGACGTCTTTAATAATTTAGTTAACGTCACTGGTGTATGTCCCAGAAATAGTGACGTCATTAAATGCGTCATCTGAATTGCAGAAATACGTCACCTTGATGCGGTGACGCACTTTAAGCATGTGATTACATAAGAGCATTTCTGCCAAATACGTGTTATGATTTGGACGTCCGATATACTCAAGATCTCAAAATGATGTTTTTGCAGATTTTGCGACTTTGACGTTGGACTGATGATATATATATTTCAGAGCTAAAAACCCGCTTACTTGAATTAGCATACTAAAACATATTTTATTCGCTTGACAAAGAAAATAATATATGTTAATATTATTTTATGTTGTAGTTTCATCACGTGAAAACATATTTATTTTATGTCTGAAAAAGTGCTTCGCCGTTGCAATTTGATGAAACCAAAAAATGATTCCGATTTTCAATGTCATATTACTACATACGAGGTTTGTTCAAAAGAAAAGGTTAATTTTGAATTTTCGCGGGCTGTATACATTCGATTATTGAATTTTTTTTTGTTATGTTGGTACACTTATGTTTATCATATGTTAGCATTATCAGCTATTTTGGATTAGTCACGTTTTTGTGTGTTCTTCGATTTTTTACTTTTGAAAAAAATGGATCAAAGAATATGTATTAAATTTTACATTAAAAATGGAATAAAGTGCTCCAACGCACTTAAAATGTTGACTGTTGCATTCGGCGAGTCTACTTTGTCTCAAAAAAAATGATGATAAGTGGTACAAGCCCTTTACAGAAGGCCGAGAATATGTTAATGACGATGAGCGTCCTGGAGTTGCAACCACGTCAACAAACGAAGAAAACATCCAAACAGTGAAGAAAATGGTTTCGGAAAATCGTCGAATCACTATTAGGGAAGTTGCAGAGGACGTTGGCATATCAATCGGCTCATGCCATGCAATTTTCTCAGATGTTTTGGGCATGAAACGTGTGGCAGCGAAGTTTGTTTCGAAATTGCTAAATTTTGAGCAAAAGCAACGTCACATTAGTATCGCTCAGGAGTTGTTGAATGACGTCAACGACAATCCAGATTTGCTCAAAAGGGTCATAACTGGTGATAAAACGTGGGTATATGGTTATGACGTCGAAACCAAGACCCAATCATCCCAATGGAAGCGGCCAGAAGAGCCAAGACCGAAAAAAGCACGCCAAGTTCGATCAAATGTGAAGGTTTTGCTCACTGGTTTCTTCGATTACAATGGCGTGGTGCATCATGAGTTCTTGCCAACAGGTCATACGGTTAATAAGGAATACTACAAGGAAGTTATGCAACGTTTGCATGAAGAAATACGGCTCAAACGATCGGAATTGTGGAAAAACAATTCATGGATTTTGCATCACGGTAATGCACCAGCTCACACATCAATGCTTGTTCGTGATTATTTGGCCAAAAACAACACCGTAATCATCCCTCACCCACCGTATTCACCAGATCTGGCTCCCTGCGACTTTTTCCTATTCCCGAAACTGAAGAGACCAATGATAGGAAAGCGTTTTGCCACAATTGATGAGATAAAGTCAGAATCGAAGAACGAGCTGATGGCCATACCGAAAAGCGCATTCCAGAAGTGCTTCGAGGATTGGAAGAAGTGCTGGCTTAAGTGCATTATATCTGAGGGGGATTACTTTGAAGGGGAGAAAACGAATATTGATGAATAAATAAATACTTTTTGAAAAAATTCGAAATTCACCTTTTCTTTTGAACATACTATTTTGATAAACACATTATCTGGGAAGACAGTACAATTTACAAACACATCATTTTACAAAACAACAGTGAGTAATTACGAAATTACTGTCAACTAACACACGGCGCGCAACACTCCATTTTATCTCTGGCACATGAGGGTATCTGTATTTGCGGGAACTTGGCTTTCCAGCAGTTAAGACCAGTAGGTAGTTACCTACGGTTGTGACATGGTGCCTAACGCGAAATGAAGAAACAAAATTACCAGTCAGAAAGCAAAATATTTCAAAAAATCTCTGGACCTACAGAAGAAAATAGATTTCACAGAATTAAAATGAACCATGAACTCGAAAATCTAAACGAGCATGAGTCCATCATAAGATTCTGTAGGACTACGATGGGTTGGACATGTTGAAAGAGTTCAAGATGATGGGACACCAAAAATAATGACCAGGTGGGGTGCACGGGTAAAAGCAACCCAGAAGCCGGCCGAGTAAAAGTGGATAGACTGCACGAAAGAGGATTAGGGCAGGGCAGAAAGGACTGGAGGCGAATGGCGAGAGCACAGCCAGTGGAGAGCATTTGCGGAGTAGGCCAAATCCTATCCTGGGATGTAGCACGGCTGAGATGGCGATGATTCCAATATTTTAGAGCATCTCAGAAATCTTCACCGACTCAAATTAATGGAAAGAATCCAGTTCCAAGTATTGCCGGATGGTATTTAAGGCAAGTAAATGGCGATTATTTAATGATATGTGCAAATGGAAACATTAATTACCACTTGATTTGCTTACCCTATAATTTTGATACGCCTTACGAACCTCTGTTGTAGTGTTAAATTATCAGCATCAGGTTCTGCCGTGTGAACTACCAATGCGTTGGTCCCTGAAATAAATCTTATATCAATTAAAAAATTTTGTTGCATTGACCACTTTTCTAAAGAATTACGAATTAAAATGCAAGCAATTAAGTAAACAGCAAACAGAGTGAATTAAGAACCTATGACAAATTAATTATTTCAAAACTATGTAAGTATGGTCCGTCTGCTCGGCAGTACTTATAAAATGAAAGTTTTGTACATTATTATCCACACAAGTACAAATCGTAATTATTCAATCAAAAATACAAAACAGCATAAGGTTCGCGGCAGTTGCCTATTCTTGAAATATTGAATAATTGCAAAATCTGCAGTGTTAGACGTAAAACAAATAAGATCCCTCTTTATATCAAATTACCTGTCTTCAAATATAATAATTAATTTTTCAAAATTTAAAGTAAATCAAATTTAATGAGGTTATTTTTATGTTCTGTTATTTTAAATTTTATTATAGTGACGGCTGTTTCGGTGTTTAAAGAAATTTTCAAACTATGGTTGGGACACATTGCAACAACTTACTTATATATATGATTTTATGTATTTACCCCCACCCAATTTTAATTTTTTTAAATTTTGGTAAACACCGATTTACTTAGAAAATAATTGTTAGAATTAAAATTCTGTGTTCCGTGAGGTTACTTACTGTCGAAATCTGTTTCCCCCACTTTTAACGATGGCAGATTTTTCTTAATTATTTTACATAAACGTGAATGCTATTAAGGCAATGAATTTTAATATGTGTAGTAAATACGTTAATTATTTTAAAGAAATATATTGTTTAGATTTCGTGAAAATACTTGGAAGTGGCAAATAGATAATTTTTCTTATTTTATTCATTAACGTTATATCAGGATTATTAATTCTTTTGTTGATCTCTAGTTACTCCAGTAAATTTAATCTAAGACCCTTTCTTTCTATTTGTAAGGGTTTAGGTTCATTACCAAGCGGAACGTGATTATTCACTAAGAGATATTCTGCAAATTGCGAAAAACTGTTTTTATTATTATAACATCATATATGTTCTATAAATCTAGTTGAGAAAGCCCTTCCAGTTTGTCCGATGTAGATAGCATTACAGTCCCAATATAAAGTTTGTGCAAGTAAGATGGAATCCAATAATAATTACTAATGTTTGACAACAGAGTATAAGCATGGAAAATTTAAGAGCAAGGTAAAAACAATGCAGGTATAATAGAAATTAAAGAAAATTATAAGAAGTAAAATACCTATCCAAATTATTTTACCCCTGCCGATTTCATGCACGTTAAATACATATGTAGTTAAAAGTTTGCATTAATTCAATATTATTAATACATAATTTGTTAATCAATATATGTAA
This sequence comes from Halesus radiatus, assembly GCA_022606495.2. NCBI lineage: Eukaryota > Metazoa > Arthropoda > Insecta > Trichoptera > Limnephilidae > Halesus > Halesus radiatus. The sequence continues at coordinate 62,427 of JAHDVE020001375.1, forward strand.
ATACCAATACAAAAAAAAACTTTGGCTTGCTTAGAAAAGTCACTACCTACAACTTTACATTTAAATATATTTCAGTGGCACTTAGTCGGTATTTCAGTTGCTTTTTAAGCTCGGCTTGAAAGATATTTATGTTCGTCAAGTTGCTATTGGGTAGGAATTCTGACAACCCTATCTGATTCATAAAATTCCTCAGTATACTGAAAAACCGGCAATTAAACTAATGTTAGCCTCCGTAGAGCATAAAATTATTTATACAGTAAAAGAAAGTTGTGAAAAGTCAACTTAAAGCGGGTCAAAAACAATCTAAAAAAATGGTGGGTTAACCTTTCGCAGCAAGCTGGCGTACATGTAAAATTAAAAAATTAATCACACACACAAAAGTGGCAGATAAATAAATGAGTTGGAATTATTTCCTCCATTTTATACTCTGCAGTCACACGGTAAAATTACCAAACGGCTGCTCATCTGTCTGTGTCTCCGTGTCCACCCTGGCACTGCACAGCCGCTGCCGCTGCCTCAGCCACATGCTCCTCCGCTCCATTACCGCCCGCACCATCCTCACCTTCACCCTCGCCTCCTTCATGGAGCTATCGGCATAATGGTTCTGCAAACCCAGCAACGCCTGATAGCTCGCCATCTCCAATATTCTGTTGCTCTGGCACTTGATTATATGTCCCAAATGAACAATCTGCATATGATTCTCATTTAATTTTGCAACCAGGTTTTTATTTATATTCTTATACATGATCAACTCTTGCTCTAACGAACTTATTTTACTTGCGTAATTAACATTATCATTTTCATCAAAAGAAATTTTTTTAAAGTTACCCACGACTAAAGTGTGTTCAATTCTTTGTACATCGTTTGCCGAGTTGGCTCTATCCGGAAGCGATGTAAAGAAATTACCATCTTCGGGTATTTCGACTTCATCATTGCTGTCTGTCTCGTAGGCTAGGCAATTTATAGAGCATTTTCTCTGTAAGGAAGACTTAAAGTTGTCGTAGTTTGTGGTTTCCGAGAAGGCGACAGGAACAAGGGTCGGGTCCAGTTCCCGCATAAGAGAAACGTGGTTTCGCGGCGTGCTGGTGATATAATCTCCATCTAAATACTTGTTCTGTCCACCAAATAGTGTTTCGTCACTAAGCGAAATATCTAAATATAGCGTGCAGAAAGATACAAAAAGACAAATATTTAATAAAGCATGTATAACCGTAATCCAGAAAATAATAAATACATATGAACAAAAAAAGTGCAATAACTTAGTAAAAGTAGGAAATAATAATTACGTATTACATTATAGAACCAACACCTCAAAAATATAATAAAAATGGTACCTGAATCCATTCTCTTCAGCCGGACAGGTTCCTGATTAAAATTGTAATCTAGATTATTAGCTTCTTTAGTTATCTTCTCCTCGAAGCTATCATCCATCTGCTTCTTTGCGTGTGCGGAATTGTTGAGCTGGTTCTGCAGGTGGACCTCGAGGGAACTCTTGACGCTGGTAAGGTGTTGGATGCTCTTCTCCTGCTCGTAGATCCTCTCGTTAAATTGGAAGCAGTCCTGACGCAGTATCTCGTTGTCGGACTGTGCAGTGGTCAGGAGCTTCAAAACTCTTTTCTTGTCTTCTTTACTCTGTGCTAGAAGCTGGGATAGTGCATGTTTCTGAAATGGTAAACCAAAAGTTTATCATGAACTTCATTAAATTCTTTCTCCACTGCAAGAGTTAAGCGGAAAGCTGTTTAGAATACATATTATTGGTATGTTGCACATTTAAAATGATTTGTTTGATTTATTTGTGAATGAAGTTATTTTAATATTTATCTGTAGCTACAAGCTCTTCAAAGAATCTTAAATCCTGGATGTTCGTCAAAACTACATAAAAATAGGTTTATCCACGTACATAAATATATACGAGGGCTGTCTAAAAAGTATCCGACCTTGAATTTTCCCAGTCATAGTAGTGATGCTAGGCCTATGCGCCACTGCACAGTGGAACAAGACAACTTAATGTGCATGCTTGAATTTTTTTCTCGGCGTTCTGGTGAGTCAGTCGTTGCCTACTGGTCGTTGAGTTAATTGTTCTTAGAAGTGTTCGTTGGATTTTGATTTCTCTTAAAATGACTGAAAGAGTTGAACAACGGGTACCACATTAAATTTTGTCAAAAGCTTAGTGATTCTCAAATCGAAACAATTTGTAAGATTTGCAGGTGTTTGGAGACGATGCTATGGGAGTTACACAAAACAAGAAGTTCTCCGCCGACTCCGTGATGCAGTTCGATGCAAAAAACCAAACCTCCGGACGGCGAAAAACTGGCAGTTGCAACACAACAATGCTCCATCTCATTCATCGCACCTGATACAGACTTTCTTGGCAAAACATGAAATTTCAGTCATTCGCCAACCTCTCTACTCTCCAGACATGGCTCCTTGCGATTTCTAGTTGTTTCCGAAATTGAAGATGCCATTGAAAGGATCCTGTTTTCAGAGTAGAGAAGAGATAATGCAGAAAGCGACGACAGAGTTGAACACCATTCCAAAAGAAGCCTTCCAGAAGTGTTTTCGACAGTGGAAGGAACGCTGAGCTAAGTGTGTGAAGGCCGCAAGGGGCCCACTTTGAAGGGGATTAAAATCCCAATCCCGTCATGTAAATAATAGCCAAAGATAGGATACTTTTTAGACATACCTCGTATTACAAGAAGTCACACCAGAAAGGAACTTCTTGTCCCGAGGATCAATACGGCAAAATATCAAAAGACATATCGATGGTTGAAACGATACCTCGTAAGTGACTTTTCTTAAATTAGGTTTTTTAGAATTTTTTATTACAATGGTGCTAACGGTATCTGTCGACGATAGTTAAAATTCTTATAGAATTATTTTCTTCATAATTTCATCACGAAAGTGAAAAGATTTTTTCTTCTGTTTTTCAAAGTTTTTAATTTGTCACTTACGAGGTATCATTTCTTAACCCCCGATACACATATCTAAGACAGAAAATTTATACAATACAATCCCCCCAGAAATAAATATTAAAATCTGCAAACATCACACATCAGTCCCATAATAACCAAATGGTTTATTGGCCTGGGTAGAGGGGACTCTGAAAAATTGTTAAATAATGTCACTTGAAATTATTCATACCTATTAATAACACTGTTAGACAGATTGAAGAAAAGTCATAATAATTAAAGAATACACCATGCATAACTGAAGCATTTGGTTCCTTAGAACAGGCAATCTGCTTAGCTAAGAACTAATATCGACTTGGCTTTTTATTAAAATATTCTCAATTATTATTAGTTATTATAAAATATTTTGTACGTACTTTCTATTACGTTATAATACAACATGCTATGTTATGTAATAAATAAATAAATAATAAAAAATACGTACCTCATTTTCCAGGTCAGCAATTTGAGTGTTCAGGATGGTGTTTTCCCTCTTCAAGCCGTCCAGGGCGGCCTGCAGAGCAATGACTTTATCCCTCGAAGAGCTGAGGGAATCAATCAGCTCCTCATAGTCTCGCTTTAAAGAGGTGGCGGCGGAAGTGTGTGATTGCTCACTAGAATAAATCATAGAATTACAGATTATGATCCAAATTAATATTATTGCTAATATTCTAACATCCAATAGAAAAAAGGTTAACAACATGAAGAGATAGCAACATTTTTAGGAAAAAGACTTCATAAGGGCTCTACAGGATGAAAAATACTCTCAAACATCATCCTATGAGACATCACCATAAACAAAAAGTTGCTTGAAATGGCTTTAACTATTCCATTTTTAATTATTAATTATTTTTATTGAGATTTAAAAACCTCATTGTAATATTTAATTATTGAAGAAAATAATAATAACGTATCCTAAATGAAAGACGAAACCGGAAAAAAGAACAGAAAATAAAAAGATTTCAGTCACATCTGGGACTCGAACCCAGGTCCTCTACCTATCCGGGGCAACGCTCAACCAACTATCCGGCAAAAATATTACATAATATTCACAAATCTTGAATTTGAGATATGATATCGATGAAGATGACATAAATTGAACTGGTCTCATTAGCTAAGTTGGTTGAGTGTTGCCCCGGATAGGCAGAGGAACTGGGTTCGAGTCCCAGATGTGACTGAAATATTTTTATTTTCTGTCCTTTTTTCCGGTTTCGTCTTTCATTTAGGCTTCAACTATGTTTAATGACCATATCTGAATAGCCAGATACTTTCCAACCCTCCTCTTCCGCATGTCCATTTCAGCCTCATAATATTCCCCAAATTGAGGATGCCATAGTCCCACTGGCTTCTGGCGGCTGTGCAACGAAAGACAACTCACACTTGTAGCTTGGCCTGGAGCTGCTCCCTCTCAGAGACCAGCAGCGTGAGAGCGTCCTCGTGCTGCTGCGTCACGGTGGCGGCGTGGTCCAACTGCCGGCGCAGCACCCGCATGTGGTGCTCCCTCTCCGCCACCTCGCTCTGCAGCTCCGAGATGCGCTCCCTGTAGCCTGGGAACAATCAAAAAAACAAAAATCATTGCATCGTATTGGAAATGACAATTATAATCGTTCTTTCCAATAAAACATAGAAACCGTTGAGCAATAATTTAACCTAAGCCACATCCAAATTTCCAATGCGGCCTAGTCGGTGGCGTGCATTGCTCTTTGATCAGAGGTAGAATGTATGTAGTTTTTCAAGTTTGGGTATGAATTGTGCATTGAATGTTTGAAAATGGCTATTTTATTATCATCTTCTGCTGATTTTTGTGACAAACCGAATAAATAAACTGCGAAAGAAATTTGTTATAACTAAGTTTTCTATTTTCTCTTCGTTTACTTGAATGGTTCTTTTTTCTTAGGATAGGTAGAGCTTTTTGGGCATTATAGACTGCACGCCACTGGGCCTAGTATAACTTACGTCAATTGATCTGTTATTACGTCATCTGCCAGGATTAACCTCGCCTAACCGAGGAGCATAAATTTTCCAGGTTGTAATTAAATATACATATCACGCATTTCAGTATGTAAAACCAATTTTTTTTCTTTTTCTCCTATTTAGAATCTAACATTACTGATAAAAGGAATGTTGTATTATTAAAAATAATGTTACCTTCACTAGACAAACTGCAGAAAGAAGTGTATTGTACATTCTCTGGGGTTTCATAATTAGAATTCACGGAGAGATCCTCAATATTACTGAAAAGAAAAAATAATACACATTTTGAATACAATATATGGAATACAATTTAAATCACCAACTCACTGTCATGCCATTCCTCCACAGTACCATGAACAGGCAAATCATTTTAAAGAGCGCACCTTTGAATATATTAGTGCACACCGATAGTATCGCCAGCTTGCTTCAAACTGGTTCCATCTGCCCGCGGTCCCCCCTTACCCTATAGTAGCTCTAGGACACTGAGTGCGTAGGGACGATTATCATAATCTTCGAATATTGTCTTGTCATTTGATTAAATCCAGGTAGTAGGGCGTGTTGGCGTTTCATCAAAATGTATTTTAAGTTTTATAATTTATCAGAAACGTTTTATTTGCTCCCTCCCGTACCACCCGGAACTTAATCCAATTGCAAATATGTGGTCTATGATAAAAAGATACATTGGGGAAAAAAGTGTCTGTCGAAAGTTGGGATTTTCAGCCGAAAAATCACTAAGAACAGGAACGTTTTCCACACCGTATGCCAGCTGAGTGTAATTTCGTAATAACTAATTTGTTTTTTTTTCCAAGATGAGGTTTTTGTAAATGGTACCACTATCTTACCAGATTTTTTTTTAAAGAAAGGCAAACATTTTCGGGTTACAAATAACTTGACAATTTGTGTCGTGATGGAGGACTTAAGTCAGTCAAAGAATTGAACTCACGGTGGCTGAGTGGGACCCAGACGCAATGCCGACTCAGCCACTGACCGGTCTATGTCTATGTGTTCATGTATTTACTAAAATTGTATATATCGTCATTGCACACGCAATATATCCTGTGTGGATTTATGTACATTTTGAGATAATCAAAATAAACTGTTTTAAAAAAATTTTACTACTTATATTTGAATACTCTAATTTCATCAGGGGAGTTTTTTATTTTTAGTTCAATTTTGACTCGCATTCTCCCACATCTCGCTCTGCAGTAGGGTTGATTACTGTGTGAACTGCATTTGTGAAGCCTGGAGTTGTTTGTTTTTCAAATCATTTGAATTTGATTGACTTTTTCATACGTTTCGCATTTCAGTAAGTAGAAATTTGCTTAGACTCCATAAAGTTTCTCGATTTCGATTAATTCAAGCAACGATTTTAAAAATATTACTCAAACACTGTAAAAAAAACACTATACAATTCTGCATTCTTTTCAAAGCAACGGTTAACACAATAAATTTCATGTGCCATACAACTGCAACCGGACCATAGCTAACAATCAATATTATATAATAATAATAATAATGATGCTTTATTATCTTCTTTTTTTATAACAAAATAATAAATAATGATATCCTCACTGCGATTTCCCGTGCTGAGAATTAGTTGATGAGATTATTGTTCTTGGAAAAAAGATCCTATGTGACGTGTTCTCAGATATGATATTTTGGGATGCACAATTATGAATGTAGGTACATGGGATTTGTTATAGATATATATATGTATATTAGGAAACAGAATAAAATATTTACATAGGATATATTGTTTCATATGGACAAAAAAACTGAGTCGCGTGGTGTAACTCATAAGTAGTTTCCCCAGAATAGCTTCACATATTGAGAGAAATGTTTTTTTTTCTGTCTCATGTTACAAAAAAATAAAATAAAGTAATATTAAAATATTTTTGAAGTTTTACTATATTTTGGAAAAAGTTAAGTGTCCATCACAATGAAAATAAAATAATACGAGGTTTTCTTGTAAATAAGTAGTACTATCTATGTCTTTGAAAATCGGAAATATTTTTCTCAGTGAGAGGATATTATTTATTTTTTCAGTTGGCTATTCTCGCTCCTCGTTTGGCATATGTGACAAATGTGAAGCGACAATATTTTAAGAAAAAATATCTGCAATCGTTATGAGTGGGAAAATGTATGTCGTCATGCAAAAAAGAGGAAAATAATGAAGGATGTGATGTGGCTATAGATAATGTAATTCACATAGTCAAATCCTCGGACGAAAGTGTGATTGAAGAGGATAATACCAGCAACTAAATGACGGACAACGGTTAGTGCCACGTGTGGGTTTATTTGCATCTAATCGTCAAGCGTTAAAAAGGGAAATAATCTTTTTTTTTTTATTCATCCAGTACACCACTACACAAGCAAGAATATCTTTATTCTGATTTACCTGTACTTCTTACTACATTTATGCATACTTTCAATACTGTTATTCCATCTGACGTGGCCTGACTACGTACTCGATTGTGCAATAACTTCCCAAGGATTTCGGTGGCTTATTCCATAAGAAATTAAATAGGAACCCATTGACATTTTATTCTTACCAGGAATCTTTTTCACACTTCAAAATGCGTGTCCATTTCAAAAGAGCGCCCTTCAATGCGTGTCGATCGATCTTTTCATTTGATGCAAAAGGATCCAAAATATCTTTTAGTAACAAAAACTCAGACCTGAAATATTGACATTTAAGAGAGTTTTAATAGATGGCTCGTTGAAAAATATCTTTTAAATTATATAGATAATCTAAGTCTAGTTACCTGTCATCACCAATGTATGGAGCAATCATTTTCATCAATTTCTGAGCAGGAATCTTTTCTTTATCATGTTTCAACGAATCGAAGATTTTTGACACCACACACTCATAATCTAATGGGGAAATAATTATATCTGACAAACCACGACACAAAATACTAATAAAGAATCCGTCTAAATTATATTACACACAACACTTTATTATAGTAGAAACCGTCAGACGGTAATTTGAGGTTCAAAAAAATTTCGATATCAAAAATATACAACAACACTTACCTGTGTCTGAGAACTCCATCTTAAGCAATATGTTGAGCCAGTATTAGTTATAACATCGATTTTTCAAATGAATATGATATTAAAGAATAGTAATTAAACGAAGTAATGTTACTATTTTCCCAGTTGATCAATATTAAAATAACGACAGAAAATTGAATGTCACTCCTCTTTTACCGCCATGCTTCATTTGAAATATGTAACGAGTAGCTATACTGCGAGCGGACTGCTATTATCGGCAAGCCAAAATAACATCGAAAATTAATAAAATTAACGCCATAGAGGGGAATTTGGATTGATTAAACTTATTCTGTGAAATATGTTTTGATATATTGACCCCTTGCCCTTAGAAACGAACATCAGATGCGTAATGCGATAATGAACTCTACGGTAAGTTTATTTAAGATCTATTGTCGCAAGATAATATTTTCTCAGATAAAACTTCGTTATTCTAAAGTGCCTTCCAGCGAGCGGGTTGCTAAGTAGTGTGGCCGACGGAAAAAATATATAATTCGAGTTTTTATTTTTTGACTTGGCAATAATAGCAATACTCCTCGTCTCCGCTAAGCGAAGCGGTCTTGAAATTTGAAATTTCGCTTTTGAAATCGTGCTTTAACCGCCCTAACCATAGGAACGTACGTGATACGGCCGCTATATCATCGGCCGAACGCAACAAACCATATCCCGTACGTTCAGGTTAAAAAATAACGATAACCGAAACCCACAAAACGTTCGTGATACGTCGTATACATTAAGTTCGTTCCTGCGTTATCGCTTTTAGTATGCCGAATGCCGAGGTAAGCCGAAGCTAACGGATGTGTTCGGTTGTTTTCGTATTCTCCGATACAAGTCACGCCGCTAATCAGTGATACTCCAAGCACGTGGAAAAAAAACCCGATGTTTTTTTTTACCTACTTTTTGAAAAATAACCCAAAGGCAGGGCGGTTAAACGATAAATAAAGTTGATTGGGATAAATTTGGTAGGACACTGCGCGATAATTTAAGGAGCTTTTTTGCATTGGCCGCCAGTGATTGTGATAAATTAGGGGAATTTTACAACGCGGCGGTGGTATCAACTGCAGATTCCTTCTTAATAATAATAATCAGAATAAATTTCTATAGCGCAGTTTTGTGAAGGTTCACTTCAAGTGCGCTTTATACTAACTAACCTAATATAATTGTATACTATATATATATAATAATAATAATAATAATTGGATGACTTGTATAGCGCCGTTTTTGTGAAAAACCACCTCAAGGGCGCTGTGTATATATGTATACATTCAAATCATGTGTATATATGTATACATTCAAATCAAAACTATGACATAAAATATTCATGAGCAGGTATTATAATATAACAGTTTAGAAACTAAGGGTGTAAATAATAAAATATCACGTAGGTACAAATAACAACAGAGCAAGATAAAATTATATGATATTATGTACATTGCTTTTTCACTGGATACTAGGGGAATTAAATAACTAGGGGAGAAAAGCGTAACTAAATAAGCTATGGTGGATTTGATATAGCCTTTTGTAATCACCTAAAATAAATGACCGAATTCACCGAAATATTTAGATTTAAAATGTGCATTTTAATTAATAGGAATTCCCAGATTAGACCGGCCATAAAATGAATTTAGTACAAAGACTAGCCGAACCTATTGTTAGAAAAATCGTAACTAAAATAATATAATCTTAATTGCTATTTTGGGAAAGTCCGCAATTCCTTTGTGATTTTATGGGACGACAATAAACACCTCAAAGGAATTGAGCCGCCCGACGGAACAAAGGCCGCTGAACAATGCGGGTTAAAAGATAATACCTACAGGTAAACAGGTAGACAGAAGGACAGTGGGCTCTAGGAGACAGTCAGGTGCAGTCTTCCACCGAGGAAGCACGAGTCGTTGCAAGAGTCCGCCCAGGACGGAAAAGTCGGTTGCAGTAGTCCGCCCAGGACAGACAGCCAAGTGAAACCTTCCGCCCAGGAAGGTTCTTATTCTCGCTCCTTTGAGAGGCCGCCCAGGTCCTCTGACGACGAGAGAATTCTACGCTTCCATCCCAGAAGGAAGTAACTGATCTTCGCCCTTCGGAGATCAACATCGGAGACCGCCCAGGCCTCTGATTATCGCCGCGTTGCACCTACTCCCGATCCGGAGGTACATGAATACCTAGTGCGAACGCGAAGACTCTACATACAACGCAGCCACTGGACCCTGGACAGCCATCACCAAAAAGGGAAGTGCCTCTGACTCTAATGATAATTCCTCCCACAATGTCAGCCAGTGAACCTCTAATTTTAAGTACAAAGACTTTAACAGTAGAATTAAGTAATTTCCTAAGCCAGTGAACCTCTAATTATAAGTTCAAAGACTTTAACAGTAGAATTAACTAATTGCGTATCTAGTTTTATTCAATTGTCTAATTAAGTTTTACTCTAGTTTTAAGAGTAACCCCACGACTATCAAAATAAATTACTTGTAACTACCTAAGATCGCAGTTCTATTCCTCCCTTTTTGCGTTATTCCTAGAATAATACCAACTGCCCGACGCACCGTCATATCAGATTAACAGAAAAAATGTCCTGAAATTCTGTTTCTACGCACATGAATTTATGTTTTATGTGGGATAGGATTTTTTGAATAATGTTGTTTTTAATACCCGTTTGAACTCTGCTATATTCTGGATGTTAGCAATATTTGGGGGAAGCTTATTCCAGATGACCGGGCCCGATATACAAAAAGCGCGATCATAGTACACGGGTTTATTTGACCGAGAGGGTTTAACTAATCGGTTAGCAGCATTGAAATCTGCTGACCTCAAGGAAAGGTGTCTATCACCTGGGTTTTGTTGGACACATAGTTCAGATATATAAGCTGGTGCCTTTCCCTGGAGTGCTTCGAAGGTTGTTAAGCAAATCTTGAATTCTATTCTTTCAGGGCATCGAAGCTAATGAAGGCGATCCCTTAGAAGTGGAGTTATGTGGCAATATTTAGGCTCACCATATATCAGACTTTTTTATGTGAATACCGCACAAGAGTCCCAACTGCTCCCAACCGTCTGGAGCCAGTGAGACTATTGCATTCCCAATTGTGGAATGTTGTGAGGCAAAAGGTATTGAGGAGGGGAAGGAGAAGGGGAAGAGGAAGGTAGGGAAAATAGGGAAATACTTGGCTATTCAGATCTGATCACCAAACACGGCTAAAAGCCATTTCAAGCAACGTTTCAATTCTGAATGGTGGTCTTTCACCAGGGCGATACTGAGAGCATCTTCCACTCTGGAACGTGCGCAAATATACCATATATTATTTTTAAATGAATTAATTGTGAAACAACACAAATTAATTAAATAAAAATTACTTGCGCACGCCGGGATTTGAACCCGCGACCTTCGGATTCGTGGTCGAGAGCCTTACCCCTCGACCATGGACGCCGTTTAGAAGATTACAAGATTACTCGATGGAAGTCTTGCCTGTTTTATTGAAATTCCAGCGTTATCACTTCAGCTCTCTTAAATGAATTAATAATATATTCTTAGTGGTTAGTTACGCACTATTACAGTAGCCCATACGTGAGACAACAAAAGAATGTATTAGTTTTTTAGCTGAATCAGAGGGAAGGCATCTACTAATTGATATAATCTGCCTAAGATGGAAAAAGCCAGAACTTACAGCATTTGAGATTTTCGACTCAAGAGATAGACAACTGTCGATAGTGAAACCAAGAAATTTAATTTCTTTGGAAGGAATGATATCAATGCCCTGAATTTGAATCGGACTGAAATCAAGAAGGTCCTGCCTCCCGGGAGAAGATATCCAAATGAACTCTGTTTTGGTAGGGTTAAGTTTGAGTTTATTAACAGACATTCAACTTGATACTGTGTCAATAAAGTCAACTACCTCTTTTTTAGGATGTGTTTTTCATCCGGAGAACAAAACTTGAAAATTATACGATCATCCGCATAGCCTTGTGATTCAAGGCCAGCTGAGTGAATGAGGCGTTCAAGACGATTTGTATACAAAATAAAAAAAGAATGGGACCCAGGACGGAACCTTGGGGAACTCCAAATTCAATTGGAGATTCAGGTGAAGTACGTTTATTTAAAATTGCTGAGCTTATTCGTCCAGACAGGTAAGATGTCATCCATTGTAGTACATCACATCAAATTCGGTATCGAGCACATTTAGTAGAATACTGTGATCCACCGTATCGAATGCAGCACTCATGTCAAGGATGGACACTAACCCCACTTTACCAGCTTCCATCCCAAGAATCAGATCTGAAATGATTCGCAAAAGAACAGTTTCTATTGAATGAAACTATCTATATGCTGATTGATTTTTCGCAAACAAACCAGCAGAGTTCAAATACCCCACCAATTGTTTAGCTATGATTTTCTTCAGCAATTTGGCAAGAAAGGGTAAATTAGATATAGGCCTGTAACTATCCGCATTGTCAGCATAAAGATTTGTTTTTTTTCAGTATTGGTGTTATTAGTGACTTTTTAAGTGTGCCGGGAACAAGCGAATTGTTTAGTGACCTCTGAATAATGCTGGTAATTACAGGCGCTATATCTGGGGGGCATTTTTTTATGAGACAGGTAGGCAGAGGATCTTGAGTCCATTGCTTATTCGGACAAGATAATATAGCCCGCGTTATATCCTCTATTGTGACATTTGAGAATTTTATGAAATCACCAGACAGTGGTCTTGGTGCAGTAATGAAAGGTGACCCCGCTCCACTAAGGGCTCTTATTTTGCACTTTACTCTTAAAGTAAGCTGCTAGAGAAGCCGCTTCAAGAGAGGAATCAGTTGGGGCATTTTTCTCTTCACACACGGTTTTTAAGTGCTGCCAGAACTTTCGCGGGTCCTTCTGCGAATCAATTTGATAACACAAAAAATTAGACTTTTTTGTGCCATTTCTTTTCTGTATGATTTTTGTTCGTCAATCCATAGTTGACGATTTCCAAATTTCCTTCTTCTTCTTGAGACAATCAGCATCGAACCATTTGCTACATTTCCGTACGCGGTATAACTTTTTTGGAGAAGGAGCATGTTTATCAAGTAAAAATAGTAGCGTGGTGTTGTACAATTTAACCAGGTCATCTATCTCGATTTCTTCAAGATCACCTTGATTACAGAGACGAGAGGTTCTCAGTTCCGTGCAAAATTCCTCAAGATCAAATATCCTCCAATTTCTGGAGACGATTGTTTTGAACTCCAGTTTTGGAGGATCAAATGCGAAAACGAAAGAGAGGAGACGATGATCGTGCAACATCCAGTACCTCTGTGCTTATCGGGGGAAATCCAACTCGTGAGATGATAATATCGAGTGTACCGCCTGCATAATGAGTAGCAGAGTTCACCCATTGCTCGCAACCGAAATCACGTAGAATTTTAGTTAATTTTATTGAATAAGGGATCTGTCTTCTTTTCCAGGTGAATATTAATGTCTCCCAGAATTATAATAGCAGGACGATAAATAGAAATTATCACAAGGGACGCACCATTGACTGAAGCCTTGCAACCAATAAACTTGAAGGAAGTATGCACCTGACGTATCCCTATACTATCTAAGTGAATACCCTTTTGCGCTATAATTGCAACTCTTCCATGATTTGTAAAATTGATGTTGCTTGCGTCAGACTTGATCGGTCTTGCAGCTTCATATACGGAAAAACCGCTAGACCGCAGGTTTTTTTATTGAGATTCTCCGTTTTCGTGCCATGTCTCGGATAATACCAAAATATGGAGACCTTTAGAACGAATTAGTTCCACAATATCGTAATGTTTATTCGCTATAGATCTAGCATTTAGGGGAACGACCATTCCTGGTTTCAGCTAACCGCAGGTTTTTAGCTAGTTTAACCTTCCTCCCGGCTCTACATCCTCGTTTTTGCCATTACGTCTGGGAAGCAGTACACTATTATTATTGTCATTATCACTACTATTATTGTCACAATTATTGTTACTTAATGGTAATGGTCGTAAAGCATACAATTCGTCTAAAGTATACCGTATCATGATTTATGACCTTACGACCCATTTCGAAAGTTTATACAAAAATAAAAAGTTACCTTTCTTTCGGACAACGTTCCATCCTGGCAGAAAAACATGTGGCTTGCATCTGTGAAATGCTCACTATCCCCACACTGCACTGTTCACTAAAATATCTCTGTTAAATGTCCACGCGTTGTTTTGAATAAAACTTTAAACCGTATTATTTTTAATTGTTACAGCTATTGAACTTAACACTAAACAATTATTTTAACATAAGAACTAAAGTATTTGGGATAATTCACTTATACAGATGAACTTTTTAGGACGCTAGTACAAAAACTACCTCTTCTGTAGAATTAAAATCTAGGAGCGTGTATGGATACGTGTCTGCAGCTTGTTGGGAAGATTAAAGCCAAAGAGGAAAATGAAGACGCCGTGGTAGAGATGGTAGAGTGGAAATGAGCTGACTTTCTTGAAGGGTGCCTATAAGAGGACCTACAGGAGCCTCGGAGTTGCCATACGGGATACATGTACCCCTGACAAGAAGGCGTCCCTTATGACTGAACTTAGAGGCTCTCGTAGTGCCTATTGAATAGGTGTTTGCTCAGCAAAACAAGCTGCTTGGAGAGAATAGGTCAAAGGGGTGGAAAATTCAAATCTTTGGGAAGTTTACAGCGCACTCAAAAAAACGGGATGTGACATTGCCACGACCCTTTAAACATTTCTGGGGAAGTTAATCCGTCTAGAGGCAGTAACAGAGGAAAATGACCACCACAAACAAGTGACGATTCTCTCTAGGCTACCTACTAAGGACCTCCCCCAGACGATCGAAACCTTGCCACATTTAGTAAAGTGGAGTTAAATATTATAATTAAGGGTCTCAGTCCAAAGAAAGTCCCAGGTATCGACAAGTTGAATGGTATAATCGTGAAGCACGTTTGGATCTTTGCAAAGGAGGAGCTTTTCCAACTCTTGGACACTTGTCTGAGACGCGGAAAGTTTCCCTCAGTATGGAAGAGGGGTGTGCCCAGGATAATCCCTAAGGGAAACGATAAGCCGAGAACGAAACCGAAGGGGTACTGCCCAATCACCCTGCTGCCATCCTCGATAAAAATTTTGAGAAGATCGTACGCAAGAGGTTAGACCATTACCTGTCGCCCGGTACCATCCGCCAATTCGGCTTCGTCCCTGGGAAATCCACCGAACTAGCCATTTCGTTTGCCCTCGATTGGGTGAAGGTTTGCAATAAGAAGTATGTGATAGGTCTATTTCTAGATATTGCAGGGGCTTTTAACATCGTATCATGATCAATGCTACTTATCAAACTGAAGAGTAGGAACTGTCCGCCGGACCTCTTTGAGATCTGTTCGGACTATTTTAGGGACCGATTCATCTTGATTGCTCACGAGAGCACCACTATTATTAGGCAAGTGGATATGGGCTGTCCCCAAGGCTCAACTTTGTGTTCGGAATTTTAGGAAAAAAAAATTTGACGACGGCCTCAGATTACTTGCCTGGGGTTTGCGTATCAGTGGCATATGCGGATGATGAGCATCTTCTTGTAGCGGGCAACAGTAGAAAAGAGATCGAAAGTAAGGCTGAGGAATGCTTAGAGATGATTCTGGAGTGAGGTAAGAGAAATAAATTAACCTTCGCTCCCCACAAGATAGTGGGTCTCGTTATGAAGGGTTACCTCAGTCGAAGACGTAACCCTTCTATTAAAATGAGAAACTCCACAATATTCTTTTGCGGAAAACACCAGACACTAGGGAGTCATTTTAAATAGGTCGTCTTCCTTCCTGGCCCACATCAAAAGCGCACCCAGTAGAGCCCAGACCCTCTTTCATAAGTTGAGAAGACTATAAACGGCCAAGGTGGGTCTTCGCTCTCCTGTGCTCCGCCTAATCTACCGGGCAGTGTACGTGACACAAATCTCATACGATGCTTCGGTGTGGGAGCACCGCCTTGACAGTGTCCTCATAATCTTGGCTCTGAAAAGGTCTGTACTTAACTACTGGAAGCATAAGAAACTTTGTTTGCTTACCTTTTGTTAAACTTCCTTTCATATAAATCTGTATTAAAAGCTGTTTGTTTCTTACAAATAAATAAATAAATTAAACATTCTAGGCTGTGGTATTTTACTAACCTCCCTTGTAAGCAAATACTAAGCAGGGACACTTGAGGATTTAGAACAATTTATAACATTAGCTTCGTTGAACCAAAAAAATAGAGTCTTTGAAATGCACCCTGATGGAGTAACCATAAGTTACTTATACCGGGGTGGGAAAGTGGTGGGTAACCTCAACTGTTCCATCTGTCATCTGTCACATTGACCGCCGTTTCACGGTTCCACGTTTACCTTGATAATGCGTACTTCCCATCTGTTGGAACCTTTATTGCCTCGACCACACAATCGCCCAACGTTTTATAATTTTTTTTTTATTTGAATACCACACAAGAGTCCCAACTGCTCCCAACCGTCTGGAGCCAGTGAGATTATGGCACCCCCAATTGGGGAATGTTGTGAGGCTGACGGTATTGGGGAGGGGAAGGAGAAGAGGAAGAAGAAGGTGGGGAAAATACCTGGCTATTCAGATATGGTCACCAAACACGGCTAAACATTTCAATTCTGAATGGTGGTCTTTCACCAGGGCGATACTGAGAGTATCTTCCACTCTGGAACGTGCGCAAATATACTATGTATTATTTTTAATTAATTAATTTTGAAACAGCACAAATTAATTAAATAAAATTTACTTGTGCGCGCCGGGATTTGAACCCGCGACCTTCGGATTCGTTGTCGAGAGCCTTACCCCTCGACCATGGAGGCCATCAAAAAACTCGGTTCGAAGTTGTAACGTTGGCCGATCGTATAGACGTATAGTAACTATACACGATCGACCAACGCTCCAACTACGGACTCCAAACTAGTGACGCAATTTTAGCTAAAATCTATCGATATACCTACCGATATTCATAGAAAATCTACCGAAATTTATAATATTGACACAATTCGTTTCCCATTAGGTACTCATAATACCAGAAATAAATATAACGGATAGCTGTTGCGCCTGCTTTATCTCCGTATTTTATTTTTACGCACAGCTTAAGTCCGATTGCAGTGCAAAAAAATATAAGTAGCCCCGATTATGTATCGTATTACACGCATTTCGTTTTTGAGTTGATTTTCCATGAAAAACGGCGCTATATGAATTACCCAATTATTATTATTAGCGTAATATGCAAAATGCAAATTTTGTCTTTTATTTGGGGGTTAGTTGCATATTTCACTATTTTTTGTCATTATAAACATAGTTCAATCATGTTTTATTCTTCGCGCAGCGTATTAGCGTTTATCCGTCGCGATCGTCTGCCGAACTTGGGAGGTTGGGTGATCCTTTGCGTTTTTGATTTATTATTGTGCAAATTAGTAAACAATGCATGTGATTATTATTTGAGTTATTCTGTTGATAAAGTCAAAGTGTTAATAGAATATAACTAGCTATTCTGTGGAAACTACTTATGAGAGATATGTAAAAAAAAGTATCAGTAAATGAACACATTATTATAAGACGGTTCAATTTAAGAAAATATCGTTTTGCAAAAAGACCGCCGGAGCTCGGCGTTCCAAAGGTTGGGGAAATGTTGCTTGTGTCATGATGAAGGACTTAGCCAGCATAGGAATCGAACTCACGACGCCTGGGTGGGAATCCGACCCGATACCAACTCAACCACTGGCCGATCAAATCAATTAATATTTTTTTTATTAAAGCCAGTCATGCTGCTGAATACTTACTCTTTTACGCTCTAAAGAACTCACTTGGTTAGTATTGCAATCACCGTCGAAATGCAAAAGAACTCAAAAAAGAAAAACTTATTACCATATAATAAATATATCGGATATTGATCCGATTTGTTTCCCTTTTTGCTGATCAGCGGATGAACCAAAACCATTTATCGGGCTGTTCCAGATGAATGCCTCTCTGCTCCAACTTCGTCTCTTTCATCAGACGATGAAATTGAAAACAAGTACTTCATTTTTTTATATTGTCAAAACTGAAAACTCAGTAATATATTTTGTTTTGTCTATTGAGAAACTTTTGGCGCGTTTACTGACGTTAGCGTTGTGCCGTTGTGTCTTGTGTCAGTGATGCAGTGAGAACTGTCGTGTTTTTCATTTTATATATATTTTTCTTTTATCTGTTTTGTAGACTCTTTTTACGAAAAACACCAAAAGTTTTAAAAGTGTTCACTCCCTTTACAGTTTGCAGAGCCGAACTTTTACTGCGCTTTGTACTACACCAGTGTTTTTATTTCTGTAGTCAAACCGTCAAAGGATACCCTGATGTTTCCCTTTCCTTGAATCTTTCGTAAATTGCGTTTATTTACGTATTCCGTAATTTGAATTTACCATTTAAGTACTCTAATTCAACAATGGCGAGTTCTCGAAGGCCTCAGGTAAGAGAAGAATATTTCTTGATGTCGACATTTTTGGAAGAGAGCACGTTTTGAAATATGACCTTTTGTTTATTCATGCAAATTACTGCAAATGGTAGCGGTGTCTTGTGAAGAACTGCGAAGCATTTCTGCGAATTTTAACATCACTTGTCGGGCAAAATATATCCTATTTGATAAATTTGATCACCAAGCTAGGTTTGTTGTTTTCTTCCAATGTAAAATCTTAATTATGTCTGTCGACACGAAATTACCAAAGTTTACAAACAAATTATGGTATTTTTTATTCTGCTAACATTAGCACTCCAAACTCATACTTTTATATTTTGTTACCATGTCACAATTGTCATATTTTTTACCATGTCTGAATACTGGGACATTCCCAGAAATCTGGAAACTATATTAATAAAGAATGACATTTGTATTATTCGTAGTAAATACCGACCAGTTGACATTATCTACTCTAAAGCCACTTAATGGCTGACAGCACAAGCTAAAATCTCACATGTCAGTAAGATGAAATCGCTGTATTTTTGATTTCTTATCAAACTGTAGGACCCGACAAGAAACTTTAATAAATAAAAAAATATTTTTGTTAAAGCCAACACATAGACAATAAGACTCTTTGGGAAAAGATCTTAACTAGATTAAAAACTCTAACCAGGGAAAGGAAAAAGGACAAACTTTTAGTCATAAACAATTTACTGAAGTAACTTTTTGTGTTCTCTGAGGACGGGACGATGTCGAATTACAGTAGGCCTGTTGATGGCTAGAGAAAAATCTTTGTTACTTTAAGGAAACAATACACCAAAAGCTTTTTGACTCTAGGACACAAGGGATGCCGAGCATCCACAGCATGTATGGATGGACTGCGCCTGCTATGCGCGTGCACAATTCTTCAACACTGCAAATATAGGGGTCCTGTTTCTTAGGGGTTAAGAAATCTCAACCAAGGCGACCGAATATATGTTAAATACCACCTCGAGAAAGCTTTCGCCGCAATCAATATCCATGTATCACTAAATTAGCTATAAAATAAGTAAATAAATGTTTTATGTTTTCAGGACACTTTATTTAGCCAGAGACAGAACCGACGTCTCGCGAGCAACCAGCCTAAGGCCCCCGTAGTGACCAGACCCGAGAAGGGGAATGTGGAGGAGAAAGACAAGAAGAGGCTCTCCTTGGGCGACATCAAGTTCCCAGAGAACTATGACTGGACCAGCGAACCCGTCCAGTGGAGCGACGAAAGCGACACCGCTGTTCCAAAAGGTAAAGCAGAGAGCCGCTCCCAAAGAGTCCTCCCAAGTGTCAAGTGTGATTAGTTCAGAATTTATGAAGCGCTTCAACCAAGCGTGTGTTTAACAGAGACCTACATAAACATAAGCTGTATTTTTTTTCAAATATTTATGTTTTTGTTTCATTTGCTTTGCATATACAAGAAACTTTTAGGTGTCTGGGGCAGTGGTACTCAAATGTAAAATGTATTGAAGGATGGATATTTTCGTTATTCTCAGTATTGGCACTCGTACTAGTACAATCGTTTTGTCGGTCGCGACCGATAGTTTGCGTTGGGTTCATTTAATTTTATTCGATTCCACTTACCCTTTGAGGATTTGTTTTAATAATAAACTTGCTTTATTACCTATTTCAAAATGACATCCACTCGATATAATAGTGTCGTGACTTTATTTGGAGAAATAGTGTTGTCTTACCCATATATACAGTTTGACGTAAATAATATGAGGAAGACGTTAATATTAAAGAATAGTCTTCGGAGCTCTCTTTTTGCAAGAAATCGGTGGAGGTAAAGCATTATTGGACCGATATATTTTCTAAAATAATGCAAAGGTTGCTGAGGGCGTGTTTACCGGAGTGTGCGGAAGATACTGGAATGCTTTGTACATGCGATGCAGATGGATGAAGGGGAGCGGTGTGGCAGTTTGTCTCATCTGCATGAGGATTAGTTGGTAAGATTCACAAAGAATCCAGAAAAGCCCAGAAGAGCCTAGAAGGGACAGTAAGAAGCACGAAAATGTAAGAGTCGAGAAGGGGCGAGAAGATTCATGAAGATGCATGAAGAGCCAAAACGAGTCAAGAAAAGCCAAGAAGAAACGAGAAGAGCCAAGAAGAAATAAGAAGAGACAAAAAGATTCAAGAAAAAGGAAGACACAAGAAAAAAATAACTCAATCATTTCCTTTATTCCTACCCATCGTAAATTTCAATGTTGGCTTATTATGTTGCCATGTATACCGGTCGATTAAATTCCAACCTCCTTCCCATCCACAGAGCATGTGTTCCAAGTCCTAACAAATCAATGCTCCCATGGTGTACCGATTGCACCGGGACAGGAGTACTCCTGGCTGGGGTGGTACACTTGTAAGAAGTGTAGATATGTAAAAAAAATCAAATAATGCCCATCATTTTGGTGATTTGGCAATATTCATTTTTTACTTTTTAAAAATGAAAATCTCAAATATAAAAACATTTTTAAAAAAACTTATTTTTATGTCCACATTTACACATACAAAAAATTAAAAACTAAATGTATTTTTACATTCTTTGATCCAATACCAAGGTAAATACATTTAAACATATGGTTTAAAAGTTATATTAAATTTAGTACACCAATGTAGATTTCCAATTTTTGGTACAAAATTAATTCAGGGGCCAATGGGTTAAAAGAACATTTTTATATTGGCTGCGAAGTGCTAAGACTTGTGGATATTCCCATGTTTATTTAGGTTGTTAATATTGTAATGTAATTTGTTTGTTTCAGAGTATAACCGCCTTCCAAATTTGTATGCAGAGAGCCAGCCCGCGGAGCAGGCCTCCTCCCCCCCACTCTCCCCCACCCCACCGCCGGCCACGCAGTTATCCTCGTCATCCATGCGGTTCCCCCATGCCCCCTCGGACTTCATGGTGTCCCTGCCTCCTCCAGTCGAGGAGGACACCTCGCCCCCTGCCGACGGCCGGATAGCCAAGAGGATTGGGAACCACTCACAGCACAATTCTGATGATGAGGACCATTATGATAATAAGAACACTGACAATGCTAAAAAACAGAGGTAGGATTTATAGTATAGATGTTCAATTCATTTTTCATTGAAAACCTTGGCAGGGAGCTATGACCAAGGTGGGATCCACTTTTCTACGTTTAAATCTCTTGATCCCAGTGCCCAAAAACAAGGTCTTACTTCAATACTTATGTACTTACATTAAGTATAATTTATCATTGAACACCGCAGGACTGCCTGTATAGTTGGCTCAAATAGGAGGAACTGCAACACTGTCTAATACCCTAAAAATAAATCAACATTTTAAAATTATTTATAGTAAAGTGGTACATAAAATTTTATATATGAACTATATAAATTATTGTGAACATGTTGCTTATCTATTTCACATCCCTGATAAGAGATACAGTGTAACTTTTTACCTGCATTAATTCTATTTGTTTCCGACTAGCATAGGACACTGCATTTGTTATTACATATCTAAGAATCGGCTGGTTGGAAGAAATTGCCATCTGTCAATAAGCCTGCCTTATTATGTATTTAACTCCTCGGGTTTCTGAAATTGGTTCATATGTTAGTTATAATATGACCTGTCACATTGATAATTTCATTGTGAAATATTTTTGCATGTCATCAATAAAAAACAAATAAATTCGCTGTTTTTAAACGTATCCCGAAAGGAAATACCGTTTTTGAAAGCAGAGCAAGACTGTTTTAGAAGTTGAAATTACAAATTCCATTAAAAATATTTAAATTTTGCTTAAAAAATATGTTTTTAATTTTTTAAGTCGCTTACCCTTCATTTTTTCATGTAAATCCTAATTATGTCCAGAATTAATAACATTATATAAGTCGATTGTCCCAAGTATTTTGGAATACGTATCCACTATTTGGTCTCCTAATTATGAGATTCATAATCACAGAATCGAATCCATACAAAGAAAATTAACCCGTGTGATTACATGTCGTGAAGGTTTATCTGATTAATTTGGAACGTATAATGATCATATTTCGCACTATAAACTACAATATCTGTCAGTCGGACATAAACTTTCTGAAGTATTCTCTTTGTACAAAATTATACATGCATTAATTGATACACCGAACATTTTATCGCAAATCAACATTAATACAAATACAAGAAAATCAACAAGGATGATAAAAGACATTTTTTATATTAACCATTAGAGTGTAATTGTGCTGTAAGATTTTGTTAAGTAAATTGCTGTTACGCAGCGCAATAGTGCTGTAATTTTCAGTGTGCTTTTTGTTATCTTCGGGAGAGCATGTGTTCAATTTGAACATGGTATATTGCGGTTGGCACGTGTCTTATTGTCAACTGTATTTATTGTTTATCCCGTTAAAATAAATACACCCTAAAGTGAATTGATATTTTTCACCATGTCGGAAGTTAGTTCTATTGCGGATGATCGTAATGTATCAAATGACAGCGGCACTACAGACAACGAGACCTTTGTTCCCATAAATGAATCTGCAGCAAAGCAAATGAGATAAGGCGATCCAATCTCATATGCACTCGCTGTAAAAAGGGACTACATGGACTTTGCGCGGGAAAACACAATTGTGAAGTGAAATAATCTTATATTTTTCTATTTTTTAATAATTTTTGTAGTTGAAATGTGTAGTTCTTTAAATAGAACTATATTCGTAATATCTCATTCTTTACTTGTATAATTTAAAAAAAATCATTATAATTGATTGATATTTGTCCAAGTTATTGCATTTTTATTGAATACCATACTTTTTTTATTATTTAAAAACACAGAATATCTGTAGTAATTTATATACATACTTGTAAAATAAGCATAGGACTAAAACGGTTAAGAAATTACAATACTGTACACTACTCTAATAATGAAATAGACATTTTTAATGACACAATTAATCTAAAAAAAAAGTTTTACCATTAATATCAAACTGATAATGTGATGATGAGATTTTAATAAATGAAATATGATCTCAGGAAGAGCTCCGGTGGCAGTAGCAGCTCGGGGCGCGAGTACGAGAAGGACCCAGCCACGCTGCAGAGGAGACAGAAGCAAATTGACTTTGGCAAAAATACCATTGGATATGATAACTACATTAGACTTATACCAAAGTAAGTTGCATTCTTCCTTCATTTCACCAAAGAAGAAAATTGCTTTTGGATGATTAATTGATAAACGCTTGAAACCTCCTGCGTGGTGAATGATTTAAATCAGGAATTATAAATTAAAATGAGTAACCTCGTGACTTGGCCAGTGATTTTTCACACAAGCTGCAGTTTTCATGCATTGTTATTAATTGGAATGGGGACAGTCTGCTCTATAAGCACTCGGGCCATAAACCCGTTGTGATTATGTTTCACCTTATTCCCTTTACATTAGTAAATCCATTTAATAATATTAACGAGGGTTGTCATAGGGTATTTGGTTATTTCTCCTGGTTCCACAACATGACTAGATATCATCATATTGGAGGTAAAACTCAAGTGCCATACTAGCTGTATGACACATAGTGACTTATCTTATGGGACCATATCCGAGCCTTTTTCCCATCATGGTTAGATATTGGCATGGTAGATGAATTGATGTTTCTTCACGTTTTTACAGCTATTGGTATTTTCCAATCCCAACAGCTGCGTGTGACTCCTGAGGTGACAGTGTCCTGTTAATAGTCCTACTACCGGCCTCAGGGATTTTCTATCCATATTGAATAGTCGGCCGGTTCATTTGGGGTTTGGACCGCATATGAGCATTATACCACTTTGTTTAAATTGTGTATTTTGCAGGAATATGAGGTCTCGTGAGGATCCCAAGACTCCGATCAAGCACCTGAAATACTCTCGCCGCTCCTGGGATGCCCTCATCCTCATCTGGCGCAAGGCCCTGCACAACTACGACGCTCCCGATTCTGACAAGATGGAAGCGGACACAAACCAAGACAAAGAATAGCAATACACATTTACCACTTAACCATAAGTGAACCACTTTTTAAGAGAGCTTATGACAGTCCTGACGCCCAGTTGCTTCATCCGTGTTAAAGCTCAAGAAGCAGTTAAAATCTATAATCATTCAGTTGTTTGATTAAGAGTTATCCACCACCTGTCCAGGGCCATGCAGTCCTTAGACGCTCTAAAACTATACACACTCCAAAAAAAGAAGAATATTTTCAGAATTTAATTCAGAAGAATTTCTTCATAAATTAATCAAAATTCATTTGTCTTTTTGTTGAGTTCACGCCCTTCAGCCCGTCGCTCAAAATTTGGAACATAAAAGTTAAACATTTAAAACTGTCAAGTCTTTAAATGTCAGAGCACAGCTGAAAAAATGCAGTTTTTACTAAATTATCCTTAATTTTAACCACCGCTTTAGCTATGCCATTAACGATAAAACCAAACTTCGGTCACCGAAGTTTTTTGATTCATTAGAACTTTTATATAAAGCGATTTATATGAGAATATTACTTTTCATATTATATTAAACATAATAGTATCCTTATCCAACCACAGTTTGGAGAAATTTTTGTCAATTTGTGCGGGACCGATTCCACCCTTGAACTGTACATATGTTTGATGACGTATTGACAGCACTATAAGATGGAAAAGATTGGTTTTGATTTGGTGTGATAGTCAAAATGTATTTTTCTTACCAACTAAGCTTGATCTCTCAGTAGCTGGACTAAGGTTAGTTCTGAATTGACAATATCCAAACAAGTTATCAGATTTGGTAATGCTTATTATTATCATCCTCAGTTGTGCTGTCGTAATTAAAATAATTTTTCGTTACATTGACTTTCATTTAAAAAATGAATTTATTTTTATGCCGAAGCATTATTTTTCCTATTATTCTGTGTGAATTTTATTATTTGCTCTTCGGCTGCCTCTTTCAATCTTCAGATCTTGACTATTATTATTATTTTCTACATTCCTGTTCTGGAACCTTGCTGTATATCCTGCTACTGAGAGCTTCCTTTCTGTTATAATTACTGAAAAACTTCAGTGATATGCCCTTTATGGATGGTGCCTGTACAAGGTTATGATTTCTATTATACGGTGGAACCTCGCTTAACAAGCATAATTTGTCCCAGATTCTTACCCGTAACTCCAAAAACTCATTAAGTAAACAATCTTTCCAATATAAAATCCGATAATGCATATTCCATGATGAAAACATACTCAAAAAAATTTATAACCTTTATTCAAACAAAATTATACATAGTTAAGGAGCATAATTTATTATTTATAACACCAAATTTTATTTTTTTACTAGAAAGCTTTCTTAGAAAGATTTGTTTTTGCGACACAAAAATTTTATGAAAATGTGACAGCATTATCATTAAATCATATCACGATGTTGGCCAAAGACACAATCTTGCTGACCACATGCTTCACAGGCATTATCTCAAAATGTTCGACAACACATTTCGGTCAAAGCTTCTTCTGAGCAGTAATAAGGATTCTCTTGATGCCCCCTCTCATGCCTTTTCGACATCTTGAGACAGACAACGATGTGGAAGTGATTTTTCCAAAATTCTGAGTGAGATTGGTCCCTTCATGACATCGCTCAAGGAGTGCTTTAGATCTTAAAGTTAGAAATGGATGTCCATAGAATGGACTAGCAGAGTGGTGTTGAGAGGTAGAAATTGGATTTTGATGAATTTAAATTCTAGACGGAAATCAGTTTGTGCTTTGGTTTTACAATCCGGACTTCCCGGTATTATCATCACGCAAAACGACGATCGTTAAGCGGGTAATTTTTTAAAATAATTTTGCTTGTTATGGGAGGTTTCACTATATTGTAATGATAATAACACTTAACAAATATTTTTAAAGTATGCTATAGTGCCATTTATGTGAAATATCACTTCAGGAGGCACACTACTACAACGCCAGTAACTTAAAACTATCGTTAAATTGCCCTTCAAACACTTAGTTAGCTATGAGGCATAACAGAAACTAATATGTATTTACACATTTTGCAGGCTGTGAAAGGATTTAGATTTGTAGGAGTTTTTATTAGCAATTTTTTTATTGCTTTTATGTTACTGCAAATTTGAAAGTGTATCGTGTTTTGTGTTGGAATGTGACAAATGGTTCGCCCAGACTGTTAAAAATTCGAATAATATTGTCATGTTAATAATTTTAAAATATGTAAATCAATATAAATTTATTGACAGATTTCATTAAATTCAACCAACGTTTTATGAAAAATGAAGGTACCTGAATATTTTAAAATATGAAAATATTTTGAAGGTATCTTTAAAATTAGGGACCTGAATATGTATTATTTCCCATTTTATAAAAATATTATTTAACCTATCGGCGAATAATTTCTCTTGAGAAAGCCAGTTTGTGTCATCATTGTGTGTAATTCCACATTATCTCGGCAAATTTTGTTGTTGACAAATTACTGAAAAACTCACCAGCATTGCAGTTATCTTAAGCCAATTTGTAATAACTCTCTGTTAAACAAATAAAGTGTTTGTAGCTCAAACTTCAATGTTTACCTGATTTGGGACTGTATTAATACATGAGTTTTGAGGAATATAATTTTCTAGAGTTTTAGTTGTGAACATTATATAATTATAAAAGGTGATTTATCAATAATGAAAGCTCTTCTGTAGAATGTATAACTACCTTTATTTTAACATAAAATACAAAAAAATAAACAAAACTTCCAAAGCTACTCTTGTTTGTTTTCCTTATTGTCACTCTTCTTTTCTATATACTTTTTATACAATAAATCTAACAAAGGCCTATTCTCATACGCCCAAGCGCTGAGCACAGCGACGAGCACGGCGCCCCCAAACAGCACGTGCGCCAATTGCGAGTGCGCCGACACCCGCAGCTCTGATGCCTTGCACGCTATTCCCGCTACCAGCAGAGCCCCGCCAAACAGGCGGCCCACCAGCAGACCTTCTAAGGGCTTGTAGTCCGTCAGCTTAAACTTGTCGGCGATGAAATACGTGCTGTGCAGGATTCGCGCTAACATATTAATGCAGTTGGATAGGATAAAGCCCACGGGGCCCAACAGATTAGTGAGCACGTAAGACAGAAGTAAGAAACTGATGGAAAAGAATACCATCAGGTAGTTGTACCTGTCCAGTTGCACGCTCGTCATTGTGGCGAAACTGTAGCACTCCGTGACTCCGTTGACGGCCAGCAGAATGACTGCGAGACAGTGGCAGCGCATGAGCAGCACCGGTAGCCCGCTGCCCACGAAGCCCTCACCCCCGTACAGCAGCAGGAGGGTGCGCGCGTAGCTCTGCCCAAAAACCAACACAATTAGCCCGATGGACGTCACCACCCGGCACAGTTGCGAAAGGACTATGCAGGATTCCGATACTTTTTTCCTTTCCTGATTTTGAATATCACCATTTCTGTCAATCATTTGTGTAAAGTAAAAGTATCCGCTTTCCTCTATAGGACGAAATATAAATCGCGCTGCCAGGCTGCCCAGGTTATTGACCACGTCGTAAGTAGCTTGCTCGCTGAACGATAAGACCGGGCTTACGGACATGACGTATTTTTCCCCCTCGGTCAACAACTGTTTCACGAATCCTTGTTTGGCAAAGCTGACCGTGAGAGTGCAGAGTTGCTTATCAAAGGACTGATTCAACCGCCCGAGAGATTTGGGAAGGAAATCCCAAAGGGAAGTAAAGGTAAAGTCCTCCATGTTTCGGAAATAGGAGTCCCACCTGCCTTCTGTCTTTTGAGTATCTTTTATCTTTCTGTAAATGTTCATGTTTTTGATATACCAATAAAAAAATAAGTAGTAACTAACCGTAATAGTGATGGCGCTAGAAACTTGCGCTATGGAAAACGCGATCAGAGCTTTATCTGTATCGTAAATTAAGATTGCGAGGAATATGAATGTCCTGATTAAGAGGTGAATGGTGTCTAGGGCTACTCTAAGTTTGACAAAACAAAATATCTGGGCTACAAGCGCCATATTAGCAGAGGTCAGCTCCACCACGCACGAGAGCGCCACGCTCCAGCAGCCGAAGACGTACTGCGCCTCATACTCGGGGTGTCCCAACGAGAGCACGTGCAGCCAAATGTAGAGGAAGAGGGCGGAGAAGAGCACACTGAGGGGCACGCACAGCCACATCTGGTTGAGCACCTGCGGCCAGCTCCAGGAAGGCCCGTGCTTGTGGCCGAGGCAGGCGCGCAGGAAGGGCTCACGACTGAGGAACAGCACTGAGGACTCCAGCAGCAGGAGGCGCACATTCATGATGCCTATGACCGCGTGGCCCACATGGCGCAAAACCCATGCATTGATGATAAATGTCAAACATCGGAATAGCACTTGGAACACAATGCTAAACGACGCATTCTCTACACTGCTCTGTAATACGTTCCGAGCCATTACAATACTTTACAATAATTACGTTATAATATAATATTTATTTAGGCGTTTATTGCGATGCTGTCGCTGCTGTGGTCCACGGCGCTGCTGAGCATCTTCTTCACGATGTGGATCTTCTTGTTGGACATGCAGATGATGAAGCAATGGTCGTCGTACGTGATGGAGATCTTCTTGAAGGATTCATTGGACGGGAAGGCGATTCGGTCCACTCTGTAAATATTACATATTTTTAAGACCTTAATATACAGATTATTAATAGTTTGGTTAATACAATAAGTCTGATCATAACACCGAATTCCCATTTTAACTGAAGCGCGATTGGAATAATGTTTACATAATATAACAATATACAAAAATGACACCAAGGCAATTCTCAGTATGTATTACACAAATCAATACTTGATACGCGAGTGCAGTATATAAATACATTCAGGATATAATAAATTACATGGCTTGAGTTTTGAAATCACAATCATATTACTAGTCAATTCGAATGAATGATAACGATTTTATGAACTGAGCGACACACAAAATTGATGATTTTCGCAAGTTTTACCGGAATATTAGCGCAAGTTCCTAAAAAAACATACCAATCGGAACACGTATCAATATTTTAATAAGTATTTTGATTGACAACTGATAACTCGCCTGTTCGATAGTGTGACGAGTCCTATGATGATGTTGGCTACTCGTTCGTCATTTCCAAGTTCACCGCCCGATTCGATGACGGCCCCGTCTTCGGTTAAAACTAAATATCCCACCTGATCACTTATCTTCTCCATTATTTAGAAACGTCTGATAAAACTTCTCAAACTAAGACAACTGGTTGATCATAATAAATGAAGGGAATAGAACAAAAGCAGTTTTAAATTTTTACTGTCACATTCGAAACGTCACTTTTCCAGTGTTTCCAGCAATTAAAAAGTCGATCAACGGCAACACCTTCTGTGTTGATAAAAGTACTTAATCAGTTAATTTCTAATAATAAATTCTGAACTAAGCACGTCATTTCTATGGCAACCACAAGGTTTTTGACATTTCATTTCTGTTTTTCAAAAACGACAAAGTCTAACATACCCAACCATTGTTGTATACTTTACTTATTTATTAAGTTACAAATCATTTAAAATGAATAAACAAACCAATAAACAATGGAATGAGGGAAGCTATTTACTGTGTATTGTTGATGTTTTTTTTAAATATAATTTTATCGTGATTTTTT
The DNA here is from genome assembly GCA_022606495.2 of Halesus radiatus. NCBI lineage: Eukaryota > Metazoa > Arthropoda > Insecta > Trichoptera > Limnephilidae > Halesus > Halesus radiatus. The sequence goes on from JAHDVE020001375.1 coordinate 92,447, forward strand.
TTGTGTTGAAAGCGGGAAAACGAATGCGGGTAACATGAAACATTTGGAAACTGGAAATGAGAAGCTAGGAGCGGCGAGAAGAAAAACCAAAACATAAATGCGGGAAACTAGAAACTGAAATAAGAAGAAGCGGGAAACAAGATGAAGCAGGAAGCAAGAAATTAAGATTAACACTCAATCCATTCCTTTAGTCCTTTCTACCCTACATTCCCATATTGGTTCTAGGTTGCCATGTATACACCACCTAATTAAATTCTATCCTGCTCATCCTTAGAACATGTGCTCCAAATTCTAGCTAAATCGGTGCCCCCTGGGCACTGGTATCTCGGTAGGACTCTTTTACTTAATGCACTCTTAAATTTTCCTTAGTAACAATTTTTTATTAATAAATGTTTTTTAAACTACAAATTACGTATTTATTTAATATTTTCCTCATTCCATCTTTCAATTCACATTTATGAAGACTGTTTGTATAAAGTGAAAATATACTTCTTTAATAACTGTGAATTCACTTTGTGGCATCATTTTAAATTAAATAATACAAAATATTCACTTCGACCATCGTGTCCATGAGCCATATTCTTGTTGCGATTTTAAACCTTTTGGACGATCACAGCGCCCTCAATTTTTATCTACTTATAAATGTCAGACTGTATGTGAGCTAGTGGTGGGCGAAGCGGCTCGGTTTAGTGAGCCGGATCACTAAATCAGCTCTCTGTAAAGACAATCCACATGAAAACTGGACGAAAAAAGTATCGTGTAAGAGCGTCTTAATGACGTCTTTAGGAAGGGTAGGGGAGCGAGGGAGAGGTCATGGTACGGGAGAACACGAACCGTCGTTCAAACGAGCGGGATCACCGAACAGGTACACTACAAAGTGCTGATTTAGTGATCCGGCTCACTAAACCAAGCCGTTTCGCCCACCACTAATGTGAGCACTTGGCACTGTTGGGTTGGAACTGTTTTCTATTAGATCTTCAGTTCTATGGATTCGAATTTCGAATTTTCAAAAACAACCCATTTCATGAGCACTTTCTACAGTTGAGGTCGTACTGTTTTAGCTGAAATCTCCGGTTCTAGAAAAACGATTCTCTCGAATTTTTCAGATTCATACTTAAATCAAATCTCTAAACTCGTGTCTGATTTCATAAATCAAACATTTTTCATAAAGATCCTGTTTCGTGAGCACTTTCCATCTATGGGGTTGAACTGTTCAATTTGATATTCCGGTTCTAGCCATACGACATACGATTATTTTGGATTCTTACACAAAATCTCTCTTCTGGAGGAAAAACCATTTTGAAAAAAAAACCCACTTAGTGAGCGCTTTGCACCGTTGCGGTCGAAGTGTTCAAGCTAAAATTTCCGGTTTTAGCATTAAGAATCATTTTTTTTTATTCCTACGCAAATTTTCTATCCCAACTTAAATAAAAAAAATCAAAATACGATTATTCCTAAGATAATTTCTATTTAATGACCACTTTGCACCATTTGGGTTCAACTGTTTAAGCTAAAGTCTCCGGATCTAGCCACACAATAAGGAACTCCAGTGAAAAATATAATGTCCTTAAAAAAGTATATTCCCATAGATCAGCAAATGCCGATTCTGAATACATAACTTTTATTGTATATAAATACGTAGATTTTATAAATCGTTATATAAAAGAGAATTAAAAACAATACCATCAAAACACCATGTTCTGTTGGTACCACTGCTTCTGACGTCACAGGCGCAGTTTTCGAGCCCAACTATATCTAGATACGGTTTTTCCTGCTGTTTATCATGCTTATGGCTTATAATTTCGCTGTTTACAGTGTTCATTTCGTTCGTAAAATCATTATTTATTTATTTATTCACGCCTAGACGGCTTTTACATGTTGATACATTTATCACATAGTTTTACAAAGGAATACAATAATGTACACATACAATAATAAATAGGTTTAAAAGAAGTAAGTAGATACAATATAACAGTATGTAGTTACAGCGAAATTATCACAATGAATAATAGTTTATCCTGTGGTTACATTATAACAGCAGGTTGTACAAAAGAGTACAAGAAGTAGTTTAGTGCATAATATAATAACATAAGTATAAAAGAAGTGAGAAGATAGATACTATTTAAGTAGCTAGTTTAAGCGCAATAGGTGGGTAATAAAGGCAGTAGATTTATAAATACTATGACGTTGTAAAATATGAACAGTTTATAATATACGTGTTTATAAAACAGCAAGCCTTTATTATACCTGATTGGGTATTTTGCAGAAACATAACATAATAAAAAATTGCAATAAAAAACGATGCACATGAAAAAAAAAAACTTTAAGTTAACTAACTAACTAACTAACTAACCATCACGCAGTTTCCCCGCAGAGGTAGGCAGAGAGGACGGACCGCCAAACAACTCGATCTTGGCATACACTTCTTGCTTCATTCACTTTCATACAACGTCTCAAACATTCTCTTCTGTTATTCCGACTTTTGACATGGCCCGACTCAAGTATTTGATTCACTTGATCGTGCCACGTCTTCCTTGGACGTCCCCGGCTTCTTCTTCCATTCAGATTCACGTCATATATTCTCCTTACACTCCTTTATTCATTCATTCGCTCTACATGCCCAAACCATCTAAGCGTCCCTTTCTTAATCTTGCTCACTACGCTTACATCAGCCTTGCATTCTTTACGAATCTCAACATTTTTCACACGATCATACATGGTTTCACCACACATTCGTCTCAGAGATCTCATTTCTACAGCATTCAGTCTACTTTCATCCTTCCTCTGCCAGTTCCATGCCTCACGGCCATACATCAAGGTTGGTATCAGCACTCCATTGTGGACTGCTGGCTTCGCTTCCTTGGACAACTTTTTGTTTGCGCCAACCGCGTTCAGTCCTCCGTTAATGGAGTTTCCTGCATTCACCCTTCTTTCAATATCCCTATCAGTCTTTCAATCTCGTAAAAATACTTCCCAAATACACAAACTCATTGACCTGCTCCAAGTATTCATCATTCACAACTATATTGCACACTGTGTTCGTACTCTCTCTTTCAAACACCATGACTTTAGACTTACTTACATTCATCATTTGCTCATTCTTCATACATACTTCGTTCAGATACGAAGGACTGTAGATCTTCTATACTATTAGCAATCAGCACCACATCATCAGCATACAACAGGCAACAAACTTGCAGACTACTCATTTTTGCGCCCAAGCCCACCTCTTTCAATTCTTGCATACAATTATCCATGTATAGATTGAATAACCACGGTGACATTACGCAGCCTTGCTTAACACCTTTTGTGATGTCAAACCAAACGTAAAATCACCGTTTGCCTAACACATGCAATACTTCCCTCGTACAGAGATGCGATTGCCTGTATAAGATTTGTATTCACACCATACTTAGACAACACCTTCCATAACTTTTTTCTGTCAACTCTGTCGTATGCTTTTTGTAGATCTACAAAAGCACAGAAAAGTTTCTGGTTTTTTGCCAGAAACTTCTCTGTGAGCATACGCAGCAGTTTGTAAGAGTCAATCTTTTTGCCATAAAACCGTGTTGTAGATGTGAAATTACTTTATTAATTTCAGGCGAGAGTTTGGTAAGCAGAGTAGATTCAAATAGTTTCGGAATTGATGACTGAAAACATATAGGTCTATAGTTTTTTGAAGATTGGAGACAGAAAACTCGTTTTCCATTTCTTCGGAAAGGTGCCAATTTTTAGAGACAAGTTAAAAAGTTTAGTAAGAGGATAAGTCAAGACTGACAAACATTTAAATAAAAAGAATGGAGGTATGTTATCGGGACCAGCTGATTTGTTAAGATTTAGGGATTTCAATTTAGTTCGAATATCACTTTCTTCAAATATACATTGATTAAAATCGATCTTATTGTCATTATTAGTTATTGAAGCGTCGAGCGAAGGAGAGTCGTTTTTAGTATCATAGACTTTGCTAAAGAATTCTGCAAAAAGGTTAACGACTTCTTGAGGATTATCGGCCATTTTCTTATCTAGATCTTATAGAGGGAATATCAGAGTCGTTGTTATTAAGCATGTTTGAAAATTTATGAATATTCTGGGGATTGGCAACAGCCAATTCTTCACAGTTTTCAATTCACTTTTTGTAACATAATTTTGAAATTATTTTAGTATTTGAACTTAATTCATAAAATCCCGTGTTGATTTGTAAACTTTATGAGAAATTTTTTTGTCTTTGATTGAATTGATGAGATCTTTACTAAACCATTTTGGGTATTTTTGAATAGTAATTTTAGAAATAGGTACAAATAAATCAATAGCACTATTTAGAATTAAGTAAAATTTATCTACCATTTCATTAATGTTTTCTCCCACATCCAAAAAGTTCCAGTCAGCAGAGGATAAAAGATTATTAATTTGATTAAAATCTGCTTTGAAGAAGTTCAATTTTGCAGATGCAGGTGGAATCTTTTTCGTTATTGAACTGTGGTATTCAATCGCTAATGGAGGGTGATAATTGTCAATTGGAAGAACAGTTTCAGCAGATGCGGATACACTAACAAAATAAGAATTGGAAAACACTAGATCGAGAATACGAGAATTTATATTATATACGTAGTTTAACTGCCGAAGGTTTAAAAAATTTGATATTTCCATAATTTCATGGGAGCCGTGGTTGATGTTGTCCGAGCAAGAAGTCTTCTTGTTTTCTATGTCCCATACAACATTAGGTATATTGTAGTCTCCTGTTAAAATAAAGGTAGCTTCAGGAAATCTCCTTCTCATTGCTTCTACTTCGAGGTAGTGGTCTTTATATAATTGAGCGTGAGAGAAGAAGGAGGAATGTAGATGCAGCCGACTATATTTTTTTCCTTTTTGGTAGATACCATGATGAACAGTTATTCTAGATTTGTGTAGATGCATTTGAGTTTTCTTGAATTAAGTTTTTTATTTATGAATATTAACACACCGCCTCCTCTAGCTTTCTTATTGGTACTTTCACTTCTGTCACATCTGTACACTGAATGTTCGAAGAAACCCAGCTCTGTACTTTTGATGTTGCTATGCAGCCATGTCTCAGTGAAAGAGTAAATATCATGATCCATTGTAGGTAAGGTTGATTTCAAGTCCTGTAATTTAGTTCTTAGTCCACGTACATTTTGATAGAAAATTTGTAATTTAAATTTTAGTTTTTTGAATGTATTTTAACGATAGAAGGATTGTTGTTGATATATTTGATTGTTATGTCGGTCTCACCAGAAGTCTTTCTAATTTCTAGTTCATTTCTGAGGTCTGTTAATTGTTTCCGCTGCAGAAATGATAGATCCTGGTACATCCGAATATTGTTTTTCAATGCATATTTCTTGTTTAAGAGAATTTTAGGCCATTTTGCATCTGGAAACTCGACTTTTATTCCTCTTGGTTTGTCGACATTTCCCTTACCCAATCTGTAAATTTATAGGTCAAGATTTATTGTTGAAGTATCAATATCAGGGATTAATTTCTTGACAGATTTTATGTCCATATTTATTGATTCTATCTGAGATAATGACGTACTCTCTGGAACGTTATGAATAATAACATTTTTGTCTCTGTAACTTTGTTCCCTCATTTCAGCAAGGATTTCGCAGACAGTTTGGGTTTGTGAAACTGCAGGGATGCGCACATGCTGGGCTATGTTTTTATGAGCTACTAATTCTCCCTCGATACTTGCCATTTTGACTGCCATTTGGGCGATTGTTCCTAATATATCATTGGTTTTAGGAACTATTTTGGCGATATGTTCTTTAGTAAATTTGTTATGTTTGTTTATTGCGACTACTTGAGAGTTTTTGCTTGAAAATTCAATATATTCATACCAATTTTAACGAACTTGTCTACGTAATAATCTATATCTCTTCCACAATACAAAAATTTCATTGGTGGCAGTTTCTTTGGTGATCATTTCTTCAGTTATTCTGGAAGAGGAGGAGTTCTAATGATACCTCAAAACTATTATTTCTTACAATGCATAATATATTTATTTTTATTTCAAGCCATTAAAGATACCTGAATGTTTCAAACCTATAAAAATAAGAATATTTTTCTCGCTACTGTCTACTACTGTCACGGATTGTTTGTCAAGTCCGCCGATGCGCATCTGCATGCGCATGCGCAGAAAACGGACAGGCTTATTAACGCAAGCGATTCTAATTTGCCTTTCATACATAATTCAAAGCATTAAAGCTTAAAATCGCATCCAAAAAAATCTAGCCATGTGCTAAGAAAGCTCGAGAACTTAGGAATAGTTTTGTATCACACCTGTTCTTTTGTGATATTATCTAATATTGATAGGTGTTCGTAAGGCTTTTTTCATATTATTTTTGCATTGATTGATTAATTTTTCTGCCATTTACTTTCGCATTTTGAATTCTCCTGACACTCCTATTTTTTATGCGAATACCGCACAAGTCCCAACTGTCCGAAGCCAATGGGACGATGACATCTCTTATTGGGGTATGTTGTAAGGGTAAAAGGTATGGGGAGGGAAAAGCGATGGGGGAGAGGAAGGTGGGGAAGAGGAAGGTGGGGAAGAGTAAGGTGGGGAAGTACCGGGCTATTCAGATCTTAGCACTAGACATGACTAAAGCCATTTCAAGCATCTTTCACTTTGGAACCCACCATAAATATATATATATATACTATAGGCCTCTCTGGACCGCGTACGACCGGCTACATGTCGGAGTATCTAACGTCCACCAATAAACATCTGCTATATCTAGCTTAGAAGACGGCTTTAGAAAAAAAACTGGCCTTTGTGTGGGTTAAAGCGGGAAGAATCTACGTACGACAAAATCGAGATTCACGAGCTATCCTCATTGAACATGGATTCTTTAAATAATTTGTGACTCTCAAATTTTCCACCTCCAAATCATCTGCTCTACCACTTGTTTTTCAAGCAGTACTTATTTTTTATTACTATGAATTATGTTATTTCTTTCTCATCTTTTCGAAACATTATCAAAATGTCTGGAGCATGTATTATATCATATTCTAACAACACCAATGCGAAACAATATCTGCCTGCATAATACCTTAAAGTCACATAAAATGCTATATTATAGAAACTATAGGAATTATAGAAATACACCTATATCACTCAAACATAATTATACTTATATCTACAATTATAATCATAGTTGCCTATGTACCCGAAATGAGATTATACATATATCAATCAAACATCTGCCGAACACCGTACACTTAAAAAAAAAATTATGATTTTTTACCATCTGATATTTGCAATGACACAGGTATTTCTTATAACATGAATTTTGATAGATGACCCAAGCAACATAAACAACCATCGTTGGGATTCATATAGTTGAAAAATCATTCATCAAAATATTAGAAGTATATCATCAAACATGGACGATGTTATTTCTTGATCAATTCCATCACACTTTCGATGTAATAATTTTAACAGAATGTTGGATCAACAAAAACTACACTTCCAAAATGATGCACAATTACTCTGAACATCACACAACTTTAAATATTAACAAGTCTAGTGGAATTGTTGTGTACATCAGAGACGGTATAGAAGCAGTAATGGATGAAGTCTTACTATCACAAGCAAAGTGTCTGAAAATAGTGCTGAATAATAACTTATGTATCTTTTCAATTTATAAAACACCCTTTTCTCCAAAACATCGATACCCTTTTGAACTCACTTCACTCAATCATCAACAGCTCAAAAAAATTAGAACGTCAAATCATGATAGACGATCTCAATATTAATACGATTCCCGAATGCCACCGACAATCCAACGATTATTTATGACTTCTTACCGAAAATGGCTTTATTCATACAATCAACACCCCTACCCGTGAACAAGTTACAAGTAAATCCTGTCTCAACCATATTAACGTTAAAAAATTAATTATTATTTTTTGACGTTTTATCAAGAGGAATACGATATTTATCCATATACTCAATTACAGCATTTGCGATATCCTCTCCACGTGTTTGACCTATGAGTGGCAATAATCTTAAAAGACCTGTATGAGAAATAAATCTTACGAAAAGCGAATCTTGCGCTGTATCATTTATGTCACAAGACTCGCCGACTGCTATTGATAAAGCCGAAACCAATTTCAGATCTTCGATTTGCTGGATGGTTATATTCGAAGATAATTTAATTGTTCTATATTTCATTGTTTTGGCAGACAATGGTAACTCTTTAATTTTTTTTAGAATATATGATTTATTCATAAAATCCCGAAATAGCTGTTCAGATGCATTTATAAAACAACTGTTTATGTATTCACCGTCTGTATAAGATTTTTCTCTCTTAGTAATCTCTTGACTAACAACAAAACTTGCCATATTAATATTGTTGGAAGATTGCATCCAGTTATTAAATACAGAAGTTGATGTCTTTTGACTCTTCTGAAGTTCCTCAACTGCTTTGCATAACCGACAGGATTTTTAATGCTAAATGACGCTTGTTTAACTGTGAAGTATCTCTCCAAATTTGACATCTTGTTATGCGCGAAGTGTTCCTTACAAATGAGACATGTCGGACGGTCATTTAAATTTTGAATAAACGCGAAAGTCTTGGTCCACTCAATCTAAACGCACGGTTTTCATCTTCCGTTTTTCTTTGCTTCTTTTTGGTAAACATGTCAAGTAGGGCACCTATAAAAATATTCCAAATTATAATTTTTTCAAAAGCCACCAATACCAAATTATTGTCATTTTTAAATTGATGACAAAAATACCTGTTGGATGTGCAGTTGGATGAAGAATACAACAACTTTATTATTCAGGAAGGTAATATTCCAAATTATAATTTTTTCAAAAGCCACCAATACCAAATTATTGTCATTTTTAAATTGATGACAAAAATACCTGTTGGATGTACAGTTGGATGAAGAATACAACAACTTTATTATTCAGGAAGGTACCTTTATAACGCTTTGTAACGACTTACAGACACGATAAGCTCCGAATAATGTAGAAAAGTCTGTTGCGCCTGCTCGAGGATATTTGTGCCAGAGCCGCACTTTGCCGACCACTGCTCTAAGCGATCCAGCAAACATTAAATTTGGTGTACCACAAGGAAGTACTCTAGGGCCTATTTTATTTAAAATTTATATCAATGATCTTTGTAACAGTAACCTTGCCGATCACATCATCACCTTTGCCGATGATACAGTATTGTTATTTGAATGCAAAAACTGGAAAGATATGCATGGCAAAGCTGAAATCGGTATAAACAAGGTCAAATAATGGCTAGACAATAATCTCCTTACACTAAACACTGATAAAACTGAATTTATATATATATTTTTTTAAATAAGTCGTCACTAAATTTATATGTTTTAGTGCAACTCAAGCGGAACAACCAAAGGAAATACTAAACATTATTATACACCATTGCAATGACCCAACTATCTGTACTTGTATTAACTTGGAATCTGTAGGTAGTATAAAGTATCTGAGAATCATCATAGATAAATTTCCGAGATGGGACGAACAAATCAAATCAACTTCCACAAAGGTCAGAAAACTTACTCACCTATTAGAAATCTAGAAATGTCTATTAGAAATATTCTCTGTGTGAAAGATCTGAAACTAGTATACTATGCCATGTGCAATTCTTTACTAGAATATGCATCTTTGGGATGGGGCGGATGTGCCCAAACAAAATTGGATCCACTAGCGAAATCACAGAAATCACTACTGAGAGTCATTCTTAAAAAAACTTTTTAGGTACCCCAGTGACGTATTATTTAAAATTCGTGTTCTCAATGTAATAATTATGTAATAATTATATTACACACACAAAAACAACGTCACCACTACCCATCCATAGACCACTATCACGACACCCGTCATTCTAGAAGTAATCCAATAGTTCCACTTACTACCATGACATCACTTGCTCAAAGGCAATTTTCAAACTTAGGTCCAAAATGTTCAACATCATACCCGATACATGGAAATCGAAAAGTGCAATTGTTCTTCGCAAATTGGTCTATGATTGGCTTCTTGGTTTAGGGAGAATCAAAAGCGAACATATGCTGACTAACAGTTAATTCTTAATTTTTTATTTTTTATAATTACAAACATATACATTAGTGGCGCTTTGGCCTTATTACTATTACCATCTCATGGTTCGATTTGCTTTACTGAATTTGTGTTGCATTGTTTGTGCTCTTTGGGAGGGGATCTTAACGGGGTTGAAGGACCTAACGAAGGAAAGTAAAGGGACAATCATGTAGTGGTAAACAATTTACTAAAGTTGCTTTATGTACTTGCTGGACAAAATATATTTAATATCTTTTTTCTGTACTATTCTTTATATCTCTATACACTTTATTACGCTTTTTTTATAAATGTATTTTATTGCCATACTGTGGCAATACTAGTTTTTTTCAATCTATTTTGTATAATGGCAATTAACATAAGCTAAACATGTCAATTTGCCCTAAAACGGGTTTTTGTTCCCAGTTGGGTAGTCAAAGCTTACTAGTTTTATTGTTTAATAATGAGTGAAAAAAAAAGTTTTTAACGAATTAATTGTAAAACGACGCAGATTAATTAAATCAAATTTACATGAGCACGCTGGGATTTGAACCCACAACCTCCGGATTTGTATTCGAGATTGATATTTTATCCACCTTTTTTCGGTTTTTGTCGATTTTGAATCCCGAATGACAAATTTTTCGGATAAATTATTTAATACTTTTTGAAGTAGACAAAATTTGCGTACAATTTGAAATCAAAATGGTCTCTGTAGACCTAATAGTTGCTGGGACATAACGGTTCAAAATTTCATAATATTTTGTCATTTCTAGCTTTTTTATAGTTTTTTTCACTGTTGACAATGAAGGAATAATTTTTATTGTAATATCGGCGATGGAGATTTATTAATATTGGATAACGATGAATATCGAATGCATCGAGAACGGTCCGTAACGCCAGTACTAATTATCGATATGATAGAATGTCTGTAGTTAGTGGTAAGATAGACAACATAATATACCACAATACCATTACGTATATTATATTATGATTTTAACTTCTAAAACAAAATTTGTTCCCACGCACTCCATTTTTTTCTATTAAGTAAACCACCAACTCTACAGAGTTAAAATCATGTTAACCATTTTATTTTTATCATTATTATTTTAAGTACCTTCTTGTGACACTTTAGGAAACATTACTGTGTAAATATATAACCATCTGAACGCAATGTGTACACTCCGCTTCTCTACACAAGCATTGCTTAAAAGAGAAGTATAATATTGGAATGAATTGAATTGTATTAAATTTCAATAATGAAAATAAGAGCATTGGGAAAAAAACACTTCTACAGAGTCCTTTAGGTGATTTTCCCCAAAATGGCTCTATAAAAATCATGAAAATATTATTATTGTTATTATCACGTACCAAATCATTATTCAATAAATATGAATACCAAAATATCGTTTAATATCTCGGAACGGTTAGAACGCTATATCTGTGGACCCGGTATCGATATATCTGATATGCGGCGGTATCGTAATACGCATCAATTTTATTATTTCAATTTTTCAAAATTCGAACATTTTACAAAAATTTTATTTCATGAGCACTTGGCACGGTTGGGGTTCAACTGTTTAAGCAGAAATCTCCGGTTCTAGCCTTACGAATCTCTCAATTTTTTATTATTCATACTAGAATCAAACCTGTGAACTCATTGCGGGTACTTTTTATTACGATCACGCGTTTTTCATAAAAAATCCTTCTTCGTAAGCAACTTGCATCTTTGCGGTAGAATTTTCACGCTATAATCTCCGGTTCTACATGCGATTCTCTGGATTTTATCGGCTTCATACTCAAATAATACCTGTGAACTCGTTTCTGAAAGGAAATTTCCAAAATTTGAACATTTTTACAAAAATGTCTATTTCATGAGCACTTTGCACGGTTGGGGTCGAACAATTCAAGCTAATATCTCCGGTTTTAGCCATACGATTATCTCACTTTTTTATGATTCATATTCAAATAACACCTGTGAACTCGTTACCGAAAGAAAATTTACAAAATTTGAACATTTTTACAAAAATGTCTATTTCATGAGCACTTTGCACGGTTGGGGTCGAACAATTCGCACAATTTGTTGGTTGGGGTCGAACAATTGCGCACTTGAAGTGAAATAACACAAAACTGCGCTATATAAATGCTTTGTTATTATTATTAATTCAAGCTTATTAGCTCCGGTTTTAGCCATACGATTATCTCACTTTTTTTATGATTCATATTCAAATAACACCTGTGAATTCGTTAGCGAAAGAAAATTTAAAAAATTTGAACATTTTCCCAAATTTTCGGTTAAAGGAGCACTTTGGACCGTTGGAGTTGCTACTGTTTAAACTGAAAATTACCGTTCTAGCCATAAAATTCTCTAGATTTTTTCGGATTCATACACATCAAACCTGTGAACTCGTTTCTGACAATAAATTTTTCAAAGTTAGAACATTTTACAAAAATGTCTATTTCATAAGCACTTCGCACGGTTGGGGTTCCACTGTTCAAGCTGAAATGTCTGGTGCTAGCCATGCGATACTCTAAGTTTTTTCGGATAAACAATCAAATCACACCCGTGAACAGGTTCCTGAAGGAAAATGATCAAAATTCGAACATTTTCAAAAAAAAATATTTAATGAGCCGTTGGCACGGTTGGGGTTCACATGTTTAAGCTGAAATCTCCGGTTCTAGCCAGACGATTCTCTCCATTATTCTTATTCATACTAGAATCAACCTGTGAACTCGTTGCGGGTACTTTTTATTAAGTTCACACGTTTTAAATAAAAATCTTTCTTCGTAAACAATTTGCATCCTTGCCGTCGAATTATTCAAGCTATAATCTCCGGTTCTAGAAAAGCGTTTTTCTCAATTTTTTTTCTTATTCATACTTAAATCAAACCTGTGAACTCATTTCACCTGTGAAAATTTTCCACAATTTTCTATTTAATGAATACTTTGCACCGTTGGAATTTCTACTTTTTATGCTGAAATATCCGGATGTAGCCATACAATTATCTCGATTTTTTCGGATTCATACACAAAACAAACCTGTGAACTTTATTCTGAAGAGAAATTTTCATAATTCGACAATTTTGTAAAAATGTCTATTTCATGTGCACTGAGCACGGTTGGGTTTTAACTGTTTAAGCTGAAATTTCCGGTTTTACCGACGCGATTCTCTAAATGTTTTCGGATTCAGACTCAAATCAAACCTGTGAACCCGTTTCTGATATAAATTTGTCAAAGTTAGAAAATTTTAGAAAAATGTCCATTTCATGAGCACTTTGCACGGTTGGAATTCAACTGTTTAAGCCGAAATCTCTGGATTTAGCCAAGCGATTCACAAAATGTTTTCGGATCACATGCATGAACTCATTTCCGAAAGAAATTTTTTGAAATTAGGACCTTTTCCCAAATTTTGTAATAAAAAACCATTTTCACGGTTGGTTTTCGACTGTTTAAGCTGAAATCACCGGTTTTAGCCACGCGATTCTCTAAATATTTTCGGGTTCATACTCAATTCACACGCATGAACTCGTTTCTGAAAAAAAAATTTCAAAATCAGAACATTTGACAAAAATGTCTATTTCATGAGCACTCTGTACGGTTGGTGTGGAAAAATTCAAGCGTATATCTCCGGTTTTAGTCATACGTTTCTCTCAATTTTTTTTTCTTATTTATACTCAAATCATACATGTGAACAAGTTTCTGACATTAATTTTTCAAAAATAGAACATTTTATAAAAATCTCCATTTCATGAGCAATTTTCACCGAGGGGTACTGTAACTGTACAAGCTGAAATTTTTTATTTTATCCATGCGATTCACTAAACGTTTTCGGACTTATACTCATATCAGAGGCATGAACTCGTTTCCAAAAGAAGTTGTACAAAAGTAGGACATTTTACAAAAATCTCCATTTCATGAGAAATGTGCACGGTTGGGTTTGAACATTTTAAGCTGAAATCGTATAGGGATTTGTACTTAAATCACACGCTTGAACTCGTTTCTGAAAGAAATTTTTCAAAATTAAAACATTTTACAAAAATGTCTATTTCATCAGCACTTTGCACGTTTGGTTTCGAAATATTCAAGCTTATATCTTTAGCTTTACGTTTCTCTCAATTTTTTCTTATTCATACTCAAATCAAACCTGTGAACTCGTTTCTGAAAGAATTTTCTCAAACCTTGAACATTTTACAAAAATGTCTATTCCATGAGTACTTTGCACTGTTGGGGTCGAAAAATTCAAGGTTATATCTCCGGTTTAGGATATACGATTCTGTAATTTTTTTCTTACTCATTATCATATCAAACCTGTGAACTCGTTTCTGAAAGAAAACGTTCAAAATAAGACCATCTTACAAAAATGTCTAATTCATGAGCACTTTGCGCGGTTGGGTTTCAACTGTTTAAGCTGAAATCTCTGGTTTTATCCCTGCGATTCACTAAATGTTTTTGGATTTATACTCAAATAACACGCATGAACTTGTTGCGGAAGTTTTTTTTTTAATTTTAACATTTTCAGAAATTTTCTATTTAATGATCACTTTGCACGGTTGGTTTTCGACTGTTTAAGCTGAAATCTCTTGTTTTCGTATTCATACTCAAATCAAACCTGTGAACCCGTTTCTGACATAAATTTTTCAAAAATAGAAAATTTTACAAAAATCTCCATCTCATGAGCACTTTGCACCGTTGGGTTTCAACTGTACAAGCGGAAATCTTGTATTTTATCCATGCGATTCACTAAATGTTTTCGGACTTATACTCATATCAGAGGCATGAACTTGTTTCCGAAAGAAGTTGTACAAAAGGAGAACATTTTGCAAAAATCTCCATTTCATGAGCAATGTGCACGGTTGGGTTTCAACTTATTAAGCTGAAATCTTTGGTTTGAGCCATGCGATTTACTAAATGTTTCCGGATTTATACTCAAATCACACGCATGAACACGTTTCCGAAGGGAATTTTATAAATTAGAACATTTTTCTCAATTTTCCATCTAATGAACACTTTGCACGGTTGATTTTCGACTGTTTCTGACCTAAATTTTTCAAAAATTGAACATTTTACAAAAATCTCCATTACATGAGCACTTTGCACCGTTGGGTTTCAACTGTACGAGCTTAAAACCTCTGGTTTTTGCCATGCGATTCACTAAATGTTTTCGGATTTATACTTAAATGATACGCGTGAACTCGTTTCTGAAAGAAATTTCTCAAACCTTGAACATTTTATAAAAATGTCTATTCATGAGTACTTTGCACTGGTGAGATCGAAAAATTCAAGCTAATATCTCCGGCTCATGAAATACGATTTTTTTCGTATTCATTATCAATTCAAACCTGTGAACTCGTTTCTGGGAGAAAACTTTCAAAATAAGACCTTCTTACAAAATTGTCTAATTTATGAGCACTTTGCGCGGTTGGATTTCAACTGTTTAAGCTGAAATCTCTGGTTTTATCCCTACGATTCACTAAATGTTTTTGGATTTATACTCAAATAACACGCATGAACTTGTTGCGGAAGTTTTTTTTTTAAATTTTAACATTTTCACAAATTTTTTATTTAATGACCACTTTGCTCGGTTGGTTTTCGACTGTTTAAGCTGATATCTCTGGTTTTCGCTACGCGATTTACAAATTGTTTTCGGATTCATACTCAAACCAAACCTGTGAACCCGTTTCTCACATAATTTTTTCAAAAATAGAACATTTTACAAAAATCTCGATTTCATGAGCACTTTGCACCGTTGGGTTTCAACTGTACAAGCTAAAATCTTTTATTTTATCGATGCGATTCACTAATTGTTTTCGGACTTATACTCAAATCACAGGCATGAACTCGTTTCCAAAAGGAGTTGTACAAAAGTAGAGCATTTTACAAAAATCTCCATTTCATGAGCAATGTGGAGGGTTGGGTTTCAAATTTTTAAGCAGAAATCTTTGGTTTTAGCCATGCGATTCTCTAAATGTTTTCGGATTCATACTCATATCCCAATCTATGAAGTGGTTTCTGACATAAATTTTTCAAAAGTAGAACATTTTACATAAATCTCCCTTTTATGAGCACTTTGCACGGTTGGGTTTCAACTGTTTAAGCTGAAATCTCTGGTTTTAGCAATTAGGTTCACTAAATGTTTTCGGATTTATAATCAAATCACAGGCATGAACTCGTTTCCATAAGAAATTTTAGAAATTAGAACATATTTAAAAATTTTCTATTTAAATAACACTTTGCACGGTTGGTTTTCGACTGTTTAAGCTGAAATCTCCGGTTTTAACCACGCGATTCTCTAAATGTTTTCGGATTCATACTCATATCCCAAACTATGAAGTCGTTTCTAACATAAATTTTTCAAAAATACAACATTTTACATAAATCTCCGTTTTTTGAGCAATTTGCACGGTTGGGTTTCAACTGTTTAAGCGAAATTCTCTGGTTTTCGCCATGCGGTTAAATAAATGTTTTCGGATTTATACTCAAATCACACGCATAAACTTGTTGCGAAAGTTTTTATTTTTAAATTTTAACATTTTGCCATATTTTCTAATTAGTGATCACTTTACACGGTTGGTTTTTGACTGTTTAAGCTGAAATCTTTGGTTTTCGTTACTTGATTTACTAAATCTTTTCGGATTCATACTCAAATCACACCTGTGAACCCGTTTCTGACATAAATTTTTCAAAAGCAGAACATTTTACAAAAATCTCCATTTCGTGAGCACTTTGTGCGGATGGGTTTCAACTGTTAAAGCCGAAATCTCTTGTTTTAGGCATACGGTAAACTAAATGTTATCGGATTTATACTCAAATCACACGCATGAAATTTTTTCTGAGAGAGATTTTACAAAAGTAGAACATTTTACAAAAATCTCCATTTCATGAGCACTTTTCACCGTTGGGTTTCAACTGTAAAAGCTGAAATCTTTAACTTTATGTATGTCTCAGACGTACTCCGACACACAAACGACTGTAGAAAGGCCGACTGATTGCAATCTGCGAAGCGGGATGGAGGGAGGGGGGAGACAACCTGTCGTTCCTTTTGCAAGGAGGAACGACACCGATTTTTGTATCTTGCGAAATACCGATTTTTGTATCTTGCGAAATGCTCGACTGGGCCTTGTCCGTGATGAAGCGAGGGTCTGGTTCCTTGGGGCGTTGGTATTCCGGGGGGTGGTCCAAGGGTCAGCGGGGGGGGCGTCAAAGAAGAAGAAGGCAGGTCAGTTCCAAGAAGAGCGAGGTGGAGCGGTGGAGTAGAGGTGTTGTCGGTTCGAGTGTTTCTGGCTATCTGCCGAACTGCCCGTTTTCGGCCCGTATACAAACACCACCTAGTTGGTATGTCACGGCGCTATCGACACAAAAATCTGCATCGAGTAGCGCCGCGAGATTTTCACTCGATATCACCGTCTCTCTTCCACCGCGCCGTCTCGCTCTGTCATCTTTATTCAGTTTAAAGTTAGTGTGGTCTGGGGGAACATACTCATCCCCAGACCACCAAATAATCAAATTTCAAATACAAATACAAATACAAAAATATCGGGAATCGGGCCTGTGCGCGAACAGTGAAGCAATATTTATTTTTCACACGACCCGATTCCCTTACAAATTACATGAGTTGAATATATAACATAAAAATAAGCGGCAAGCGTCCGATACAATGTATAAGATTCACTAAATGTTTTCGGATTTATACTCCAATCACAGGCATGAACTCGTTTCCGAAAGAAGTTTTACACAACGAGAACATTTTACAAAAATCTCCATTTCATGAGCAATTTGCACCGTTGGGTTTAATAATAATAATAATAAGAGTTAATTTCTATAGCGCAGTTTTGTGAAGGTTCACCTCAAGTGCTTACGAGGGGTTTCAACTGTATAATGTGAAATCTTTTAGTTTATCCATGCGATTCACTAAATGTTTTCGGATTTATTCTTAAATCACAGGCATAATTTCGTTTCCGAAAGAAGTTTTACAGAAAGAGAACATTTTACAAAAATCTCCTTTTCTAGAGCACTTTTAGCGGTTGGGTTTCAACTGTTATAGCCAAAATCGCTTGTTTTAGGCATACGGTATACTAAATATTTTCGGATTTATACTCAAATCACACACGTAAACTCTTTTCTGAAAGAAATTGTATAAAAGTAGAACATTTTACAAAAATCTCCATTTCATGAGCAATGTGCACGTTTGGGTTTCAACTGTTTAGCTGAAATCTTTGGTTTTAGAAACACGATTCACTGAATGTTTTCGGATTTATACTGAAATCATACGCATGAACTTGTTGCGGAAGTTTTTTTTTTTTAAAATGGAAAATTTTTAGAAATTTTCTATTTAATGATCACTTTGCACGGTTGGTTTTAGACTGTTTAAGCTGAAATCTCTGGTTTTCGCTACGCAATTCACTAAATGTTTTCGGATTTATACTCAAATCACAGGCATGAACTCGATTCCGAAAGAAAACTCTCCAAAATAGAACATTTTACATAAATCTCCATTTTATGAGCACTTTGCACGGTAGGGTTTCTACTGTTTAATCTGAAATCTCTGGTTTTAGCCTTGCGATTCACTAAACGTTTTTGGATTTATACTCAGATCACACGCATGAACTTGTTGCGGAATTTTTTTTTTTAATTTTAGCATTTCCCCAAATTTACTATTTAATGATCACTTTCCACGGTTGGTTTTGACTGTTTGAGCTGAAATCTCTGGTTTTCGCTACGCGATTTACTAAATGTTTTCGGATTCATACTCAAATCCAACCTGTGAACCCGTTTCTGATATAAATTTTTCAAAAATAGAACATTTTACAAAAATCTCCATTTCATGAGCACTTTGCACCGCTCGGTTTCAATTGTATAAGCTCAAATCTTTTATTTTATCCATGCGATTAAATAAATATTTTCAGATTTATACTCAAATCACAGGCATGAACTCGTTTCCGAAAGAGATTGTACAAAAGTACAACATTTTTCAAAAATCTCGATTTCGTGAGCAATGTGCACGGTTTGGTTTCAACTGTATAAGCTCCATTCTTTGGTTTTACAAACTCGATTCTCTAAATGTTTTCCGATTCATACTCATATTCAAAACTGTGAAGTCGTTTCTCACATAAATTTTTCAAGAATAGAACATTTTACGTAAATCTCCATTTTATGAGCACTTTTCACGGTTGGGTTTCAACTGTTTAAGCTGAAATCTCTAATTTTAACCCCTCGATTCACTAAATGTTTTTGGATTTATACTCAAATCATACGCATGAACTTGTTCCGAAAGTTTTATTATTTTAATTTTAACATTTTCCCAAATTTTCTATTTAATGTTCATTTTGCACGGTTGGTTTTCGACTGTTTAAGCTGAAATCTCTGGTTTTCGCAACGCGATTCTCTAAATGTTTTCGGATTCACATTCAAATCAAACCTGTGAACCCGTTTCTTACATAAATTTTTCAAAAATAAAACATTTTACAAAAATCTCCATTTCATGAGCACTTTGCACCGCTCGGTTTTAATTGTATAAGCTCAAATCTTTTATTTTATCCATGCGATTAACTAAATATTTTCAGATTTATACTCAAATCACAGGCATGAACTCGTTTCCGAATGAAAACTTTCAAAAATAGAACATTTTACATAAATCTCCATTTCATGAGCACTTTGGACTTTGAGCACTTTGCACAGTAGGGTTACAACTGTTTAAATTGAAATTTGTGGTTTTAGCCCTGCGATTGACTAAATGTTTTTGGATTTATACTCAAATCACATGCATGAACTTGTTCCGAAAGTTTTTTTATTTTAATTTAAACATTTTCGGAAATTTTCTATTTAATGATCACTTTGCACAGTTGGTTTTCGACTGTTTAAGCTTCAATCTCGGGTTTTTGCTACGCGATTCAATAAATGTTTTCGGATTCATAATCAACTCAAACCTGTGAACCCGTTTAAGACATAATTGTTTCAAAAATAGAACATTTTACAAAAATCTCCATTTCATAGGCGCTTTGCACCGTTCGGTTTCAATTGTACATGCTCAAATCTTTTATTTTATCCATGCGATTCACTAAATGTTTTCGGATTTATACTCAAATCACAGGCATGAACTCGATTCCGAAATAAACTCTCCAAAATAGAACATTTTACATAAATCTCCATTTTATGAGCACTTTGCACGGTAGGGTTTCTACTGTTTAATCTGAAATCTCTGGTTTTAGCTTTGCGATTCACTAAACGTTTTTGGATTTATACTCAAATCACACGCATGAAATTGTTGCGGAAATTTTTTTTTTAATTTTAGCATTTTCCCAAATTTACTATTTAATGATCACTTTCCACGGTTGGTTTTGACTGTTTGAGCTGAAATCTCTGGTTTTCGCTACGCGATTTACTAAATGTTTTCGGATTCATACTCAAATCCAACCTGTGAACCCGTTTCTTACATAAATTTTTCAAAAATTGAATATTTTACAACAATTTCCATTTCATGAGCACTTCGCATGGTTGGGTTTCAACCGTTTAAGCTGAAATCTATGGTTTTAGCCATGCGGTTCGCTAAATGTTTTCGGATTTATACTCAAATCAAACCTGTGAACCGGTTTCTGATATAAATTTTTCAAAAATAGAACATTTTACAAAAATCTTCATTTCATGAGCACTTTGCACCGTTCGGTTTTAATTGTATAAGCACAAATCTTTTATTTTATCCATGCGATTAACTAAATATTTTCGGTTTTATACTCAAATCACAGGCATGAACTCGTTTCCGAAAGAAAACTCTGCAAAATAGAACATTTTACATAAATCTCCATTTTATGAGCACTTTGCACGGTAGGGTTTCTACTGTTTAAGCTGAAATCTCTAGTTTGATCCCTGCGATTCACTGAATGTTTTTGGGTTTATACTCAAATAACACGCATAAACTTGTTGCGGAATATTTTTTTTTAATTTTAACATTTTCCCAAATTTTCTATTTAATGATTACTTTGCATGTTTGGTTTTCGACTGTTTAAGCTGAAATCTCTGGTTTTAGCTTTGCGATTCACTAAACCTTTTTGGATTTATACTCAAATCAAACGCATGAACTTTTTGCGGAATTTTTTTTTTTAATTTTAGCATTTTCCCAAATTTACTATTTAATGATCACTTTCCACGGTTGGTTTTGACTGTTTGAGCTGAAATCTCTGGTTTTCGCTACGCGATTTACTAAATGTTTTCGGATTCATACTCAAATCCAACCTGTGAACCCGTTTCTTACATAAATTTTTCAAAAATAGAACATTTTACAAAAATCTCCATTTCATGAGCACTTAGCACCGTTGGGTTTCCAGTTGGAAATCTTTTACTTTATCCATGCGATACACTAAATGTTTTCTGATTTATACTCAAATCATAGGCATGAACTCGTTTCCGAAAGAGTTTGTACAAAAGTACAACATTTTTGAAAAATCTCGATTTCGTGAGCAATGTGCACGGTTTGGTTTCAACTGTTTAAGCTCCATTCTTTGGTTTAACAAACTCGATTCTCTAAATGTTTTCCGATTCATACTCATATTCAAAACTGTGAAGTCGTTTCTCACATAAATTTATCAAAAATAGAACATTTTACATAAATCTCCATTTTATGAGCACTTTGCACTGTTGGGTTTCAACTGTTTAACTTGAAATCTCTGGTTTTCGCTACGCGATTCTTTAAGTGTTTTCGGATTCATATTCAAATCAAACCTGTGAACCCGTTTCTGACATAAATTTTTCAAAAATAGAACCTTTTACAAAAATCTCCATTTCATGAGCACTTAGCACCGTTGGGTTTCCAGTGTGAAATCTTTTACTTTATCCATGCGATACACTAAATGTTTTCTGATTTATACTCAAATCATAGGCATGAACTCGTTTCCGAAAGAGTTTTTACAAAAGTACAACATTTTTCAAAAATCTCGATTTCGTGAGCAATATGCACGGTTTGGTTTCCACTGTTTAAGCTGAAATCTCAGGTTTTCGCTAGGCGATTCACTAAATGCTTATGGATTCATACTCAAATTAAACTTCTGAACCCGTTTCTAACATAAATTTTTCAAAAATAGAACATTTTACAAAAATTTCCATTTCATGACCAATTTGCAAAGTTGGGTTTTAACTGTTTAAGCTGAAATCTTTGGTTTTAGCCATGCGATTCATAATTTTTTTTCGGATTTATACTCAAATCATAGGCATGAACTCGTTTCCGAAAGAAGTTGTACAAAAGTAGAACATTTTACAAAAATCTCCATTTCATGACCAATGTGCACGGTATGGTTTCCACTGTTTAAGCTGAAATCTTTGGTTTTAGAAACGCGATTCACTAAATGTTTTCCATTTTTACACAAATCACATGCATCAACACGTTTTCAAAAGAATTTTTTTTAAATGAGAACATTTTCCCAAATGTTCTATTTATTGAACGCTTTGCACTATTGGTTTTCGACTGTTTGCGTTGAAATCTCCGGTTTAACCATCGCGATTCTCTGAATGTTTTCGGATTCATACTCGAATCATCCCCGTAAAATCGTTTCTGAAAGATAAATTTCAAAATTTAAACATTTTACTAAAATGCATGGTTGTGATCGATATATTCAAGCTTATATCTCAGGTTTTTGAAATACCTTTTTGTCATTTTTTTCCAATTCATACTCAAATCAATCCTGTGAACTCGTTTCCGATGGAAAATTTTCATAATTAGAACATCTTACAAAAATTTCTATTTCATTAGCACTTTGCGCGGTTGTTGTTCAACTGTTTAAGCCGAAATCTCTGGTTTTAGCCACGTGATTCACTAAATGTTTTCGAATTTATACTCAAATCACACGCATGAACTTGTTTCCGAAAGAAAATTTTCAAAATTAAAACATTTACAAAAATGTCTTTTTTATGAGCACTTTTCACGGTTGGGGTCGAAAAATTCAAGTTATATCTCCGGTTTTAGTCAGACGATTCTGTCAATTTTTTTTTATTCTTACTCAAATCAAACCTGTGAACTCGTTTCTGAAAGAAAATTTTCAAAATTTGAACATTTCAAAAAAATGTCTATTTCATGAGCACTTTGCACGGTTGGGGTTCAACTGTTTATGATGAAACATCTGGTTGTAGCCATGCGATTCATAAATGTTTTCGGATTTATACTCAAATCACACGCCTGAACTCGTTTCTGAAAGAAGATGTTCAAAATTAGAATATTTTACAAAAATGTCTATTTCATGAGCACTTTGCACGGTTGTGGTCGATAAATTCAAGCTTATATCTCCGCTTTTAGTCATACGTTTCTCTCATTTTCTTTTTTATTCATACAAGAATCAAACACGTGAATTTGTTGCGGATACTTTTTTTTACAGATCACACATTTTTTATAAAGATCCTTCGCAAAGAAATCTGATCCTTTGAGGTCGAATCGACAACCGTTTTCGAATCTATGCCATTGGGCTGGAGATACGACAAATCAAATCTCGACCCTAAACAGGAAAATAAGTCCATAAAATTTATTTTTTTCGAATCTAGGATTTCTTGGATGTTTTTGACGGAATCGGATTCTGGCCATCTGTTTTATTATGAAATCGAAAACCGTTTTAGAATCTACGCCATAGGGCCGGATATACTACCAATCAAATCTTGACCCTAACTAGGGAAATAGGTCCATAATTTTTTTTTTTCCGTATCTCGCATTTCTTGTATGTTTTCCACGGAATTGGATTCTGGATATCCTTTTTATGATAAAATCGAAAACCGCTTTCGAATCTATGACATAGGGCCGGAGATACGACCAATCAAATTTCGACCCCAAGTAGGAAAATAAGTCCATAAATTAATATTTTTTTTCGAATCTCGTATTTCTTGGATGTTTTCCACGGAATCGGAGTTTGGCCATCATTATTATTATTAAATCGAAAACCGTTTCCGATTCTATTCAATAGGTCCGGAGATGTGACCAATAAATTTCGACCCCAACTTTGAAAATAAGTCCACAAAATAAGATTTATTAGATAATGTCGCTTTTTTTTAGATTTTTTCACGGAATCGGATTCAGGCTATCATTCTTATTATAAAATCGGAAACCGTTTTCGATTCTATTCCATAGGTCCAGAGATATGGGGAATAAATTTCGACCCCAACCTGGAAAATAAGTACACGGATCGGATTCTGGCTATGTTTCTTATTATAAAATCACAAACCGTTTTCGAAACTATGCCCTACGTCAGTAGATATGACCAATCAAATATCGACCCCAACCTGGAAAATAATTCCTAAAAATACGGTTTTGTTTACTAATGTGACTTTCTGCATATTTTTTCAAGGAATCGGATTCAAGCCATCATTATTATTATAAATTCGTAAACTGTTTTCGATTCTATTCCATAGGTCTGTAGATATGATCAATAAATTTCGACCGCACCCTGGAAAATACGTCCACAAAATAATTTTTTTAGCTTAATAATGTCGCTTTTTGTAGATTTTTTCACGGAATCGGATTCTGGCCATCCTATTTAAACCGTTGTCGAATCTATGCAATAGGGCCGGAGATAGGACTAATCAAATCGCGATCCCAACTTTGAAAATAAGTCCACAAAATAAGATTTTTATTTTACTAATGTCGCTTTTTGGGGATTTTTTCACGGAATCGGATTCTGGCCACCATTCATTCGAATACATAGTCCATGGGTTCAAAAAACATAACACAAGTTATTTATAATAAATGTCCCAAAGAAAATAAAGCTGGCCCCTGAAGCCAGTCCTGTAGAGGTAATATTTGTTCTGTAACCATCTCTGTTATCAGACTTGATTTATAATCAGAAGCTTTTGAGAATACAGAGCTGAGCCAAGAGAGGTCACGTGATAATAGACTGCGCAGGACGCGCTATGCATTCTCTTAGAAGTTTTTACATTAGGTCAGTGGTTCTCGGCCTTGAAGTCAGGGAGCACTTTTGATCAAAAGAAAAAATTGCGAAGAGTCAGAATACAAACAAAAGCACACAGACAAAACTTTTATTACAATATTAAACATAACAGTTAACAAAAACATTATTAAAAAAATATATGTGTACATACACGAATAAAATTTATTTAAAGCGAAAATCATTTAATGTGATTTCAGCGATATTAGGTCTAATATTTAATATAGCCACTCTCAATTCTTTGCCTAAATTGGTAAGTATTTCGCATTTCTTAGTTTTTATATTGGTTATTGTCGAGAAACTGGGATCACAAAAATATGATGTTGAAAACTGTAAATAGATTTCAGTGCCCTTATGGAGAGAGACGGATATTCATCTTGGGAAATCCGAAATGCCTTTTTTTTAGAGCCCGATTCGTTGACAAACTAAACGATTGTTGTTCTTCTTGCCACTGAAATTCACAAATCGTGGCAAATGGATTTCGTATCCAGTAATAATTATCTATATTTACTATATTTAGGGAAGAAAATTAACTTTAAATATTTTCTTCCGATATAGTTAAATGTTCTGTTATAGTTGAGGTAATTTCCTCAACAGTGTTATCATTTAGCGACACTGTGACGTTTGAATAATCTAGTATTAAATTTAATCCAGCATAAGCATATTGCAACAATTTCAACAACCGGTTAAGAACCACTGCATCGGATACTTTCATAAATAAAAATAAAAGTAACCAAGTAATAATATTGTAAGCCTCTGCTGGTGGACCACCAAATGTCAAAAAAATTAGAATAATATTTTCGAAAATGGTATTTATTCTCCTAATATTACTATTATTTGGTTTTCGTAATTCTTCCGATTGGTTGATATTAACTATCATGATATTAACTATTTTTGACAAAATTTCATTTACATTTTTTACTTCTAATAAGCTCAGAAATCACCGGTTAAGGGGAACGGCTGCGCGGCCTGTTTCATAAAAAACTTAATTTTGGATCTAAAGTCAAAATACTCACCTAAACCAAATGGTATATTTTTTAAATTAAATATTTAGTAAATATCTAGTACGCATGACAAGTATTTTATTTATTTTTATTTTATATAATGAAATATCGGACATTAAGGGTAAGAGGGACGTCTTACAGTTATTATTTATTAATTCAAAATAATGATAGTATTATTACGCAATACGATAAACATAATGTTTTTAAATAGAAAAATGTTGGTTAAATATTTTATAAATTTACATAGGCTTCGCATTTATCAAAATCTACTTTTTTCTGACCGTCCCATAGTATGTTTTACAAAATATTAAAAAGACAAATATGATTTTTAAAGCGGAGAAAAGTATGTTTAATCTTTTATCGGTGCGTTTTTGTATATAAACGTAACCAAAGCTTTGTAATCCGCAATAATAATAAAATAAAACATTTTTATTACATAAGTTTATTTACAAAAGCGCAACGATAAATGATTAAAAATACTTTTCTCCACTTTAAAAATCTATCTCCACTAAAAAATATGATCAGAGGATTTTACAGGCATCTTTAACAATTAGTTAGGGACTAATGGTGATTAAAAAAAAAGTTTTACACCATTTGCTTTAAAAATATAATGAAATATAAAATAAAATAAAAAAAATTAAAATTAAAATAAGCATTATAATGGACTTTAAATTAAATTAAAAACGACCAATTTACGTTGCAACACAAATTTGCCGTACATTATTTAAAATATCCGGCCGAAAAAACCTTTTTTTTTTAATGTTTCGTTTTTATATTTTTATTTACCTAATCATATTTACATAGCAAATATGATTTTTTTAATACGATAAACCCGCAAATAATTTTCTAAGTTGCCACTAAAATTATGAATTTTTTTTTCATGGCATATACTTAAAACGAAAATACACAAAATAATTCTCATCCGTACTAGATATTTACTAAACCTTTAATAAAAAAAATATCATTCAGTTTGGATGGGTATTTTGGCCTCAAATCCAAAATTAAGTTATGTATGAAACAGGCAGCGCAGCCGTTCCCGTTAAAATAAGTAAGGTACGTCCCTTAACACCTGTATAGACATTCGATTTTCATAATATTTTCGAAAAAGGTATTTGATTTTCGTGATTTTTCCGATAAAGAATATCTATTTTCATAATAATCCGATAAGGGTCATCGATTTTCATAATATTCAGCGGGCAACACCGATGTAATGTCTAATAAATTACTTAGAATTTCAAGTTCTGCAAGTATTTTAGGTTGTTATTATTGTGACAGCTGTTTCGGCGTTTAAGGCCATTTTCAAACTGGACAGTTTGAAAATGGCCTTAAACTAAAAATACTTGCAGAACTTAATAAAAACATTATTAAATTTGATTTACATTAAATATAAAAAAAATTAAATGGAGTTCTACGAATTAAACACAAAAACAATTAAAAGAATTTCAAGGCTCATTTCAATCTCTGCACGCGCAATACATGCGCTATATACCTACACAATATATATTACAATACGGAACTGTTTTAAATGATAAATGATTGTTCTTCAAATAAATTCTGTAATCACACACCCATCTGATCTTTTGTCATCAAATATAAATGTCCTCAGTGAGATGCAAACGCTCACTGTGTGTTGTTAGTTAATTCCAACCTGTTATCATTGGCTTTTCCGAAAACGAGAGTCACTAAAGAAAATCGGAAACAAGGAACGGATAAAGCCGAAAAATGACGAAAGAAGTCGAGAAGAAGCCAAACTACGCTTACGAATATGACATCGTGGCCCATCCAGTTAAAGGTTTTATCAATTTTATTTCAAGCAGCTGTAGTAACAAAATGTTTTTTTATTTATTTATGGCTAGTTAATTATTATTATTATTACGTGTGACAGCTGTTTCGCCTTCCGTCCTGTAGTAACAAAATGTTTTTATTTATTTATGGCTAGGTAATTATTATTATTACCTGTGACAGCTGTTTCGCCTTCCGTATGCATTATGAAAACTGTGGTGAAGCCACTTCTATATAGTTACTTATAATGAAAATCTTAAAATGTTTTCATTTTTATTACCCTTAGACCTTTAGTCAAATTTAAACAATATAACATTATAACCCTTCAGTACAAAGGAAACTTTACAGTGTAATAACCATGTCTGTAAAATTTATATTTGTCTGTAAATTTTATGTTTTAAATAACAAGCTCCCGTTAGACAAACTACAAAAAAGTATTCAATTTATTTTTTATAACTTATTGAAGTTTGTAAACCTCATTGTAATATTTAATCATTAAGATAATATTAACACATATCAACCCAAATGAAACACGAAAGCGAAATGAAACTTTGATAAAACTTTGCATTCATCTTAATGATAGCAGCCAATAATATGGGATTTATAAAAATGGAGGATAATATTAACAAGTCTTGAACTTGAAGTATGATATCGGTGTAAATGGCGTAAATTGAACTGGTCTCTAAGCGGTTACCCCGGATAGGTAGAGGTCCTGGGTTCGAGTCCCAGATGCGACTGAAATCTTTTGAATTTTTGTTGTTTTTTCAGTTTCGTGGTTCATTTTGGGATGTGTTAATATTATCTTCAATGAAAAGTAGTTTATCGGGGCTTTTTGAATTGTATTTTTTCTCTTGTAAAATGAAATAAAAAATAAATAAACAAAATAAAAATAACCGTCAATTTACTCGGAAAATAATAAGTGGCATTGGTAATAATGATGAGATAAAATATTTGAACAGTTTCATACTCATACTATTATAAACAGATATGGACAATAATTTATACTGTTTGCAGACCTAATATTGTTGACATCTGCAAAAGCTGACAAAAGACAAGACAGGCAATTAAATTTATTTAAAGAAGTTTTTCTGGACTTCAAAGAGTTCATTAAAAGATGTTGTTTTTTCCTGTCAACTGTGTAATTTGCAATATATACACCTAAGGCATGATATTCCAAATTTATGTTCTTAGTTTTATGATTTAGATGGGTAGCATAAAATTTATTTTAAATATTGCTGGATTTAGAGTACGAGTATATAATTTCAATCATGTGGTTGTTTCATCCGTTGTGTTGCTAAAGAGAGCCAGTTTAAATTTTTTCTAATTTTTAAAATATTTTTAAATATATGAATACGTTCCCGAGTTACGAATAATCTAACAAGCGGTATTTGAATTTTTCCTACCACCATCATTATAAGCGGAAATGTTGCTTGTGTAATGATAGAATTGAAACACGAAGACTGGGTGGGATTCCAACGCATTTGTTCTTTCGGTTACTAACCGGTTTTGACCGAAAGTTCAATATTTAAAACTGTGTTAAAAATTTAGAACAATCAAAATTGTCGATAAAGGTTTAAATAGGAGATAAAAAATGGTAGCGGTCACATTTATGACGATTATTTCGTTCAGTACATCGCCACTTTAAAGCTTCATAACCGAATAATTGGTTCTCAATTACAATTAAGCATATCCGAAAATAATCTAAAATCAAAGATAACGGTTAACAAATAAGTAAAAATTATATTTTTAAACAGAACTTCAGTGGGACAAATGTATATTTTTCCAACCAAATTTAAAATGATTTTAACGATTTGGGGGAATCAAAACGTGCAAGTCATGTTGCGCTTTCGCTTTTCGCGTTTTCCGTTTCACAATATTATGTAACATTTTCGTAGTACTGTACTGATCAAACAATATTTTTTTTATGTAATACAACAAACACTTGTTTTTAACCACAAATTTATTTTAAAGTTATCACCAACCAGTTTCGCTGATCCAACTCTTCGTCGGGGTAAAATTTAAAACTAAGTAAATATACATAGAGTGAGCATAGTATATGTATAACCGGGATATAATACAGAATAGAATAAGAGGGAGACAAACGGGGAGACAAATTTAATTTAATAAATAAATAAATAAATTACTACTTATGGCTCATAAACTATAAAAAAAATATATATATATAAAATGAAAGAATGGAATGAAATAAGCTTCCACTAATAGAATGTGATAACACATGAAAGGTACTTTTACTTTATTACTTTTAATAACCTCGCGATTGCTAGAAAATAGTTCTTAGGAGAAATTGCGTCCGCTTTCAACTGAGAACCGTAGACCGCAGGTTCTGAGTCATAATTATAATGGATTTCGTTTTGTAGAAGTGGACTGTGTATTTGAATTTGTGTTTGGAGGTTACCAATGAGTACCAGTAAAATATGGATGCTGCTAGCTTACGAAACATACACACGCACTATACTATGTGTTCAAAAGCTCATTTAAGGGTTCGCATCATAAATAATAGAAGCAATAGAGATGAGCCAATATTAGTATGAAACTGGGCGCACAAGTGTCGCCAACATCGTTCACCCATACTACGCAAGTAGCATCTACGTACAGCGGCGCGCTGTGCCTTTTTTTTACAGTAACTCCACACAGGAGACCCTGAGGGAAATAATTTCTCTCAAGGCCTATATCATATTTGGGAGTTCTGTGTGGAGGGTCTTTTAGAGGAAGGAGTAAACTTGGGTCTTGAAGAGACCCAGGTTGTAGGATGGAGGAAACACAGAGGCCGGCAGATAATCCCACAGCCGAGCTGTTGAATGCAAAAACGATTCGCAGAAGCGACCCGTTCTCATGTGACAAATGTCAACCTTGTGCAAATGTAGGGCGCGCGTTTGGCGTGTTTCCCGACTATGCACCGGTGCCGAAGGGATCAATGACGCTAGTTCCTCAGAGCATCTTCCATTAAAATACCGGTAGAACAAGGACAGCATTCCCACCTGACGTCTGTGCTCCAAAGCTTGCAGTCCGTTCGTTAAGATACACCTATGTTTCTACCACACAGCAAATACATAGAGATGACCTAAAACGCAAAGGGAAGAAATCGAAAAAGGGGGCGAGGGGTGAGCAAGGTGTGCCGCCAATTTATGTATAATATAAAATAACTAATAAGTTTCGACTTGTTTACAAAAACAGAATATTTCGTTAGAGTATTTAGTTTGCCCCGTTTTATAAATGTTTTTTTTTTAATTTGCTTACCGTTGTCAACATCGAGTTAAACAAACGTGGACGACATTGAACATGGCTGGTTCCAAAATGTGTGCTTTGCCTCCAGCCGTCGAAATAGTACTTACAAGTCTATCCATTCTGATGTCAGTGGTTTCCATCATAGAATAAAGAATACACATTAGAAATGCCTTCCATGTAGATTTGAATGGAAGCCAGTGTACTCTCCAACTTAGTACCTTTTGGTTCTGGCCACAAGAGCCATTGAAAATACAGTAAATACAGCGTTCTGTCTCTCTTACAATACTGCAATGTAAATTGTCGTACCATTTGTTAGAAATTAAAGGATGATAAAATTTTTCGGGTCAACTTTTGTTTCACGAAACACGTCCACATCGCATTTCTTGTGTTCTTCTTTATTCTGTGGTTTCTACCTGCACACACGCCTAACGCATAGCTTTCATTGGCTCCGCCGCTGTGATAGTCCGTGCAGTTTGGTCGTAGCTCTGCGACAGTCGGCACGCCTCCATGCCATATATATATATATGTGTCTGTTATCTATGGATCAGATTTTACAATACTCGTACCTATAAGTTTTACGGACTATACCAGTAATAAATGCATTTTGTTATTTTTTTGAAAAAATATAATAAAACAGTAATCATTTTTTGGATGACATGTATTTAACTGTTGTTTTTTGTACGGGGATGTCTAAAGAGCTCGGGCTCGGCGTGCGCCACTCGCAAGCCGTGCTGATGTTCCTGTGCGTGCTGGTGGCTTTCAGCATGCGCGCCATGATGAGCATCGCCATTGTGGCCATGACCAGCCATACTTCAGCCAGTGACGACATCAAGGTATAACCACATTCTTATTTACACCATGGGCTTGCTTGTGATATCGATTCCACGCAGGAGGCCCTGAAGTTCGCTTCACAGCTAATTTCGTCTTTGAGAGTGCTATTTAGAGACTCTATGAGGAAACGTGTTGTGTTTAAAAAAAAAGTTTTGATTTACTTCAAATTACTTATAAATCGTACATACATATATAAACTAAAAAGTACATGGTAATTTTTTTTTAAATATAATAATTTGACAGTAAGCATAACATTTGTAAATATAACTTTGCTTCTTCTGTTTTCAGTTCTACGCGTGGGACAAGCGCGTGCAGAATCTGGTTCTGTCATCCTTCTTCCTCGGCTACCTGGTGCTGCAATTCCCCTCTGGGGTGTTGGCTACCAGGCTTGGCGGAAAGCTGCTGCTGGGTACCGCCCTGGGGATCAATGGGCTGCTGTGCCTCGCTGTGCCTTGGGCTGTCTCTTTGGTCAGTTGTAGTAGCAGTGCTTTCTGTCTCTCTGGTCACTCAGAATAACAGTGCTTTCTGATCCTCTGGTCACTTGAAGTAAAAGCGCTTTCCGTCTCTCTGGTCATTTGTAGTAGAAGTGCTTGCTGTCTCTCTGATCAGCTAGAATAGCAGTGCTTTCCGCTTCTCTGGTCACTTGGATTAGCATTGTTTTGTGTCTCTCTGGTCAATTAAAGTAGCAGTGCTTTCTGTCTCACTGGTCAAGTGGAGTAGCCGTGCTTTTTGTCACTTTGGCCACTTGGAGTAGTTATTACTTGATTCCCCATTAAAGGACATCCATACACAGTTGACGAAGAGGCAAACAGAAAAAAAATTCCGAAAGTTTATTATGATGAAAATATTAATATTATTGTATACAAATATATAAAGTCATTCATTCTTAAACAAGGAATTCGTTTTTAAGCATTGTTATTAAAATGCATTTTCACTTGTAATTTATTTTAACTACCCGAAGATGTTACATGGTTGTCGAAACTAGTCGACATAATTTATTTTTTTGGAAAAGTTATTGATTTTCTGTATTATGAAAGAATATATCCCAAACAATAAATGTAATCGTCCAAGTAAGAATTTGTTCCCTAAAATGCATATTGAAGACGTTTTGACTAAATATGAGAAAAATCTATGTAAAGGTGATACGAAACAATTCTGCTGCCCCAGTTACTTTTCAAAAACTTCTATAGCTTCATTAGTTCTAAGAAGAATAAATATTATAATCGCCACTGGAGTATAATATTATGAGGGAAGCGATTTTTTGTGAAATGTTTTGTTTTTGATGTAAAGTTCGGTTTTTACAGCGGAATTGCTTTACTAGTAATATTCTTTTGTTTATTAACTGTCCTTTTATTTGAAGGGTGAATGGAAAGCTCTTCTGGGGGTGAGACTAATGCAGGGGCTGGCGCAAGGATGTATATTTCCGACCCTCAACACCTTGCTGGGCAAATGGGCACCGCTAAATGAGAGGAGCCGAATGTCTACCGTCGTGTTCGCTGGTTTAACCTTTTACTTTCATACCTAGTTTACTATCCTGGTTTTAAAATTTATTATAAGGACAAAAGCGCAATATCCCTAAAAAACTTTTAACATTTTATAACTATCGGCAATCAACATTCTATACAGGCACACTTTAAGAAATACTATGTTTTGGATCCAGAACTCTGTCTTTGCTAAAAAAAATCCATTTCTTTACGTATATTTAACAAGTAGTTGCCATTACTCGATAATAAATATTAGGTTGATCTTCTTCATTTGACTCATCGGATTTTGTTTCGTTTGTACCTCAGGCGCTCCACTCGGCACAGTTCTCGCCATGCCCGTCTCAGGCTACCTCTCCGCCAGTACATTTGGCTGGCCGTCCCTATTCTATTTGTTTGGAATTCTGGGAACCTTGGTCTCTATCTTCTGGTTTTACTATGGATCGGACAGTCCAAATCAGCACAAGTCTATTTCTGAAGAAGAAAGAAAATACATTGAAAATTCTCTGGGAAAGTACGAAGAAAAAGAAGTGAGTACTTGTAGTGTTCGCATATCAAAAGTGAAACCTAAATAATTTGATAGCAGCTTAAAAGCCAGCGGCAGCTTATGATGGCCATGTACAGTTACATATGATTCAATTCCATAATGATTCCAGGAAGCAACTGCCGACGCAGCTAGGAAGATGGTGACCCCGTGGCGTTCCATATTCACCTCAGTGCCTCTGTTGGCCATTTGCGTGTCGCACTGCGGCATCATTTACGGTTTCCTCACTCTGCTGCTGGAGACTCCCATGTATCTTAAGGAAGTTCACGGAATCGATATGAAACAGGTATTGATATTAATTGCTTTGATTATAGAAGATTTCAAAAAATCTAAATAGAATACTACCCTTAGTGTTGTTACATATCTCACGCTTCCTGAAAAACAGTAAACTGTGATAGTTGCAATGAGAGACTTCATTAAAATGATTTGCACTTCATTTGAAAGACGAACTTCTATGGTATTAATGGGCACTTGGTATACCTGTATATATACATTTATTTCTTTTTAAAATTTTCTTTTTTTATTTCTTATAAGTTGCATCACAACTAATTTACAAAATATATTTAATCAAAGGGTATTCTTGGCCGTGTATGCCTTATCAGAAAATCATCGCTCCTTTATCTTGTGTCTGATAAGGGAACCACGATTCTTAATTTAGTGGGTACATAACATTTATAATTTCTTCAAACGATTGGTATTCTCTTTGTGGCGTCACTATTAAAAAATATACATATTTTGCTTCTGTTTATAAAATGTTTTGGATGAATTATTTACGTACGTAAGTTTTTTTTACAGAAGAGTTTAATTTTATTTGTTCTGATTGGTTATTAATAGAGCATATTTCAATGGGGAGGTTATTTTATTTTTTTATGGCTTGATAAACATAATGATTTTGCATTTGAGTTCTTTTAAAATGAGGTGTTATGAATCGATTATTATTATCTTTGTCAGAATCCGCGTGGTTACACATAATGCAATGAAGACGGTCTCCGGTTGTACGTTGAAGCTTTTTTGTTAAAAATTCATACAGAGGGAGCATGCGACGTTTGCTTTGTGGCTGTAAAATAACCTGGCCAGCCGGTATTTCCAGGTGGATACGAACATTAATCTTGGCATTGTCTGTTGGTTGCAGAGTGGCCTTCTGACCTCCCTGCCTTACCTGGCCATGTGGCTGGTGGGCTGTTGCAGTGCCATTATTGCTGACTTTGTCGTCAACAAGAAGATCATGTCCCTGTCTGACGTCCGGAAAGTGAGCAACACCATCGGTTTGTACCCACACGCATGAACCCTAAAATCTAAACATCACACCACAAAAACAGCGCCAAGCGATAGTGCAAAGCTTGTTATATACTTCTGAACAGGTTAACAACATCCTCATTGATGACATGCTAAATGTATGTAGTCGATAGCGTTATCTCTACGGATAAACTGACAGCACATCGTTCAAATTTGTTCCTATATTTTCCTACTAGAATTGTTGAGAGAATGTTCTTCTGTGCATATTTCAAAGCTACTGCATCTGGGATCTCTCTATAAAGGATAGCGGGGGTTCGACATAAAAGAGCAGTATTTATGGAAATATGATTTGATGAAAAATTCCACAGTTTTCTCGAATTCTCGTCAAATAAATCGTCTGATCATTTCGTTATTGTTAGTATCTATGGCCGAATGTCATCTTGTGAGTGACCAACCATCATAATACTTCGAAGGTAACTAGGTAGGTCGTAGAGCCTTTGTATTTCGGTCATTGGTTGTAAATGCTATTTTCAGGAAACGTCTGCCCGGCCGTGAGCCTGGTCATCCTGTGCATGATCCCTCCCAACCAAACTACTCTGGCTGTGACCATCATCATCACCACTGTGGGACTCACGGGAACCATCAATACTGGATCCGTGGTAAGCAGCACAGATACTCGTGATGATTTAAGATGTTTCACTGTATTTCTTAATAATAAAGTCTCTAACGAATAAATATTTTTAATTAACTGATTTGTTAGCAAACGCGCTATCGTCTAGCAATTGAAATAAGAAGCTGCTTCTCGTTCTCGCCTGAAAAACTTCACGGAACATATTAAAGTATGTCACTAATTGACAAAAGTACAAAAATTAAAACTCACAAGCTCAGGATAAACCACAGACTTTGCTCAGTTGACTATACGCAGAGAAGAAGAATATTGAGTTAGCCGTTGCCCATTGTTTCAGATAAACCACATGGACTTGTCTCCAAACTTTGCAGGGATCATGTTTGGTCTGACCAATATGGTGGCTAATCTTCTTGGACTTATTGCTCCTAACATCATTGGATTTATCGTCACAGATTCGGTAAGAGTATACATATTTCTTTATTGACCAACCATTGTTCAATTACACAAAATACATAACACGAAATGAAATAAACAAGAGCTACAGAAAAAGAACAGCATAAACATCATACAAGAATGAAGCAATGACAAAAATATACATTTGAGAGAATATTCAAGTCAAAGCTTGAACAAGGTTGTGATAGAGTCCATGATTTTAGACATTCTGCATAATGATCTTCGAGGTTTAAGTTCGTAAAGCCTGACTAAACTCATTTAGACAGATACAAATAATTCAAGGGCCTGGCTTGAATTAACAAGTCTCGAAATTCTAGACAGTGAAGAATGGTACCCACAATTAGTAGTGTTGATTGAGAAAAGGCAATTCATTATTTCTGAGTTGTTTTCGTATTTCAAGGAATGTTGAACTGTATGAGTTGCAACTTCAGATCATAGAATATAAAGAGATATGTTGTGTTCTATTATTACTATCGGTTCAAGTGTCGCCTGTTTCATAACCAATACTACTATACGATCACGCTTACGCGAAGTGCACGCCCTCTTTCCATACCTACACACCAATCGCGGCAATTTGGTTTGTACTAATACTGAAACAAAATTCTGTGGGTACACGTTCCGATGGCATACGAATGCACCCATCCATTCAAGTGAAATATAATAAATAATCATGAATCGGTATTGATAAATAATAATCGCTATTTTAATTGAAGAATGACTAAAATATTTTTTTTTCTCAGAATATAAAAAAAAAAAAAACAGAATCAGTGTGATCTAAATTCTGGGTGTGTTTAGGGTGTCCTTATTCGTAACAACCTGTATGGATTGTTCCATACCTATAATTATGTTTAAATAAACAATAATTATTAGCCTGAAACACTCATCCAAATTGAAAAAACCTTCCGAGAAAAGATAAATGTCGCCGACCTGCACCCTTCTGATTGCCGGTCAGATGCTCTACCGTTGAGCTACGTCGGCTTATCGCAAACCCGCCAAGTTAATCAATATATACTAGTGTTTCATTCAATAATTAATGTTTTTATTATATTTTCACCTGTAAACAACCAACTTTATTAGTATGAGAAAGGCTTGTAACGGCTAAATCCCTCAAATAGATGGCGTCGAGACAAATTATGTCTACGTTTTATTGGTGAAAATTGCTTTGACTTGTCAAATATTTATTAATTGATAAACTAAAGTTCTTAAAAACTTAAGACAAGATTTTTGTGCATAGGGCAAAGGGTAACAATTATTTTTATAAACAATAATTAATAGCCTGAAACACTCATCCAAATTGAAAAAACCTTCCGAGAAAAGATAAATGTCGCCGACAGGACTCGAACCTGCACCCACAATAATTCACAATAACGTAGTTAATTTTGTTTTTTAAATCCATAAAATGTGATTTTTTTATATTGATTATTTATAAATCCGTTTACAATAATAATAATAATAAGTAATTTGAACATCACTTCGTACTCTACCCGTGTTGGGAACTTTAATTTGTAGTTTCACATAATACTTTATTTAGAAATTTCCTACAAATCATAAAAATAAATATGTATATATTATTCATGAGAGTTAAGTAAACATTACAAAATTATTAAATAAAATAAAAACTAATTGTGATAGTGCAGCTACATTTAATTGGGTTGTATCTATACTTTAATAATTGTTAAATTATAAAGTTGTTCAGGACTGTGTTCTTGGTAGAACTAAATACTATGTTTTATTAAAAAATTATAATTCCAATAAAACATATTATTTCCAGACCTAGTGTTAGTAAGATTGTTTCACACCTAAAATTACGATTAAAAAATATATATATACCATATATATATACGGGTATATAACCTAGCTAACTGCTTGCGGGTACGAATAGAACAAATCAAAATTGTAAGAAGACAGAAAAGGGAGACTTAAAGACATCAAAATTTAAATAGGCGGTAAGAGATAAAAGTTGACGCAACCGAAGATGTCTTCTTCTTCTTGAAGTTCACTGAAAGAAAAATGGCTTATAAATAGAGAACGTTATGTCCGTTTTGGAAAACACGAATATGGAAGCAGGGGAACTAATAACTCAGTGGTCAATAAATCTATGGTCGGGAAGGTACATAAAAAATCTCCGGGACTTTTGCAATAACCTCCACCATTGCTATTCTCAAAAAACATTAAACAAAAATACTGAAGACTAAATTCGAAACTTGTTTCCCATAAACACACCATTAAAGAGCGAATCAAGGAATCTCTGGTGACGCTCAGGTTCAAAGCAAATTTTACACCATACCTGTAAGTATATTTGTAGTCAATGGGTGGGATGGCCATGACATGGCGTATTTAGTGAGTTGTCGCCGATAAGGATATGTGGACATTGAAAGCAAAATAATCTGTTTAAAGAAAAATTAAGGTAAACCGAATTTTATTTAATTTATTATTAAGTTCTAAATAAAAATTAAATAAATAAACCATTTCAAGCAACGTTTCGAATCTGAATGGTGATCTTTCACTTTCTTTGGCAGTATATTTCGCTTTGTAACGTGTCGCAAATTAAAACAATGCACATTCATTAAATTAAATTTATTTGCGCACACCAGGAATTGAAGCCATGTATTTTTAAATAACAGCAGAAATAAAGATTTAATAAAATGTAATTTTATTAAATCGAAAACTCTTACATTTTATTAAAAATAATAAATATATAATAAGAAAAGATAAACTATTTTTTTTTCTATCACCATCAGCATTTGTTCGAAAAAACATTAATAATAATTATGAAATGTTGATAGTCGATATTTAAGAGGAACGGCTGCGCCGTTTTTTTTTTAGTTATATGTAGAACTAATTGGTGAAATGATATTACACTTGTTTTGAAATTTACTCTGCCGGTCATGTTTTTACAAAGGTGCACTGTAGAAGACGGGATTTTGAATGAAACGAGGACAAACATCACGCTTCGACTACGAAAAGGCAACTAAGAATCGGGTTACTTGCATATTAAAAATGACGTCTGAAAAAGCTTCGTCGACTGTCAGTCTGGCGCTCCTCAAGGCATATCTCTTTTTATTCCATTATCTGAGGTTGCAACAGAGAAGATGAGTAAATAATGCAATTAAGTATTTTTAAAATACAAATGAGATCAAAGTCTTTCCTACGCTTTTCTAATGAAGAAATGTTTATGGATTGTTCAATTTCATCATAGGAGTAATCGCCTATTTTTCGTCCTATCTCCATGCAAATCCACGTAAGAAGCGGTGTTGTACAGATTCAATATGATGAATATGAACAGCACAGAAAGGAGACAATTAGTGACCAGTAGAGAGTTTTTAGGGCATTTATATTCTTAAAGTCACAGGTATTTCTACTGATGAAGCCAAGTAATTTTAGTGATTTATTAGCGACATTATTTATGTGGTCACGAAAAGAAAGCTTCCGGTCTGGAAAGTGACACCGAGGTCCTTAATAGATCTGACGGTAGATGGGGAGACACTATTTAATTTATAATCGAAGAGGATCGATTTATTTGCTCGATAAAATAACATATTTTTTTTACATTTATCAATATTTGGTTCTGGACAGTTAGTTCTACACCAATCATTAAGTGAGTCAATATCGATTTGGAGAAGAACACAGTCATGGTAAGATTTGATTATTATAAGGATCTTACTGTCATCTGAAAAAAGCCAAAAGCGCAAGTAAATAAATACCCCGGCAATATTGTTAATAAATTTGTTAAAAAGAAGATGAGTCAGATGAACCAGACATTTACTTTGACTATTTGTTGCCTATAACAAGACTACCTGACAGTGAACCTGTTAAGTTTGGTAGGTACACATCGTACCGGTAATTTTCTTATACTATCTCGTATTTCCAGACGGACCCTTCTCAATGGAACTTGGTGTTTTACATCGTGGCTGGCGTGTATTTCTTCACGAACCTGTTCTACCTGATATTCGGGACCGCCGAGAAACAGTCCTGGGATGACCCCATCTACGAAAATGAAGAAGTGTAAATAATTATTTAAAAAAATATTGCATTACTGTGTGATTATTATGAGAGAAATTCATTTAAAAGCAAGGTCAATGATAATACAAGAATAGACCGGCGCAAATTTGAACTCATTCCTTTTTGTTTTCTTACAGGGCATAATTCTTTCGCATCGCATATTGATTGAAACACAAAAACAGGAGAACATTAACGTTTAATGTGTTCATTGGTCACCGATTAATATTACGTTTATCTTATAACTTATGTTAAATTCTATTATGATATAAACAAGGAAAAAGATTTTTCAATTTTTTTTTATTACTTTTCATTGTGGAATTTTTTCATATAATATAACGTGTTTAGGTATTCGAGAGACGAAGGTAAGAAGTACCCACATTATTAGATTTGATTTATTAAAAAGCAGTTGGTGTTCTGATTTCAATTTTTTTAAATGGTGAAATGGATGCTGACTAAAAGTTGGATGGATGAGGTTCGAATCTTAGAAAGGTCATCGTCTAGTTATGGTAACTGAAAAGATCTATATAATAAATATGTATAGAAACTTATATTGTTATTTCCAAAGGAATTATACTTTGAGTTAGTTGTTTCGACACCTCTTATCATTATTTTTTTAAAGAAAACATGCGAAGATGTTGCTTGTGTCGTGGAAGGGGACTCATCCAGCCGAGGAATTGAACTCACAACACCTGGGTGGACACATAGACGCGATGCCAACCACACCCACTGACCGGTAGTTACTCCCAAGTAACGCGCTGGTGAAGGGCCACCGTTCAGAATCGAAACATTGTTTGAAAGGTCTTTAGCCGTATTTGGTGACAAGATCTGAAGTGCCGAGTACTTCCCAACTTTCCTCATCCCCAACTCCTTCCCTTCCCCACTCCCTTGAGCCTCATAATATACTTAAAAATGGGGTTGGGAGCAGTCAGAACCCTTGTGCGGTATTCACATAAATAGTGGCATTTTATTCCAATCAACCCGAGCACCTTGTCTTGATGTTGCAATGAATCGATCCCCAGTTATATACTAATATTTAGAATCTTGTATGTACAAGGAAATATTCGTAAATAGCCCACATTATCAATATCCGTCCGATCCTTTGAAGCTAATATGCATTTAAAACAGTTAGTGGAGAATGTTCTCCATTCGGTATTTTCTACGTATTGCTTTACCGCTGACATGGGAATGGGGATAGGCAGGATGGGATTGGTTTTATTGACTCACGAAATCAAATGCCAGAAAGAACTGAGAGGCCAAGGCAAATGTCGTAATATTATAAAACCGTGTTTAATTATTTACCGAATGTTTTCGAGGTTTTTTAAATAATCTGACTAGTTTAGCGCTTAGAGATCGTTGATGTTGTTGCAATGAATACTTTTTATAATTCTCCTGTATTTAGAATTTAAGGATATGAGTCGTATAGTTCTCATGTACGATAAGTCCACCATAATTCAAAATAAGGAACTACAGTTAAAACTATAATGGTTTTCAAAATATATATTCATATAGATCAGCAAACGCCGATCTTTTATTATATATATATACGTAGAATTTATAAATCGTTATTTAAAAGTCAATAAAAAATAATCTCATCAAAATACCTTGTTATGTTGATACCGTTGGATTTGTAACATCTGACGTCACGTGCGCGTTCTGTTTTTGGGTTAGTATGAACATTTTTATGTATCGATTTTGTTACGTATTTTAAATACGTATTTTTTTTTGGTTTTGGCGAAATTAAAATTTAATTTGGGTGATTTTTCGCTCTATAATTGTTGTCCAATGTAAAAAAACTATTATTAATGAAAGAAATTTGAGTATTCATATAATGTAATGTTATAATGTAATATTGTATAAATTTGACTAAAGGTCATTAGGATGGTTATTATTGACGTTTCCAAATTAAAGGTCATTAGGGTGGATATCATTAGCGTTTCCAAATTAATTTTGTTTTGGAATGCACTGTTTTCTTTTCTTTTTTTTTACATGAATACCGCACAGGAGTCTCAACTGCTCCCAACCGTTGGGAGCCAGTGAGACTAAGTCATCCCCAATTGGGGAATGTTGTGAGGCTGAAGGTATTGAGGCTGCGAAGGAGAAGGGGAAGAGGAAGGTGGGGAAAATACATACTAATACTAACATGTGTTATGGTTGATCTCGGCTTGAACATGTCTAGAAGTAGCGAATGAATTATGTTCTTTTTTCATTTATTAAATTAGTTTTTGGATTTTTTAGAAATGGATAGTAATAGTTATTATTAAAATTAAAAACTTGAAATAAGTATGGACTTCTACAAATTAAATTTGAACACAATATATACATACATGATACTGAAAGCAGTGGGCGTACGAAAATCATAGGTAGGTAGTGTAGGTACTAACATTGGCCAGTGCTTCTCAAATAGCGCAGCTTGTCACTCGGTCATAATGGGACAGCCGCAACCCTTAATAATAATAATATAATAACAAAGCATTTATATAGCGCAGTTTTGTGTTACTTCACTTCAAGTGCGCTTTACTATAGAACCTCAGTTTTACAAGCTCATCTTAAGGGGAACGGCTGCGCTGCCTGTTTCATACACAACTTAATTTTGGAAAAGAGGCCAAAATACCCATCCAAAATGAATGATACGTTTTTTTTTAATTAAAGGTTTAGAAAATATCTAGTACGGATGAGAAGTATTTTATTTATTTATGTTATAAATTATGAAGTATATGCCAAAAAATCAATTTTCATAATTTTATAGGCCACTTAGAAAATTATTTGAGAGTTTATTGTATTTTTTATTTTTTTTATTGTCACGTTTGCTATATTAAATATGATTACGTAAATAAAAATACATAAACAAAACATTAAAAAAAACATTTTTACGGGTCGATATTTCAAATTATGTACGGCAAATTTATGTTCCAAAGTAAATTGGTCGTTTTTAAGTCCACCATAATGCTTATTTTAATTTTTAATTTTTTTTTATTTAATTTTATATTTCATTATATTTTCAAATCAGATGGGGTAAAACTTTTTTTTATATCACCGTTAGCCCCCAAATAATTGTTAAAAGTGCCTCTAAAATCGCGAAAAATCAATTCCTTTAATGGCCTATATTTCATAATGTAAAACAAATATAAATAAATTACTTGTAATCCGTACTAGATATTTATTATACTTTTTGATGAAAAAAAATATCATTAGGTTTAGATGAGTATTTTAGCCTCAAATCCAAAATTAAGTTTTGTATGGACCAGGACGCGAAGCCGTTCTTCACCGTAATAGACGCCCACACTGATTATAATGTTGGTGTGCATTGTGTAATGTATGTATTATAACGGTTTGACAATCATTGGACCTAAATATAAATGTTTTTCACACTAGTAACAAGCTTCAACATGTTGTTCCTTGCTTAAGATTCAAGAAAACATTACGAACTTACTGCGAGA
The DNA here is from genome assembly GCA_022606495.2 of Halesus radiatus. Classification (NCBI taxonomy): domain Eukaryota; kingdom Metazoa; phylum Arthropoda; class Insecta; order Trichoptera; family Limnephilidae; genus Halesus; species Halesus radiatus. Next base: position 136,060 of record JAHDVE020001375.1, read on the forward strand.
ATAGAGAAAATCATTAGAGATCCCGGCAATTGCACTGCGTCCTTGAATTGTAATTCGTAGACTTTGAATATTCTCAAAAAGACTCTTTAGAGGATTTATAGAGAAAATAAATAGAAATCGCGGCTATTTTCTAAACTTTTGAAAGATTTAACCCGGAACTAGTCCTTTGATTCATTGATTGGAATGGACACGAATTGCTTAAGATTTTAAAACATTTTGCTTCCAACGAAAACTACTAATTACTACATTGTCAGGAATTTTCGGTATTTCTTGATATACCAGTTTGTAGTGTGATAGGACTGATATGGCCAATTGCTACCACACACACGTATCAACACGGTAAATATTCGAGCAAACAATGACTATGATAGTGATGGGGCTCACGAGGTTTGCCCAAATACTGGATAGGTACAATGGTTTTCCTCCGTTGAAAGATTATTGTCAACTGACATTTACTTAGTCGTAGTTTAATTTGTGGAACTCCATTTTAAGTAAAGTTTTAAAAAATGTTATATTAACTATCATTATTTAGTTTAAAAAGAATTTATTTATTAAAGAAAGTTCTGCTAGATAATTATTATTACGCGTGACAGCTGTTTCGCCTTCCGAAGGCATTACCAAACCGCGGTGGAGCCACTTACAGACGATCTATGTATATTGTTTCTATATAGGTACTTACATTAGTTATTATTAAAATTGTAAAATCTTTAAATTAAAATGGACTAATACAAATTAAACTTAAATACAATAAATAAATTATTGTCAACAATTTTCACATCTTCAAGTTCATCAAATCATTGTTCAATATTTGACATTCGTATGTTCTGTACAAACGGATAATCGGTGAGACATTGATCGATCGATTAGTTAAAATTGTCATGTTGTATTTATGCGCTGGATATATATGTTTTGCCCCGCAATATAATTTTTTTTTAACAACAATATTAATGGTTAACCCTTAAGTAGCGTGGTGAAAAAAACTAAATGAGTAAATATACCTTGTGCGGGAGCTTCCAATGTAGGAAGGTACTGAGACGCACGGGGCCCAGCGGTGAATATAATGAGTAAGAGAGGGGGGGGGGGTTTGTTGTGGGGTCCCGGGGTCCACGACGCCACTTAAGGCTATTTTTGATGAAGGGTTTAGATTATTTATATATTGTTTATCATAAAATAGAATAATGTTTTAAACAAACAATATGTTCTTCTATACGCTGTCTTATGAAAATGTGATAGAATGTTTAAAATAATTGCGTAAAATATATTTACATAACCTCCAATTAGTGTTTAAAGTTTGCATCTATGAGTCGTATAGTTCCTGTACCTATACGATAAGTCCACTTTGGTGAAATGTTGGCAATTTTTTTTTTTTTTAATTATTACTTCATTCTAGATCATCAAAAATCTTGAAAGTAACTATTTAGTGTGCTTTGTTGTTAACCTACGGATGTTTAAAATTTAAAAAAAAAAATTGGCTGTCTTAATAGTTTAGCAGTAATTATGAAAATAAAGATGGATTTATCGAAATTTGAAACTGTCAAATTAAACACGTACAGGAACTCGGACTGTGACTTATCGGTGTTTGTTTCTCAATACCATTGACATGTGGTAGATAAGTATAGGGCTAACAAAAATATATGATTTAAATAAAACGAAAATATTCAATGTTTGATTTTTTTAATTAAAAAATATATGGCAATAAAAGAGGTTTACAAAAAAAATCATTTTATACAATGTTTTCAATAAAAACTAATCGACTTATAATGACAATAATATGGTTCAGAACCTTTAAATGACTTATGAATCCTGTTAACTGGCAACCCTTTCTTGACTAAAGATTGTTGATCGGTGATTACCTCCCCGGTTATCCTTTGCCGTACCCCCATAATTATTGAAGGATCTCTTGAGAACATTTGAAATGTGATCACTTTGTTATGCCTAAAATAGACATATGCCAATAGGAATTAGACGTTTCTTTGTCTTTTGCGGTAAAGTGTATTTAACACTCGAGCCTCTTGTTTTAATCCCTACTATTTTCTGGGACGCCGGCGCTTACATTCATCAATACGTACTTTATAATATAATTGTCATAATGAATTTTCTCATTTTTCAAATAAAAAACTTCTACAGATATTCATCAATTCTACCATTTTCAGACTGCCACATTTGAAGGTCTTCGTTCTATGCTCGCACAATGAAGAAATTGGCAAGTTTGTCGGAACGTACCTAGAACAAATGATTTTTTTTTCTATAATAATATTCATTATTTTAACGAGAATATTTACAATTAAGGTAACGCCTGAAAGCTTTGGATTTACATCCGCAGGTTTCATCAATAATGTTTTCCTCAAAAATAAATAAAGATCGATAAATTTTACTGCAATTACGAAAAAAAGTACCTACGTAATATAATCAAAATGAGTATATATTTAAAGGAGTTTTTTTTTTTTAAATTTCAATCTCACGGGTATATTTTTGAACAATTACGAAAAAAAACCCAAATTAAATTCTAAAAATAAATTAAACAACCGGTCAAAGTTTTGATATCTCCAGTAATGGTCGATGTTCAATGTACGGATTCATTCAAAATAGCAGATTTTTAATTACCTTTTACGGCAATACGCGTTCTTTTTCCAAAATTACTTATTGATAGCTCGTTTCCTCGATGTATTTCCCGTCACGTAAACAACATTTTCGGTTAGATCGGACATTATTTAGGTGTAGAAACTTATAAAACGACAGACACCTTTTCAAAACAACACTCGCAACTGCTTCAGCGGCCATGTTGGAATTAGCGAAATACTTCTCGCTCCTTGGCCGCTGGCGCAGGCGTTTGGAACAAACGGAGCTATGGATTTATCGTTGTTTCATGCCTCGACCACACAATCGCCCAACGTCCCAACCCGAACCGTGTAGTGACTATAAATCGGGCAACTACACGATCGGCCAACGTTCCAAATACAAACTCCAAACTAGTGATATCATTTTAGCTAAAATCTATCGATCTACCGATAGTCTTAGAAAATCTACCGAAATTTATAATATTATTGACACAATTTGTTTCTCATTAGCTGCTCATAATACCGGAAATAAATATAACAGATAGCTGTTGCGCCTGTTTCAGCTCCGTATTTTATTTTTACACACAGCCTGAGTCAGATTGCAGCGCAAAAAAATATAACAACTAGCCCCGATTATACATTGGATTACATGCATTTCGCTATTGAGGTGATTTTTCATGAAAAAATGGCGATATACAAATTATCCGATTATTATTATTATTACCCATATATGTATAATGCATATTTGGGCATTTATTTGTGGGTTTTATTTGAATAGGTCTGGATGTAATGTCTCTAAATGAAGGATTGTTATTTATTTAATCTGAGGCAAACATTTTTAAAAAATCATTAAATTTATTTGCAATTTTTCCCATATCCGTTATATTTTTTTCTATAATAATATTCATTATTTTAACGAGAATATTTACAATTAAGGTAACGCCTGAAAGCTTTGGATTTACATCCGCAGGTTTCATCAATAATGTTTTCCTCAAAAATAAATAAAGATCGATAAATTTTACTGTAATTACGAAAAAAAGTACCTACGTAATACAATCAAAATGAGTATATATTTAAGAGTTTTTTTTTTTAATTTCAATCTCACGGGTATATTTTCGAACAATTACGAAAAAAAAACCCAAATTAAATTCTAAAAATAAATTAAACAACCGGTCAAAGTTTTGATATCTCCAGTAATGGTCGATGTTCAATGTACGGATTCATTCAAAATAGCAGATTTTTAATTACCTTTTACGGCAATACGCGTTCTTTTTCCAAAATTACTTATTGATAGCTCGTTTCCTCGATGTATTTCCCGTCACGTAAACAACATTTTCGGTTAGATCGGACATTATTTAGGTGTAGAAACTTATAAAACGACAGACACCTTTTCAAAACAACACTCGCAACTGCTTCAGCGGCCATGTTGGAATTAGCGAAATACTTCTCGCTCCTTGGCCGCTGGCGCAGGCGTTTGGAACAAACGGAGCTATGGATTTATCGTTGTTTCATGCCTCGACCACACAATCGCCCAACGTCCCAACCCGAACCGTGTAGTGACTATAAATCGGGCAACTACACGATCGGCCAACGTTCCAAATACAAACTCCAAACTAGTGATATCATTTTAGCTAAAATCTATCGATCTACCGATAGTCTTAGAAAATCTACCGAAATTTATAATATTATTGACACAATTTGTTTCTCATTAGCTGCTCATAATACCGGAAATAAATATAACAGATAGCTGTTGCGCCTGTTTCAGCTCCGTATTTTATTTTTACACACAGCCTGAGTCAGATTGCAGCGCAAAAAAATATAACAACTAGCCCCGATTATACATTGGATTACATGCATTTCGCTATTGAGGTGATTTTTCATGAAAAAATGGCGATATACAAATTATCCGATTATTATTATTATTACCCATATATGTATAATGCATATTTGGGCATTTATTTGTGGGTTTTATTTGAATAGGTCTGGATGTAATGTCTCTAAATGAAGGATTGTTATTTATTTAATCTGAGGCAAACATTTTTAAAAAATCATTAAATTTATTTGCAATTTTTCCCATATCCGTTATAATACTACTTTAACTACTGTTACAATTTTTTTCAGGAAAAGTTTGTACTTTATGCTTTGTATTTGAGGTTTCGTTTATGACTTGCCAAGCTTTTTTAGAATTATATCAGCTAATTGTAATTGTTTCGTATATTATTCTTGTTTACATTTCTTCATACGAATATTTAAAAAAATCCTGTAAATAAATATATATGGCTGTCGTAATTTTTTGTTAGATGCTGTACTCTTTTTTTCTTAGTTTCATAGTTTTGTAAATTTTGTATAGTTTGTTCCTATGTTGGCTTGCGATTATTAGTCCACGCGTGATCTGTGCATTAATTTTTTTTTGTATAAGGCAATTCACCCTAAGGAGAGTGCTATGTGATAATTTTTTTTAATGTTTTGTTTTAGGTATCGGCGTTAGTTCTATAATATTCTTGATATTATTATTTAATATCGTATAGAAGGTATTTAATGATTGATTTGGGTCGTCATTAGAAGTAGCTGTGTTCCAAGTTTCTTTTTAAAAATAATTATTTCGTGTTTGGTAGTTGATTTTATTTCTCCCCACTTGTTGGTCTTTAGCTTTATGGTGATATTTTAAGGTACTGTGAGCATGGAAAGTGGGGAAATGATCAGTTATATCTATTTTTAAAATAGCAGATCTGGGTATGAAAAAAATATTGGTTCAGAGTAATATGTGATCTAGGCAAGAGTCAGTATGGTGACCATATCTATTGGGGCTATTGATATAAGATAGATACCCGTCGCTATATATAACATTCAGATATTCATTGGCAATTGGGTCTAGGCTATCTATGTTAATGTTAATATCAAGAACAATAAACGAGAAGTCTGATTTTTGGCAATTATTTTCGATTATAAAATATGTATGCTCCATGATAAATGATTTAAAGTCTAAAGAAGAAGAGCGATATATGGCAATTATAGGGCATATTTTATTTTTTAACGTGAAGGATAAATGGATGGCATTTGAATACTTATTTGATATTTACTACAACATTAGATAGTTTGTGCTCACTATAAAAAATCTTTAGATCGTCATGTGAAGTATGCTTAGATGGAATTGACACCAGGGATTATAACCAGGGATGGAGTTAGAATTCAATTCACGCATTTGCGTTTCAGTAAGTTGTAACCTCTCCTCCGGCTATTGTTCGACTTATCTCTCAGTATTCGTGGATGAATCTGATGTATGAAGCACGGGGAAGTGGGATGTATATCATGATACTAGAAATAAAACCCTATTTAAAGGAAAAACATAATGTTTATTGGCTCCATAACCAGATTGTAATGTTAGAGGAAAAAAGAAGTAGAGAGGAGGATTAATTTTAAAACGAAACCATTTCCAGAATAAAGGGATGGCTCTTGTGGACGGATTCTTATTCTCAGCATCAGGTAAGGCCGCTACAGTCCTGATGTTCGCCGATTTCCACGATCACCATCCGCGAGGTCTATGACGACTCTCGGCAGCGCCATCCGCCACAGCTTCTTCCGCGAGGTTCAGGCAATGATAGGTGAGGATGCTACCTTAGGTCCTGTAGGGTCGTCGATACAGCCACCGACTCTCGTATCCGTTCACATCACTCCACAAGAATTTCCTCCAACGCGCCAGGCATGCGCCGTTGGATTTCACCGCTTTACGAATTGGCCATCAGTAATTAAAAAACATACCCACTTCGGGTAGATTGGGTAGACGCTCGTTGGTGTCAAACAGAAAAGAAAAGAAACTAACACATATCACTCCCTTCAATCACGTCGAGCTCCACCGCTCGTGTCAGGTTATGTCCGGCGCCATGTTGACTTAGCTCCCCTTCCGTCGGATGTTTCCCATGGACATTTTCTCACAAATCTCTTCCGTAGACAATAATAATAATAATAGACGCGGGGTCAGTATTTACGTTACAAAGTATAATCAGATGTTTTTTGGAATCCTAGAGAATTGAGGAAAATACATAACTCGTCAACATGTAAACGGATACTTCGTATGTTTAGATTTATCATATTAAAGTCGGTATTTCTTTCAATTATACCATATAATCATTATGTTTTCACATACCTGTGATACTATTTTCACAGGGAAATTATTAATTTTCTCCTTAAGAATCCTTGTCCTAGATCATATTTACTGGGGTGGTATATCGTTGGAGTTATTTATCCCAATTACTGGGGAATCTTTATTTTTTCTAAGTAATACATGCCCGTCCTCCGTCCAAATGAATTTGTATCCGAGTGATTTCGTGGACTTAGCCAATCAGAGAAGCTGCTGGTTAATTGGTGTCAGTTTTTCATTTATATTTTTTTTTATCTGTAGATTCATCATCTTGGGGCTGAAGATTCCTTTTTTTTGTTTTTGTTGAATGGACTCTGTGCTTTGTTTCTTTCGAGTTCGGTTGGATACTTAATATTTGCTTAACTGGGTTGTTGTAATACTTGACTATTGCATTGTTCATTATAAGATCCCTAAAGTCTAACGTCTTCATAAAAAGTTCAATAGGAGTTCGCAGACCACCTTTTTCCGCAGAGTAATTCCTTGAACTTCTGTTTTAGTCTCTATCAAATTCTGTTGAATTTAATTTAAAGATAGTTTAAGAATTTTGATTTCCTTTTGAAGTTCTTCCATTTTGACATCATATATTTTTTTTGATGTTCATCCGTTTTTTTAATCTCATTTTCAAAATCGTCTATTTTATTTGAGCAGAATTCCAAGCTTTTAACTAGATCTTGAATGGTGTCCTTGTTCTACCGGTATTTCAATGGAAGATGCTCTGAGGAACTAGCGTCATTGATTCGTTCGGCACCGGTGCATAGTCGGGAAACACGACAAACGCGCGCCCAATATTTGTACACGGTTGACATTTATCACATGAGAACTGGTCGTTTATACGACTCGTTCTTGAGTGAGACAACCCGGCTGTGGAATGACTTACCGGCCTCTGTGTTTCTACCCTCCCACATGAGTCTCTTCAAGACCCACATTCACTACTTCCTCTCCCCAAAAAGACTCTCCACGCAGAATCCTCAAAGTTTTATTCTCGGATTTTTGCTTTTGGATTTTTTTTTTTTTACATGAAAAATATGTACAAAGGACTACATTTTATTTTCAGTGATGAGAGTGATTATATCTAAAGAAAATGGCGCGTTTGTTGTCAAGCGGGATAAATATCGAAAATCAAATAAAAAAGTTTAGGTTAGTTTAAGAATTTTTAAAATCTTTAAATTAATGGAGGGATTTTGCATGAGTTTGACAATTTTATGTTTACGGAGGATTTTAAGAAATCGTAGCTATTTTTAGAAATGATTGTATCTACCACTGTATTGCTGCTGTAAAACTATTTTGAGCTGGGCAAGAGTGTAAAATTACTCTGCTCAATTTGTTTATAGTGCATTAAAATCACGAAATCTGCTAAAAATTGTGTAATACTTTTAGCCTTCGCAGTATTTTTAAAAGAATGTGACAAATTTTTCAAACAGTTTTATCCTATCACAACCCCATTTACAAGCTTCTGTCTTATGCCACATATCACTCTGTGTATTTAACGTCGTTTTTATCAACTCGCGATGGCCCTGTTCAAATAGGATGATAATAAATGGAACGGACCCGAGATTTTGTAAAATAATTATTTAATAGTATCATTTTAACATGGAATGTTGGCGTAGTAGTTTCGTTTAACCGGTCCAATTATTAATATAGTTCAACAGTTGACAGTGGTTAATTTTAATCAAAATTATGAAGGACGAAGAGGGACGAAATGTGGCAGCGGAAACATCAACTAAAAGTAGGCAACATTTTATAAAAATATGATTTATTTAAATGGTTCTTAGGAATATTATAATTTCTTTTCGAGGATTGTCTCGGGGGTCTATCAATTTCCATTTGGATAATTAAAAGTAGTTACACAATAGTGTTTGTCAAATTAGGTTTTCTGCTTGATTGGCTGGTCGGAAGCCAACGATACCAAATACTCTAAAATGACAATACCTCCAACTCCTGACATTCGATGGAATCATGCTACACTAGCGCCCTCTAGCGGCCCGAGTTGTACGGATTGGTTTTTACCAATAATTTCCATTTGGATAATTAAAAGTAGTTACACAATAGTATTTATCAAATTAGGTTTTCTGCTTGATTGGCTGGTCGGAAGCCAACGATACCAAATACTCTAAAATGACAATACCCCCAACTCCTGACATTCGATGGAATCATGCTACACTAGCGAAATTATTCCCTAAATCATTTAAAAATTACATATAATGTCCCATAACGTTATAATAATTATGTCCTCTAATGCACCGGCAACATTACAACTCATCTCTGGGTCTCTTGGGCGCCGAAGGATGCATTGAACTATCGTCAAAAAATGTATAGAAAAAGATTTTTGACCAATTCCACAATAGTTTGTCGAGCGTAGTAAAGGTAATTTTATTTATATGAACAAAAATCCACAGACCAAAAATACAATAGAGGTGCCCTAACACGCAAAGGGAATAAACCAAAATTAGGGGGGCGAGCTTAGGTGTGATACTGTCATTTGATTTCCGAATAAGTGTACCCCGACAGCCTGCAGGCAACTCGCATTACGCTACAAAGTATTATTATTTATTTTTCGAAAAGCAAATATGCTAATGATCAACTCTTCCTTTTTACAATTGTGCGGAATTTATGGAAAATCTTCTTTTTTTGCGTAGCTATGGTAACAGACTTTAAACTAACCCAAGCCGTTCGGCTTGTTTGCAAAAACCGATTATTTATTGGAGTATTTAGTTTGACTCCTTTCACAAATGTTTTAAATTTGCTTACCGCAATCAAAAATTGCGTAAAAGAAACGTGGACCACAGTGATTTCGTGTCACTAAAACTGTTCATGTATTACATAACTGAACTAGTTTAAAATAGGTAAAAACACGCTTATTTATGGAATGTAATGGTATAGTTGTGATTATTCTTTTACCACTTCTATTTTTACAACGTTTGATTGCACAGGAAACTATAATAATTTCAAAATCTTCGAATGTCGCTCGCTGCCGGTCAGTACACAAATGATGACGTCATATATTCGAGAAATATGTGAACCCGCCTGGTGCCAAATTTAAGATGTCACGTAGTTTGCCTCCAACCGTCAAAATGGTAAGCAAATTTGGCTATATGGCACGTATATTAATTTTGACGTCAGTGACAAAAACAAATAGGTTACCCGATCATTTTTTTATTTGATAGCCCAACTTACGAATTACATTTTCTAAATAATTGTTAATCCATTAAGTTATTATGAAATGCGATGTTTTAGGTAGATATCTAAATACATGTTCGGTGTATAATAGGGATATACCTATTGTATATTTAAAAAAAAAACTATATCAAGCTTTAGGTGCCCTACCTGTGCGGTCCGCGAACATATTTAAAATGGATAAATTGGCCATCCGACTAAAAAGGTTGTGCATCACTTCTATATGGCTCAGCAAATGTGGTTCAGTGGTAGGATATTCGCATGCCACGCTTGCGGCCCGGGTTCGATTCTCCCCCAATGCTGTATTTTTTATTGTGTTTATCTTTTAATTTTATCACTGTTTTTAGGGTTATATTTTTTTCTTAAGCTTGTGGAAATTGAAATCCAGAATTAAAAAATATATATATTGTACTCATGACACAGGGCGCGAGATATCGTGAAACTGGTTCTGTGTCGGAGGAGATCAACTAGACACTACACTTATTCCTTTTGAAACCACTGGCAGGTTAGTATATATCTATGCCACCTCAGCTGAGATTTTTCCATAAAGAAAGAGAATAACAATTTTACTGCATGTGGTTTTGACATTCTTCCTCACTGGTGTCGATTTCCTCGGTTGGGTCTATTAATTACTTCCTGAAGGATAACTAACTCTACATTGTTAGTTACGTCATAAGTTATTTTTGTTATTTTCTCATAATGCCGTTACACAAAACACATCATATATCATACATACATGAGTTTCTTTTCTTCTAAAAGTATTGTGTACCTAACTACTAGACATTTATTAGTAAATCCTATGGCATTCCCTTGAATAAAAATAATCTAATCGCAGTGATGATATTTTTTAACAACCGGTTCAACAACAAAAAAATAACGTTTTTTCTTCCGTAGCAAATGTACCACGTGACAAATGGACGCCTTCTCAAATTTGTAAGTTAGAGAATGAAACATGGTAAAACATGCAAGTTTAAGAACGCTTTCACCAATATCTGCATTATTAGAACGCATTCCCATATCGTCAGGAATGATCGCAAGCTTCCGCATTTAAAATAATACATTGTTTAGGCTTATAACTGCTTCATTAAGCGGTTCAAACCGGCTGAATGACACATATGATTTTAAATATTTGCATGGTTTAGAAAACCTAGATAACTTCGCAAGCGACGTATGGCTTTCATTTTTTTTGCCATTACAAAAAAAGGTTTTGTTTTTAAACTGGTTTCAGCAACATTGACAGTTTTCTAAATATTTATAAATTTATTCGCTTAATAAGTGAATTGTAACACATGTGTTATGGTATTCGCATATCGGAAAGGGTTTCACCACCACCATTGAAATGATTGAACGAATTTGATTAAAAATAATGGAACAAAAATTGAAAAAATATTCTAACGCACTTAGCTTTTGAGTCCTACCGAACACCCGATCAACAAAAAGATTCATTAGTATTCCGTTGCACCACTAGAAGGTAGAAGAACTACATCGAACCAAAAAATTCTAATCAAAATCGTCAACAACGCTGTTGACAATAATTAAGAGGAACGGCTGCGTTGCCGGTTTCATACATAACTTAATATTTCTCAATTTCTTACGTGTTGGATGTTAGCACCGGTTGATTTGTGGACAGTGGTTGTTGATACAATTCAGATATTATAATATGTCTTTGCTGGCAGAATGAAAACCAGAGAAGAAATCTCGTTGAAATAAAGTTTTTAAAATATGATATTTTCCCTTGCTTTAGATTGAAGTTTTTTCGCTTAGTGAACCTTTTTTTGTGTGTTTTTTTTTTATTTTTATTTTTTATTATTTCAGCCTATGGCCTGGGCCACCGGCACATCCAGAGCACCCTGGTGTTCATGTGCGTCTGCGTTTCCTACATCATGAGGGCCAACATCAGCGTGGCTATTATTGCCATGACAGACACATCCTCAAATACCACCGACGTGGAAGTAAGTTCAACCTCATGAAATCATTTTTCAATGAATTTTTTTTTTATGATTCGAGATACCTTAATCAATTATTTAAAAAAAGAAGTGAAGTCTACCCTCGATCGGCTTTGATATACCTACTATGTCATAATTCCTCTATTGACTAATTAACTTTGGTTAGGTCTACGACTGGGATAAAAAGACCCAGGGATTCGTGCTGGGCTCCTTCTTCTGGGGCTACATGCTCATGCAGATCCCGGCCAGTCAACTGGCGCAGAGGTTTGGTGCCAAGAAACTCCTCACTGTGTCTATGATCGTCAACGGGGTGGCCACACTGCTCTTCGCTCAAATTGTTCATATGGTAAGATATCACTATTTAATAACTGAAGAAAATAATATCATCAACTCTTATTGAAAATATGAAACAAATAAAGACGCAGAATATAAAAAAAGATAACAGTCGCAACTGGGACTTGAACCCAGATCCTTTAGTCTTACCGGGACCAATTGAGTTATTGAGACCTATTAGGTACATTCGGTTATTACGTGATATGTTTCTTTGGTCGCTGCAGGGAGGCTGGAAGGCGGCGTGCGCAGTGCGGGCCACGCAAGGACAGCTGCAGTCCTGCATGATGCCCTGCGTGCAGATCTTCCTCAGCAAATGGGCACCCATCAGCGAGAGGAGTAGGCTCGGCAGCTTCGTCATGTCTGGTAGGTCTCTGAGTCCATTGCTTACTTTAGTCATCTGATCGTAAGGCTAATCTATTATATTATGTCTTTGATTTGATTATAAAGCCGAAACTGACGAAGCATTCTGCCTCATCACGATAATGCTTCGGCTAATTAATTGATACAAACGGCCGCCGAAATCCAGAATATTTGCTTTCAATGCTGTAATCACAGAATACTTCCTTCGACCTTCTTCACATAAATGTAGCTTTATTTATAAAAAATTAATAAGTTTAAAAAAAAAAAAATTGAGCCTTTGAAGAGATAAGAGTAACTTTCGGTTAAAACGGGGCGGGAATGTGATCGGGTCCCTGTTCCCTGATCCACTGTTCCCACAATATAAAATTTTATTTACTGGGACGGTAGTTTATTGGCGAAATAAACTTCTAGTTTTATTGGTTTTGACAATCAATGAAATGTATTCATCGTAAGCTAGTTCTTTTAGTGAAATAAAAAAAATCGGTTTAAAAACTTCCAGGCCTTATTCAGCCTACAAACCTTGAAACCTCATCGAAGATCACTCTGCCTAACTTGTGAAAATGTGGCGATTCGACATATTATAAGTAGGTAAGTATAACAATTGACAAGTGTATTGAAAATGTTTTCGCATTTTTGGATGCGACAAAATTAAAATGAAAAAAAATTCATTCAGTTTTATCTTTGCTGTCTTACCCAAGAAAAATTAAGACAACTAGGTTTTACCCATTGCAGTCCTGCAATTGGTTTGGATATATTGTGAAGTCAACAGCGACTGACTGCTTTGTAGGGAGGTGCGCACCCGATTTGACCCACTCTGAGCCTTACTGTCTTCGAAAGTCGATACGCTTAAGGTGTTTTTTGCCATGCCAACGCGTTCTAGGTCCAATTTTGACTGCGAATCAACCTTATTGTGTTCGAAATCAAAGGGTCTTAAGGTCGATTTTTGCTCGCAGGTACCTTGTCTGAATCTCCGGCCAGACCGTATTACTCCTTATTGTGTAGGGAATTAAGGGGGTGTAAGGGCGATTTTTCCCTGTATACCCCGCACTGATTATCAAATATTACCGTATTATTAATACATAAAATATTGAGCTTCAACAAAATTCGTTCACTTTTGATTTTGGTAAAACTTTGATGATTGGTTTCAGGAGCTCCATTTGGCATAATAGTAAGCATGTTCTCCGTGGGGGTGCTGTCAGGTCGCTTCGGGTGGCCTGTGTCCTTCCAGGTGATCGGGGCGCTGGCGCTGGTAACCGGTCTTCTCTGGTGTTGGATGGGCAGCGACCGTCCTGCGCTGCACACCACCATCACGCCGGGGGAAAGGCACTTCATCGAGTCGTCTCTTGAACCAACTAGTCAAAAGTCTGGACACAAGGTACAGACTATAGATAATAGCGAGAATGTTCTCCGTGGAGGTGCTGACAGGTCGCTTCGGCTGGCCCATGTCCTTCCAATTGATCTGGCGGTGGCTGAATGGTTGAAAATATTAAATATTAAAAAAAATATATTTTAATGAGATTTTTTATTCAACGTGATTTTTATATCTGCAGGCTGTCAAAACGCCGTGGAAGAAGCTGTTCACCTCGTTACCCTTCCTGGCGCTGCTGATCGCCCATACGGGCTGCAACTGGGGTTACCTTACCATGCTGCTGGAGACGCCGAGCTACCTGAAGCTCGTGCTGGGAGTCAGCTCGGAGAATGTGAGTCTAATTAATCCATCCTGAAGTGTCTCAGGGAGAATCCCGTTGCATGCTCGCTGTTGCTTGCAGTTGTTCGCTTCATTACCACAACCAATTCAGACGGCCTCCATGATCGAGGGGTAAGGCTCTCGACTACGAATCCGAAGGTCGCGGGATTAAATCCCGGCGTGCGCATTTAAATTTTATTTAATTAATTTGTGCTGTTTCACAATTAATTAATTTAAAAATAATATATAGTATATTTGCGCACGTTCCGGAGTGGAAGATACTCTCAGTATCGCCCTGGTGAAAGACCACCATTCAGAATTGAAACTTTACTTGAAATGGTTTTTAGCCGTGTTTGGTGACCAGATCTGAATATCCAGGTATTTCCCCACCTTCCTCTCCCCTTCGCCATCCCCTCCCCAATACCTCCAGCCTCACAACATTCCCCAATTGGGATTGCCATAGTCTCACCGGCTCCAGACGGTTGGAGCAGTTGGGACTCTTGTGCGGTATTCATATAAAAAAAATTACCAATTCGCTGATAATTGCACCCGTAGCCTACTGCGGGTACCTCATAAAGTATACGCTAAAAACTTATGGAGTCTTGTTTAATCATTTAAGATGGTAAGCTATGTAGCCTTCTCCGGGGTGTCCCTATAAAATGGTGCAATACTAATTTGAATGATTTCTATTTTCCATTTCAACGGATCACTATTGCAATCTCAGAGACAATTCACGGAAATGATAATGTGTTGGAAGATCAGCTCTGATTTCAATAGAAGCTCCCTTACTGCGGGTGCCACGAGTGTTGAAATACATTTAATATGTGCTTAATCTATTAAACTTGAGGATGGTACTTGCGTTGTCGGTTGCCTCCAAGCTACATGCATTGTTCGCCTTGTAATGGGCTACTCTCCTCCCAGCTAATCTTAGATATCCATATCTCACATCCATAGTATATCTCGCCTTACCTTTATCGGCATAGAATACTAAGTATGTCGAACATAAGGAAGTTACATCAAATGCACAATCTGATGAATTCAAAGGTTCCCACCCATATGTTTTATAAACAACAGTGGTCCCATGTCTCTCATGCACACAATACATGCCAAAGAGACCATTCCTTTGTTCTCCCCAAACATCGAACAGCTGTATTTGAGGGTAGTTACAGCTATTCGTCAACAAAACTTTGAAATAACATACCACTATCCATTCGAACATCGATATGGCTGTTTGCAAGCTTAGAGTAACAATAGCGTGAAGTTCGTGCATTTTTAGAAAGTGCTTACAAGCCCCTAAACCCTCCCACAAACGAATGTTTTGAACAAAAATTGTTCGTCTCTCTTTCTCATATGTTTATAGAACCTAGCATAAAGAGAGCAATATTTTGCGAGTATGTCAACTATTTGTATTAATATTGGACAAGATTAGAAAGGTCTCTAGGTATATTATTAGTCTAAGGTTGCAAATAAGCAATGGTTGCTGACAGCACAGTCAGCCGTAAAACATCATAATGAAACGGATACATGTGTTAGTGATTTTGTAATGTTCATGTTACATTTATAATTTAAAAAATTAGATAATTTTATTTAACTGTAGAGATTTTATGTAAGATATGTAATTTTATCTGATTTCTAGAGGCATTGCTGAAAACCAGCTGCACTCCGAGCTCCGGAATGCATGGCTAAGCAGTCACCTTTTTGTCAATTGCTAAATTTTAGCATATATAATTCAACATATTAAAATATTTTGTACAAATAAAATATGTTTAATAACTTAGTGACAATTAAATATTTTTATTATTATTATTATACCCCTAATGGTATCATCAAATCAAAAAATAACACAGTTTTATTATCGCTATCAAAATATTTTAACCAATACGGGGTGGTAAATTAGAATCGTGGCTCTGCATTACTTTTGTTACTTGATTGAAATATTTTTATTTTATGTTGGCTACTTTTGTGATTATTCGTATTTTTTCTTTGTTTAATTAACGTTTTAAAACATGTTTCTCCCTTTCAGAGCGGTCTGTACGCTGGTCTTCCCTATATCGCCATGTTCATCTTCAGCTTCATCATCAGCTTCATGTCGGACTTCTTAATTAATAAGAAAATAATATCTATTACTAATTCCAGAAAAATAGCCAATGCTATAGGTAAGTTAAATTATATATTAAACTGTAAATTTAAACACATTAATAGCTTTTTATATTATTTAATCATTGGAGGTAATATTAACCAATCTCAAATTAAATACGAAACAGAAAATGATAAAAAAATAAACAGGCAACAGGCGCATCTGGGAATCGAACCCAGGACCTCTGTCCTACCGGGACTAGAGCACTCTTACCATTGAGCTAATTTTATGTCTTTATTGAAATGAATACATTTCATTTAAATTTACAATACTACACTTCTCTTTTAAGGAATGCTTGTGTAGAGACGCGGAGTGTACATATTGCGATTTGCGATTATGATACCTTATTATTTCCAATACACATGGGAATTAATTGAAGATAATATTAGTAATTCTTAAATTGAGGTATGATATCGATATGTATGAGTGTTAGTCCAGGTAAGGCTGTAATGAATTCGAGTCTTAGCAGGAAAATCTTTTTTTTTTATACTTTAAAATAATTCATGTAAATTTAGAGTCTCGAAGGATAAGGGAGCGTTGCACATCTTAGAACGATTTCGGGGTGGCTGAAAGGAAAGTACCAGAGCTTCATAGAACTCATAGAAGGAGAATTTATTGAAACTAATCCATGTAGAATAACACTTAGTACGATGAGGAAAGGCGATGATACTGTGATCATTACATTCATGTATGCCAAATTTAAAATTGAAACTACGTCGTATTATATAGATCAGGAATAGTGCAATTAGTATAGCCCAGAAGCTAAGTTTTCCCATTAAAACTCACGATAGAAAAAAATAGAAAATTTAGGGGTAAAGTTAGGAAAATGCTAGTCTTCCTATAGGAAATTAACGTAAATTGCATAGTAGGATAATAATAGAGAGTTCAGAACATTAAAGTCTAAGATAGGAGTAATGTTAGGAATATGAATTCTGTCAATAGTATGCGAGAGTCTGCCTACGCTACAAAGAATAGGGGTTACCACAAATAAGGCCTTGTTTTTCCAATAGTCTGAAACAAAAATCAAACACAACGTAGACTCGCGAAAAGCTTGGCAAATTGACCACATTCTAGTGCGTAATTTTCCGCAAAAATCATGAAAATCGGAAACACTCGAATGTTAGCATAGGGCTAGACGTTACACGCTGGCCAAGGAGGAGAAAAACCCTCAAATTGAAAGGAAAACTACAAAGAGTTTTCCGATCACATTAGTTAGGAAAATTTAAGGCAGCAGTAGAGGAGTCATCTTAAATCGGTGGCGGGAAACGGAAGTCTATTGCTAAATTAAATCATAAACGAAGGAAGGGCGGGCCATCACATCTTTAAAGGCCAGTGTGGGAGGGGGCCATCTCAAGGCAGATGTCCTGGGTTCAATTCCCAGATTTACCTTTTTACCTTTTGATTTACAGTTACCTTTTTATTGTCTGTTTCATATTTCATTTCATTTGAGATTTGTTAATATTATCTTAATGAAAAAAAAAATTACATTGAGATTTCTAAACTTCAATAAGTTATTCCAAACAATATAATATTACTGTTCTTATACTCATTTATTTATTCAATTTTTATTGTAATAAATTATTAAAGCTCATAACCTCATTGTAATACTTAATCATAGAAGATCATATTAACAAACCTCAAATGAAATATGAAACAGAAAAGACACAGAAAACAAAAAGGTAACGGTCGCACCTGGGACTCAATCACGGGACCACTCGGTCTATCTAACCAATTGAGCTAATGGCACTTCATTGTTCCTCATAATGTTTATCGATATCATACTTCCCAGAGTCCTAGATGTGAACGTTAACTTTTTATTTTCCGTGTTTTTTTATCTTCCATGTTTCATGTGAGATTTGTTAATATTATCTTCTATGATTAAATATTACAATGAGGTTTATAAGCTTCATAATAAGGTCCATTAAAAACACATGGGTCACGGGATGAGGTTTGTCCGGGTATCTGCGTGGCAATCCGGGTCGGGAGAGACCGGTTGATGGAAACCCCTTGACCACGCCAGCCGGACTCTCTCCACCCATCGCCTTGCACCGGAGCGGGACGAATGGAGTAATACATCCGTCACTCTCGGATGCACTGAGTGTTCCCAGAATTCTACCCACCCCTCATGCTTTTTACCTTCCCAGAACATCCTCTCCTTCCTTCCCTCAAAAAGACCCACCACACAGGTGAAATTGGTCATAAGGGAATTTTTTGTCAGGGTCTCCTGTGTGAAATTAATATTAAAAAAAACTACTTGCATACAGCCAGGGAAATTAAATTAATCATCGAATACATAATGAAAACATCTCAGGATCATCACGTTTCATAATCGATAAAAAGTGATGTATTGATATTTTCAGACAGAAATTTTTGGAGATCTTTATCCGAAGTTTTTTAGGATATATTGAATTTAAAGGTAGGTAGCTAAAATACGAATAATTAAAGAATGCTGAAGCCATAAATTTAATGCCCAAATATAAAAGTCGTTAGGCGTGGAACCCTTTACTTCCCCCTACCCTCTGACCTTTCCATTTCCAAAGTTGCCGGCCTAGCTGAAAAGCTCACCTACCGCCTAGATCCCTAGATGATGAAGAGTATTATGAGAAGTGACCGCTATAGGTAACCTTGTGGATGGATTCATTTCCCAAGCATCTGAACAAGCATAATATGGAGGATAAAGTACATTACTACACATTGTAATTTTTCTTGTTACAGCGTGCGTCGGCTTGGGAGTAGGGAGTATCATAATGTCGTATATCCCGACCGACCAGGTGTTCTGGTCCGTGGCCATGCTGATTGTCTCCTCCGGGTCCTGCGCAGCTCTGAACGTTGGCTCTCTGGTAACACCTATTTTACTATTACAACTAGACATCGGAATGCATTTGCATGTTTGCATATTCACAATGCATATTAGAGACTTTTCATTTTTCAAACTACAATGCATGACAAAATTGAAGTAACTCTAATTCCTTCTCCGTTAGAAGACCGTAGGAACTAAATCTATCTCATTTGTTTCTTCAAAATTATTAATTGCATTATTGATTCATCTACTTTACTACAGCTCATCCCTTTTAATATCTCCTTCCATAGTTACAGAAATAATGAACTGATCTTCCTCAATCAACACTCAACTAATTATAAATACTCGTATAATCATAGATGTCCAGAATGTGTAGACCGGTCAACTCAAGCAAAACCTTAATATGTTTTGGTGTATGCCTAAATGATTTCTCTCTGTCATTAACCAAGTAAAGAAATAACACTCTTAAGGCGTTCTTAGATAATACTGTTTTCATCCAGATTGCTCATGGGTTGTCTTTTTCCATAGAAAGGGGGTGAAAATAGGACGTGTTCTCTTTTTTCGTCCAGTTGGATGGCGGACATTATGTGATCAGCTGTTGTCTTCGTCTGTCATTGTTTTCGTAAGTACGTTATGTGGAAATTTTGAGCGTTTGTTTCTTTTTATATTTAATATATTGATCAGCCGAAAATGATTAGTATTTTTTACTGCTCAGTATTATGGATTTAGAGTAGATTTTTTTTAGATTTTGCTTTGAACAAATAATACTCGAGAACATT
This sequence comes from Halesus radiatus, assembly GCA_022606495.2. Classification (NCBI taxonomy): domain Eukaryota; kingdom Metazoa; phylum Arthropoda; class Insecta; order Trichoptera; family Limnephilidae; genus Halesus; species Halesus radiatus. The sequence goes on from JAHDVE020001375.1 coordinate 155,972, forward strand.
GTCACAGTTTAGTGCGCTTTCTTTGACAGAAGAACTATCATTCTTATACCTAACTATAATGTTACGTATTTTGTGGAGAGTTTATTTAGGAATACAATTTAAAACATTGTCAAAAAGATTAAAGGTAGATTAGACTGTTTTTAATTTGATGTGCACGGATGTTTCTGTTCGAATTTGTGAATATTTAAAAAAAATAAAGTTTTCGTAAAAAAAGTTTAAATCGTCAAAAAGTTGCTGCCACTTTTTGACGATTAAGTACCGTCCCAAAATATTCTTTCTCCTTTAATGACAACTGTATGTGCAAATCTTTATGAAATTGTAGGTATGAAAATAATGATCGTGTTATCAAAGATTATCTCTATAGGTTCCGAAATGGTTCCCATATCGATCCCTTGGGATAACAAGGTTCCATCTGACAGCAATGTCATGTGATAATGTGCTCTATAGAAGGTAACTTTAAGACTCATTATAGAATAACATTGCCGTGTCAGATGGACCCTTGTTATTCCAAGGGCTCGTTATGGGATTTGGTATGAAAAAAGTATCGTCTAAGAACGCATTTACCCAGGTCTTGACTTGACTTGTCACTTCTACTTTTGTTTATTTTGTTTTTTTTTTCATTGCCTAATTCATATACCATTCTATACTTGTAATTTACATTCTTCTAACTTCGTGTTCCGTATGTTGGAAATTGGACATTAGTCCGTTAATAAATAAAATATCGGCTCTTAAAATTATAAATGTTTGACATGTTTGTCTTTCTGAGGAAATGGATTATTTTGAAACCGAAATTTTGATGAAATGATATTTGTATTTTTTTCCTCGAGAAATTCGCAGGTGCAAATTTCGCTATTTTGATAGTGAATATAACCCGATGTCTAATTTTTATAATAGCGAGATGAAAAAAATCATTACGTGTCATTGTGAATGACGAAATTCAAGAAGATGCATAAAACAAGTCGTTCGAGGTTAAATGGTTTATTACGTAATAAATCTCAATACAAGGTGGCAGTTGTACATTAACATCGCTGTTATCTTAGGGTTATAACTAAACCTTTTTTAAGCAGAAGTAAATAAATAAATAATGTCTATTAATTATTTATTCAAAACAAAACTTTAACGTGCCATTAAATCGCGTTTTTTGATGAAGACAGAAACTAAAGCTGAATTTGCTGACAATGGTTTCAATAATGAAGGTTATAAATTCTAACAATTTCTTACCGGTCATAAATTATGTGCACGTGTATCTCACACGGTGTGTTTGCACACAAGACTAGTTAGTGGACAATATTTGAAGACGAGACATCAAACAACATCAGGGCTTTATAAATAGATGATGCCTGAGGTATTCTTAATATACAGTCGCATGCATTGCCCTATGACCAAAGGTAGGCTGTGTGTAGTTTTTCAAGTTCGGGTATGGATTATTGCGGATTGAATATTTGAAAAAAAAATACATTTTGATCAGTAATTTGTCGCCTTTGAATTTTTTTGTCATTTTTCTTAGGTTAGGCTCCGCTTTTCAGACTTTCTGGTCTGAACGCCACTGGTCTAGACATTCACTCAAAATTACCTATTTATCAATAACAAGAAGCTAAATTATATTTATTAAAAAAAATGTATTATGAGCCTTCTTCATTTTTATGGATGCCCGATAGAGATCATGTTGAACTTACAGAAAATTTCCTTTGTGTTTTTATGGAATAAATATAAATTGCTTAATGTTTGTTGAATTTTGCTCCTCCATCACACTCATATTTTCTTTAATAAATATTTACACTTTTTCATTTTTTTATCCGGAAGTGTTGGGCATACATTATCTTAAGAATACGTAAATACTGACAGAGGCCAACTTATTTTTTTCGGCTTAAATATTATCATGCGAAGCATCATATAACGATTTATGCACCCAAAAGCCAAAGATCCTCCTATGAAAATACATCCATAAACAGCTTAATGATGCAACTCCTCAGCAAAGTTGCATCCGCCTTAGATATATTCGTAGTTATATTTTTGTTCTTGTTATGCAACTAATTCACAGGGATGTTTTAAACATTTCACACATTAATCAACAAAACAAACGCTGCAGCAAATTCACCAATTTCTCGTATTCGCAATAAATAACATTCAATAATCTTTGTCGCAATTCAAATTTCAACATATTTTTTGACTCACTACCGTCATTTAAGAAAAACATTACTCGTGACTTAATCAATGCGCACTCACAACTCCCTACTACATAGCACAATTTACATAGAAATCCTTTGTCGACGGACACATAGGTATACGAACATACTCGCATACACACATACACACACTTATTCACTATACACATTTTTCATGTACCGTTTTATCTTTGCCTCAAATCATTCCCTAGCATCTACTAACCCCACCCGGTAAAATGTATACAATCAGTCACCAGATATTTCATAAAAACGTGTCATTGGTACCGATCCCCGTAATAAGTTTTTAAAATCTTGTAAATCGTACACCACTCAATTTATACATGTACTGTTTGTTTCTAAATAAAATAAAAATAAAATAACGGTTATAGTTCCGTTGTAACCTCCCCCTCTCAACTGAAGTAGCATATTAATGTAAATGTGTGTTGTTTGTTTGGTTTAGTTAAATCACGTGGATTTGGCCCCTAATCTAGCGGGCGCTCTAATGGGCATCACCAACGCGGCGGCCAACGCCATTGGGACCCTGGCGCCCATCTCCGTGGGGTACATCCTCAAGGATCCCGTGAGTAGCAACAAACTGTAGCAATTGTCAGCAGACTTACTTTCCGTTATTTAAATTATAAAATCTACAGAGTAAATCAAGTTGAGCCATACATTTATAGATTACAACAATAATAATTTCACTGTAACCCAAAAAACTACCATAAACTATCTGTGCTCCAATTTGCCACAATCTTGTGGGTGACTATATTTTTGTTAACAGATTGCGTAAATAATAATAGGTAAATAATAATAAGGCAATAATAATCAGTAAATAGTACTAAGTAAATAATATTACTTCAATAAAAATTAGTAAATATTAATAAACAAATAATGAAAATTAAATAATAATAAGTAAGTGTTAATCAGTTAATGGTAATAAGCATATAATACATATACTCGTAAAATGATAAGTAAATATTAATAAGTAAATAGTAATAAGTAAATAATAATAAAAAGAGGTAAATAATACTAAGTAAATAAAAATATGGAAATAATAATAAGTAAATAATAATAGGAAAGTAAAAAAATTAACATAAGGGACAGCATGGATAAAGTGAAATCACCACTCTCAGCTAACATAGACTTTTTGATCATCTTTTAAAATAAATTTAGCATGACTATAGTATTAATGTTGTCACTAAGCCTATTATATAACAAAGGAGCTTTACAAGAAAAATTTAATGATATTCTGTTATTTGCCGGCTGATACATTAGAGAAGAACCCATTCTAGTATTGTGCACTTGTTGTGGACCTTATGGCAGTATCAATGTTAAAATAGTCAGAGACCCTGTATTGTGTATAATTGTCTTACGGTCATAATTTTATTTTTACTGTATAATAAGTATGATGAATATAAAAAAAACATTTCTTGTACATTATTTTTTAAATTATTTTTTGAGCAACATTTCAGGGCTCCAGGGTAATCTTGTGAGATGAACCCCAACATACAACATTATATGAAAGGAGAGATTGAACAAGAGCATAATATACAGTTTTTAGTGCAACTCTGTCCAACATATTTCTTAGAGTCTTGAAGATATAGGCTAGTTTTCGTATTTTGTTTGTTAATACATTAATATGACCTTTTCACTTTAAATATTTATCAATAATTAAGCTAAGATATTTTATATTGTCTACTCTTTCCAAAGATTGATAATTGCACTCGTGCACACAACAATGCATTGTTAAGGAACGTTCCACAGAGGGTTGACTTACAGAGGAAATGCTAAAAGTAATATATTTAGTTTTTTGTGTGTTTAAAGTTAAAAGGTTTTGATCACGCCACTTTTTAACAGTCTTTAATCCTGACACTTAGCATGAGTTTCATTCCAAGTATCACCAACAAACACCAAAACAGAATCACCTGCAAATACAACTGAAGAACCCAAGAATGATAATTTACGAATGTCATTAATATACAATAAAAATAAAATTGCACCTAGAACACTACCCTGAGGAACACCATATAAATTGATTTATTTGAAGTAATATGATCATTAATCATTCTACTATGTTCTATTCCCAAGATAAGTTCTGAGCCAATCTAGTGCTTTATTAGCAACACCCATTGAATTCGGTTTATTTAAGTAGTAAACCGTGGGACACGGTATCAAAGGCCTTAGACAAGTGTAGAAAGACAGCCATTGCTTTATTGCCAGCATCTAGAGCTTCTACAACTGTGGTGATAACTTTTAAAGCTGCATCACTTGTTCCCATATTCTCTCTCAAGCCTAACTAACTAACTAACCATCACGCCGTTTCCCCGCAGGGGTAGGCAGAGAGGACAGACCGCCAAACAACTCGATCTTGGCATACACTTCTTGCTTCATTCCCTTTCATATAGCATCTCATACATTCTCTTCTGTTATTCCGACTTCTGACATGGCCCGACTCAAGTATTTGATTCACTTGATCGTGCCATGTCTTCTTCGGACTTCCCCGGCTTCTTCTTCCATTCACATTCGCGTCATATATTCTCCTTACACTCCTCTTTTCGTTCATTCGCTCTACATGCCCAAACCATCTAAGCGTCCCTTTCTTAATCTTGCTCACTACGCTTACATCAGCCTTGCATTCTTTACGAATCTCAACATTTTTTCACACGATCATACATGGTTTTACCACACATTCGTCTCAGAGGTTTTACCACACATTCGTCTCTCTCTGAAGCCAAACTGATTAATTGATAGAATTTCATGTTTTTTTATTATTAACATTTAGGTTATCCCCTCCTTTAAATACAGGTACAACTTTGGTATTTTTGCAGTGATTGGGAAACAAGCCTTTCTCAAAGATAACATTTGCAATGTGTGTAATATATAATTGTATAATAAACACATTCCAGACATTGGATTCAAATAGGCAATATTCCCATTGAATACCTCAAGATAAAATGTTTTGTGACTCCTTAAATAGCGTATATTAAGAACTTTGTTGTAAATACTACTTAAACAATGGGTGGTTTCGAGACTGTTATAAATAATTTTGTAACCTTGTAAATATTGCCATACAAATTAGCCCCGGCCGACGAAAACCGGCCGGCAAAACCGATGCACGTGTCTTCGTCTCTTGGTTTTTTGCTATTATTATATGAATAAAGGAATCGGGGGCGTCTTATAGTCGGTGAAATATCGTGGTCTTGTTGATGTTTATTTGTTAATGCCACGTCATTATTTGCTATTATAACTATTGTTTGTTCATTTATTTGCAGCACGATATAACTCAGTGGAGAACAGTGTTCATAATGATCTGCGTCATAATGAATGGATGTAATTTGGTATTCATAATATTCGGCACGAGTGACGCGCAGCCCTGGAATAACCCAGACACTCCTGAAGACATTGGTAAGAAGGTTTTTTAAAGTTATCATTGCTTACGCAACATACCCAATATTATGTGTGCAAAATGATTCCTCGAATGGAGAACCTGATTTAAAGGTACAAGGACTATGTTTACGATCGGTTGGTTACTGGTTGAGTTGACCAATGCATCGGGTTCTCACCCAGGTATTGTGGGTTCAATTCCTCAGCTAGCTAAGTCTTTCATCATTGCACGAGCAGCATCTTCAGACTTTAATGATGGAAGTAGGAGTTTTTCAAATATTGTCATGTTATTCGTAACACGGGAATATTTGTATACATGCAAAAAATTATGTAATATATTTATCTCTTCTCTAAATATAAAAATGGTTTGTATGTCTGTCTTCAATTTTCTCGAAAATTACTAGACCGGTTTCGCTGAAAATAGCACAGTTTATTCTTATTAGTGCCGATGAGGTTCAGAGAGTAGTTAGAATGAAATCAAATATGTAAAACTGTTGCTATAACGTTTTAAAATGAGTATGAAAAACGTTGAACCCGCCATGTTTTATTTAGGTTAGCCCATAGATATAATACTCTGGTTAGCCACAGATTGCATATTCAAAAGAAGAAGGTTTTTTTGGGTAGAATATTTTCAAAATGGAAACCGCGAGTAGGTATCTACTGAAGAACTTTATGATTTAGATATATTTAGAAAAAATAAACGTTTGGAATTAAATAAAATATTCAAATTAATGTTTCTTTATTTGGAGATAGTTTCGCTGTCAAATCAATTATGGCACCCTAATGACAAGTGAAAAATCCACATCATCCGGGTACACATCAGCTAGTAAAACTATATATTTGACAGCACGAGAGATCCAATTTATATAAATTTTGATATGCTATAAATAGTAAAAAGATATACAAATACGTCATTTTAAACAGATTCTTGCTTGTGTAGTGGTCCAAATTAGTTCTAAATAGTTTGAACACCCGCCCGCAGTCCCCCCTTACCCTGGAGAAGTACGATACAGTACACCACTGCACAAACAAGAATTTTTTTTAAGTGATTCTACTGTACGCAGCGTTTGGATTTCTAAACGACGGGTAAAACTATTGTAAATTCTTTCAGTAAAATTACGCATTTACAATGGATCCATTTATGTTTTTATGTTATCGAGTTTTGTGCTCATTAAAGTTACTTTCAGGTAGTATCTGAATGTATGTTTACGTGGAAAAGTGATAACAGTACTAATTATAAGGGTATACATTCTCTCATAAGTAATTGTGATAAATTTTTATTGTTAGTTACTTTAATATTTACTTATTAATATTTAGTTATTCTGAAACGAAATTGTACATTAAATTTCTATGCCGATTGAACCCTTCATCGTCATCGCGTAAATAACTGAAATAGTCTTATGACTATTTTGTTTGCAGAAGCGGCGGGAGGCTTCATAAATGTGTCATTTTCATTGTCACATTATCCTCTTCAAGGAAAATATTATTGCGTTATTGTGTTTATTTGTTAAAATAATACGATCAGTATGAAAAGTTGACGAAAACAATAAACAGTGACAAATCTCCTATGTCCCGCCAACTTGTTATTGAACTGTGCATATACCGGTCAGTGGCTGAGATGGCATCGCGTTTGGGTCTCACCCAAGCGTCGTGAGTTCAATTCCTCGGCTGGCTAAGTCCTCCATTAGGACAAAAGCAACATCTTTCGCTTACTGTGATGGTAGTAGGAGATTTTCAAATATGTTATTAAATAGATTATTCGTAACCAGGGAATATTTGTCCTTCTTTAAAAAAAAATATTTAAAAAATACCAAATAATTTTTCCATGTACTACAATGGTTATTACAGAATAAATGTATAATAGTATAGTCATTAGGTGCTAAAAGGGGGTGTTTTAAAACACATATTGAGGTAGTTCTGATGTTTTTACTCCTTTATGTTTTTTGGGGTGCTGATTACGAACCTGAAGAATGCCATAAACATAAAAATGTTGAACATTTAGTTATAGAAACAAAGCAGAAATAATCTGCACAAATTTTCCTCTAATTTAGGTCCTTACTACTTTTATCTAAGGTACTAATAGTATTATGAGAGACAATCACACTTTCATATACCTTGTAAATATATGCATATAATTTAATTAAGTCTCCATGTGTGGGGAGAGATGAGGGCTCGAAACAAACAGACTCGTAGTAGTGATAGACCAGATAGACCAGATAGACCAGATAGACCAGATAGACCAGATAGACCAGATAGACCAGATAGACCAGATAGACCAGATAGACCAGATAGACCAGATAGACCGGATAGACCAGATAGACCGGATAGACCAGATAGACCAGATAGATCAGATAGACCAGATAGACCAGATAGACCGGATATAGACCAGATAGACCAGATAGATCAGATAGACCAGGTAAACCAGATAGACATAATTGAATAAGAAACGCTTATCAATCAAAACATTTCCGTCCTATACCTTTATTCAACTGAAATAATACCCAAATAAGAATGAAGTGAGTACTGAATATTTTTTATTTGTTTTCAGAAATGAAGAATCCAGACAAAGAATCAGAAACAAAAACTCAGCTGCTGTCCAAACCCTGAAATGGAATAACTGAAAGAAAAAATCAGCTGGCCTTGTAAAGAATAATTTATGTAACAATGGATGTGAAGTCAATTTGTATTGTGCTGACAAAATAAACGATTTGCTATTCTTTGTCTTGTTTACTAATAAAAGTTTTTTGTTTTTTTTTTTTAAATACAAATGTTTTGCTCTAGCTCTATGCCTCATACAAATAACAGTCAATCTGAATTTACCGACGAATTCATAAAAATCCTATTTATTATCATCAAACTAAAATAAAATGGGAAACACGTACGTACTTACAACAAAGCAATCCAAAAATATTTGGCTGTTCTGTGTTCAAATTACGAATGTAAAAAATAACGGCTTAAATATTTTAATAAATCTATTTAAATCCCTCATAGTCAACATCCAGAGATAAAACAATTCAGAAGAAAAAAATACTAAACCCTAACATCGCCCCAAACATCCAAGGCAAGTAGGTATCCCGTCCCATAATACCGGCATTCAGGAGGGAATAAAAAAGCTGCACAGCGTCTTTTAATAGCCAATGAGAAAAACTCAAAAGGTAAAATATTAATTAATTGATAAACTAAAGTTCTTAAAAACTTAAGACAAGATTTTTGTGCATAGCGCAAAGGGTAACAATTATTTTTATAAACAATAATTATTAGCCTGAAACACTCATCCAAATTGAAAAAAAAAACCTTTCCGAGCAAAGATAAATGTCGCCGACAGGACTCGAACCTGCACCCTTCTGATGTCCGGTCAGATGCTCTACCGTTGAGCTAAGTCGGCTTATCGCAAACCCGACAAGTTAATCAATATATACTAGTGTTTCATTCAATAATTACTGTTTTTATTATATTTTCACCTGTAAACAACCAACTTTATTAGTATGAGAAAGGCTTGTAACGGCTAAATCCCTCAGATAAGCCGACGTAGCTCAATGGTAGAGCATCTGACCGGACATCAGAAGGGTGCAGGTTCGAGTCCTGTCGGCGACATTTATCTTTGCTCGGAAAGGTTTTTTTCAATTTGGATGAGTATTTCAGGCTAATAATTATTGTTTATAAAAATAATTGGTAAAATATTAATTTACGTAATTAATAAATTAATAATTAATAATAATAAATTAATTTAAAAAAAAAACTTTCTTTAAGAAACTGTTTTTAATACATAAATATCTACATGTTTCAGAAGCAAAGCTCCCCTCATGAGGATAAACAATATACTAAAAATAGTGGCAAGTATAGGCAAATAATAAGCAAAGTACTAACATAAATAAGAATTAACAATAAGTGATGAAAATGGGTGAAAATGTTAATATAATTAAAAAATAAATTATTATGAAATATTCAATAAAAGATTGATTTTAGAAATTTAAAAAGAAAATATTTTTACTATCGATATAAATAGAGTCAAGAAAATATCAAGGCATACAAAATAAAATAATAATAGTTAGTATTATTAAAATGTAGTTATTAATATGAAAATAAATTGAAGAGATAACTATTGAAAAAACATATTTGATTATTAATAATGTTTCAAATTTGATCTAATTGTAAACCAGTAACTTCTATTCTTATGTAAAAAAAATTGCGTGTTATTGTTTTTTTTTCTTTTTTTATAAAAACTTAACAAATATTTAAAACGATGTAGTCGAAAAAACTCTTAATCTTAACCGTTCACATTCGGAAAATTTATTTTTCCATACCGCCCTTTTCCGAGCCGCCTACTCATAGCCCGGCCACCGTCCGCCCCCGCCGCTCACCCCTTTTAAGAGTATTATGTGTTATTTGTCCTAAAAATATATGGATAATTATTCATTGTCTTAGCTTAAATACATTCTTGAATATAATGGAAACAATCACTCTATCATTTGTATTAGCGTCTTGCAATATATCGTAAGGAATAAATACAGTTAAGTTCTTTTTTTCTCAATTTAACATGTATGAAAACTTAGACCAAGCTGTATTTAGTTTTGATAATTTAACTGCACCTCTTTATATGGTCTATAAATAATGTGTAATGATAACCTGTCCAAAAAGAGAAAATATGAAAATGAGAAAAGGTAAAAAAAAAAAATCGTAGAATAGATGTAATATAAGAATAATATAAGAATAGGAAGTAATATTTGTACAGCGCCCTTGAGGTGATTTTTCACAATAACTGCGCTGTAAAAATCATCCGATTATTATTATTATTATAGATGGTAATTTTTTTATTTTTTTATTTCCAAAACGTTTTATTGAAAAACTGAAATAAAATACATATTGGCTCACCATGCAAAGCCAAAAGCGGCTAGTGCCATTGAAAGTGAAAGTAATTTCAAAAGTTTATTCACAACTGTTATATTTTTTTTTATATTATTCATAACAAAACTGCTTGTACAGAGGAATTAAAATGGGTGATGAGATGCCTTAAAGTGTGAAAAGTGAAGGAAGGATGAGTGTGTTTAAAAAATGAAATGCTATGATAACTATAAAAATATTAAATTGATAAGTACCATGTACATTAGGGTGTCCCTTATACGGGGCAAAAATATTTTTTCATGAAATCTGATACGCATATCTTCTCGATTTATTCTATTTGATTTTAAACAGTTTTTTAATGAAATATCAGATCCCTGAAATAACGTTAATCTGTGCCGAATTTCCGACAAAGAAAAAAAATCGCCGATTTGCACCTTTTCGTGGAACTCCGCCCCCCTAGACCCCGGGGTGACATTTAATTACCCACTCATGTATGAAACTGAGGAACATGGAACGTGCTTTTCCATATTTCCGATTGATAAATCATATTTTTGTAATAAGTAAGAATATGTAAATAAGTTAACTTCTAATTTATTCATATACTCCCCATACAGTAAGCCTCTAACTTATTCATTTGACGGAATGTATCGATTCCCAAAACTTGAAATATTTTCTTTGTTCAAATTCGTAACTATTTTGCTTTTTTGCAGTGTATTGATTAACCTCCTCGTCAAATAATGACAAGACAGCTTTTTCGTCGGGTAAATACCATAAATTCTGGGTAAGGCTGCTTTTGAGATGATTTCATCAATATTTTAATATGCTTTTATCGATTTTGGGAAGCACATATTTGGTAAGGAGCTTTTACTGCTGAAATACATTGCATCAAGCACACACTCTGCGTCTAGTGCTGCCTTACTGGTTTACTGAGAGCTGAGTAGCGATATTTTTCATATAATAAATTGCTCTCGCCATCCAATGAGCTTGGTGCATGGCACTTGGTGGCCCAATTTTCAGTCCACATCGATCAATATCACCGCCTAAAAATAAGATAATGAGCTCTATTAATTCTCGGTAGACGTCTCTTCTTGTAGAACCCTATCAATGCCGGAATTCTCGAAATATGCTTTTACGATTTATTTACGGGAATCTATCTCATTCGGATTAACGTTTTTCCAACTTTCTTTATACATTTTTAATAGTGGAATATCTGAACTTGTTGAAACTTTGTGAATTTTAACTTCAAACACACTTTTTAATACAAGCTCGCGGACGTAATAGCGGCAAGTAAAAAGTAACAATTCCCTATCTAATTTCTCCAGACGGCACCATTGATAGGACCTGTATTAGAGGCTATTGACAAAAGAGGATCTGCACTTTATCTTCGAGATTCAAATTGCTGATCGCATTCCAAACAGCTAGTGCCTGCTCTTTACCGCAAGAATTATCTAATTTTGGTACAGCAATAAGTTATTCCTTGTTTCCATATGCAATTACAATAGAAAGAAGATCTTCTTTAGTACCTCGAACGTTAAGAGCTGGTAATAAATGATCATTTCAGTGAAGAATAAAACAATTAAGAACCAACATGCACTACACAGCTGAACCAACGACTGAGCGACACAAAAGGCCCTATCATTTTTTTAGTATAAAAAATTGATAGGGCATGCATCAAAAAAATGTTTATATACAAACCATGTAATGTGACCTAACTCAACAAATAATTAAACACTGTATTATTCATAAAAATCTGTGCCTACCTTTTGTTTTGAGCTTTGGAGATGAATTATTGATTCGGTGCAGTGCCACCCAGCGACAATACCATTAACCCTTTCTCACCCAGAGTAATTTAAAAAATACATGAACTTTGAGAATTATTTACAAAGTGAGTACTAACCCTATTAATTTGCGGCTCTTTTAAATGATTTAGTGATCTTTCCCTTGCAACACTATTTATTTTCGTTGGGTTGGATGCGCTGCGTACACACTTTATATCATAAACAAAAACCGATGTTCGCTCCTTTTGGAATTCTGTGATTCGACTTCTCTACTACCGTAAAACACACAATGTATGTACAGTAAGTACAAGTGTTAAAGAAATCATTAATGTTTATCAACCGGATATTGTAAAGTGAATATATAGGTAATATCACAAATACTTATGCGAAAGAAGATTATCTACATACCTATAATTATATTCTTAAAGTCAAACGAGATAATAGTGATCAATGGCAACAAGTGGGAATAAAATGTCCGTACACCGGACCTGAGACCTGGATGGGGTTTCGCGATTGAGCTATGTTCGCTTGCAATAAATTTAGTTGGAGGTCTTTAATCGAGAAAACTTTAATCGGTGTTCATATATATATAAATAAATACAAAAAATAACACTATGCTAGGATCACGGCAAGATCGCTGGTCGCCGCGCCGCACTGTGGTCCCAAAGACCGATGCAACCGCACCTTAATATTTTATTTTATTATAATATTTGTTACGACTTATGCATAAAACCATTGTATTTATTGAACTATTTTTTTGTGACTTTACTAGCCTTTTAATATATATTTGGCAATAAAACAATGATTAAAACAAACAGATTCAATTTGATAAAAATCACAAAGCATTAGAAAATAGTAATGTCTTCTAAAAATACTTATTTTTAGGTGAGTTGGGTGGGTGGGTAGGTAGTTTGTACATTTCATCGTCATCATCTTCGGAGGCAGAATATTGAACCCTCATTTCACGTGCATCTGGTGCTCTCAATAAGTTTAAAAATCCCGTTGGTAACGTATTACCTTTTCTTCACCTCTTCACCAAAAAACTGGTTATCTAAATGATCTGAGGATATATACGAGGTGTCTTCAAAAGAAAAGGTGAATTTTGAATTTTCGCGGGCTGTGTACATTCGATTATTGTTTTTTTTTTGTTATGTTGGTATACATATGTTTATCATATATTAGCATTATCAGACATTTTGGATTAGTGGTTTGTTTTTGACAACTGGAAAGGTTAGTCACGTTTTTGTGTGTTCTTCGATTTTGTACTTTTGAAAAAAATGGATATGTATTAAATTTTGCGTACAAATGTAATAAAGTGCTCCAACGCACTTAAAATGTTGACTGTGGCAATCGGCGAGTCTACTTTGTTTCAAAAAGTGTTTATAAGTGGGACAAGCGCTTTACAGAAGGCCGAGAAGATGTTAATGACGATGAGCGTCCTGGAGTTGCAACCACGTCAACAAACGAAGAAAACATCGAAACAGTGAAGAAAATGGTTTTGGAAAATTAGGGAAGTTGCAGAGGATGATGGCATATCAATCGGCTCATGCCGTACAATTTTCTCGGATGTTTTGGGCATGAAACGTGTGGCAGCGAAGGTTGTTCCGAAATCGCTAAATTTTGCGCAAAAGCAACGTCGCATTAGTATCGCTCAGGAGTTGTTGAATGACGTCAACGATGATCCAGATTTGCTCAAAAGGGTCATAACTGGTGATGAAACGTGGGTATATGGTTATGACGTCGGAACCGAGGCCCTATCATCCCAATCATCCCAGAAGAGCCAAGACCGAAAAAAGCACGAAAGTTCGATCAAATGTGAAGGTTTTGCTCACTGTTTTTTTCGATTACAATGGCGTGGTGCATCATGAGTTTTTGCCAACAGGTCGTACGGTTAATAAGGAATTCTACAAGGAATTTATGCAACGTTTTTGTGAAGCAATACGGCTCAAACGATCGGAATTGTGGAAAAACACATCATGGATTTTGCATCACGATAATTCACCAGCTCACACATCAATGCTTATTCGTAATGTTCGTGATTATTTGGCCAAAAACAACACCGTAATCATGCCTTAACCACCGTATTCACCAGATTTGGCTCCCTGCGACTTTTTCCTATTCCCGAAACTGAAGAGACCAATGGAAGGAAAGCGTTTTGCCACAATTGATGAGATAAAGTCAGAATCGAAGAACGAAGCTGATGGGCATACCGAAAAGCGCATTCCAGAAGTGCTTCGAGGATTGGAAGAAGCGCTGGCATAAGTGCATTATATCTGAGGGGGATTAATTTGAAGGGGAGAAAATGGATATTGATGAATAGACAAATAATTTTCGAAAAAATTCGAAATTCACCTTTTCTTTTGAACACACCTCGTATGTATGTCTCTGCCAACATTTGTTTGATTTAACACTTCATATTGAATATAAATCCATCGTTCAACAGTATGATCATTTAAACCTTTACCTCTTGAACAGTCTGGGTGGATAACTACGTTTTTGTTTTGTTTCCAACAGTTGACGATAGCTGGAATATATCAGCATTGTGCTCTTTGCGTGTTTGTCGAAATGAGGCGTATTGAGATTTTGTAATTTTTATATCAATGTATGAGGTTAATTTTTAACGGTCTCGTGGGAGATAGAAATACTTCTTGATCCACGTAGTTTTCTACGGAGAATATGCAGATACCCATATACTCATGGATCGATAGATCGCAAACTTTGAGTTGCAAGGAACAGTTCTTTTCCACGTGCCACTAATAAGAGTTTAAAAAAAAAAATTATTTTATCGCCACACCTTTCAACGGTTTTCACAGGACGACCGCTCTTTGGAGTGTGGAGTAGTGGTGGGCGAAGCGGCTCGGTTTAGTGAGCCGGATCACTAAATCAGCTCTCTGTAAAGACAATCCACCTAAAAACTGGACGAAAAAAGTATCGTGGATCTTAAGGTCTTCTTTAGGAGGGCCAAGGGAGCGAGGGAGAGGGCATGATGCGGGGGACGCGAACCGTCGTTCAATCCAGCCGGATCACCGAACCGGTACACTACAAAGAGCTGATTTAGTGATCCGGCTCACTAAACCGAGTCGCTTCGCCCACCGCTAGTTTACACAGCGACTAACCGTGGCGGGTGCTCGATCACTTGGGGAACGGTAGAACCATAAACTTATAAGACATGAAATATGATGATTAAATGCAGTTGGTTTTGGTTTGGGACGTCAGTGCGCCGGTCGCCGGTCGCCGGTCGCCGGTCGCCGGTCGCCGGTCGCCGGTCGCCGGTCGCCGGTCGCCGGTCGCCGGTCGCCGGTCGCCGGTCGCCGGTCGCCGGTCGCCGGTCACCGGTCGCCGGTCGCCGGTAGCGGCGACACCTCAGAGCATAGATATACTATTCATGGATCTGGGTAATATCTCGGCTAGCGCCAGGTCCCCGCGCGGCGCCAAAATCAAATGAATAATAATAATAATAATGTTTATTTGACGGCCTCCATGGTCGGTAAGTCTCTCGACTACGAATCCGAAGGTCCCAGGTTCAAATCCCGGCGTGCGCAAGTAAATGTTATTTAATTAATTTCTGCTGTTTCACAATTAATTCATTTAAAAATAATATGTATTATATTTGCGGACGTTCCAGAGTGGAAGATACTCTCAGTATCGCCCTGGTGAAAGACCACCATTCAGAATTGAAACGTTACTTGAAATGGCGTTAAGCCGTGTTTTAGGTATTTCCCCAACTTCCTCTTCCCCTTTTCCTTTCCTCCCCAATACCTTCAGCCTCGCAACATTCCCCAATTGGGGATGCCATAGTCTCACTAGCTCCAGAGGGTTGGGAGCAGTTGGGACTCTTGTGGAGTATTAATATAAAAAAAAAATTAAGAAAGCTTCGACTGTCCAACTAGGAATAAATTCCGTTTTAGGACAGTCAAATTGACAAGTTTAGTTCATATTAAGTGCCATTATACAAAAAGGGAAAAAAGCTAGTATTGACATAGTATGGTCAGGAATTCATTCCGAAGAGGATGCAGCAAATAGTTAATAACATATTAAATATATTTTATTCAGTAAGTACAAAATGTAACTTTAGTAAAGTGTTTATAATCAAATGTTTGTCCTTTTTCCTTTCCTTGATTACGGTTTTTCATCTAGTTAAGATATTTTCCTAAGGAGCACAAATAATGTCACATAAATTCGGTAAAGTAAATCAAACCATGAGATGGTAATAGTAATAAGGCCAAAGCGCCGCAGTACTAGTTAGATAGAAAAGATGAAGGGTATTATACAATTTCTAGGATATTGTTAATAGATAAAGGATTATAAAAAATAAGTCAATTGTTTTTTCAAATTTACTTTATTTTATAATCCATAATTTAGTAAATTTAAAACAAAATTGAGTTACTTTTTGTTTTTAAAGTATGATATGCATTTTTCAGTTTAGTGTAGACTAATAATGAATTACATATGAAGGGTGTATGAGTGTGGAATTCAGGAGAATTCAATATTTCCAGAAATTATTTCAATGCAATCGATTTGATTGAGATGTTGGTCTCGTGACATTATGAGAACTAAGAATAGTTAACCATGTGGCTCAAAAGCCCCATATATTATAATGTAAGAATTTGACGATTAAGCAGTCAGTTGTTTGTCGCAATTAAATAATAATAAAAGTCTATCAACACCAGTAGTCAGCAGAAACAATGCTCGTATCTTGGCGTACTCCGCTTTGTGTTCCTAAGGAAGATCAGCGTCACTAGAATTTCGAAGTGTTGTGTACCTTCTTCTGTTAATTAGAGCCTTCAAAAAGTTGACAGGTGACATGCAATTAACTGATAGGATATTATCTGCGATAGCCTTTACTCCAGCGCTAGTCAAGATCCCATCTCCCCTGCTCAGTTTCAATATCCCCTGCGGCGTCGGAGAGGTAACACCAAATCACCTACTCTTGGTTGAATTGGTAGAAAATAGGCAGTTCTCTGGAATCTTGTCATTCTTTATTTATCAACCATGATTTCAAATGATAATTTGAAGTGTGAATACGCGACGGTGGAAAAGGGAGAAGAAAGTGAGTTGAACTTTTTTAAAGTGTTTTTTTGTGACGGCAGAGTGTAACTTGTATTACTGTTTTTTTCCTCACTCTGGGAAAGACCCTATCACATTTCCCCAAAATACTGTTTCCATATAGAAATTAAATCAGTTTTAAAGTTTGGTATTTCACGAACATCTTTATTTTGTTTCCGATCCGTGTCAAAAGTATGGGAATAGGCTTGTCCAAACCTAGAATGTGAGCACTGCCTCACCCGTATTGTTGCTACTCTACTGCTCGGTGTATGTAGCGAGACAAATGCGAAGAAGCAATTAGATATATGATATATATTTCCTTATCCTTAAAGTTAAAGACTTTTTGCTGAACTGCGGTTCCGATTTTCTCGGATGACAGCTAGAATCCTCCCGCGAAAGACACCTAGAGACCTGTCATTCGGCGAATGATAAATACCATAAATGAAACTTTTTTTTTAATTATCGATATTTGCGTAGTTAAAATCGATAATTTAAAAAAAAGGTCAAAAGAAGGAATTTATCATTCGCTGAATGACAGGTCTATAGGTGTCCTTCGCGTAGGGATAATATCGCTAAGCAGCTAATCGGAACCGCTTTCGGAAAGTCTTTAACTTTAAGAATTAGGATAATCCTTATTCTTAAAAAAACCGGAATCGCCTTCCAGTTAGTACGTCACCGCGTGAAAATAAGGCGGCGCGTGAATCAATAGTTGAACGTTCGTGAAAAATTCTAAATTATTATAGTCACTATTGATTTAATGTACTTTATTGCATGTTGATAAAATGTGTCATGAACAAGATATGATAATAATAATGTTTGTTTTATTATGGAAGAATGGCACGGGCTCGGCGTGCGCCATGTGCAGGTGATGCTGGTGTTCACGTGCCTCTCCGTGGCCTACATCATGCGCGTGGATATGAGCGTGGCTATAGTCGCCATGACGGACACGTCCAACATCGGCAAAGGCATTGAGGCAAGTAACATCATAAATCACATAATTTAAATAACATCATCATATTCATTATTTGACGACATCCATTGCAGAGTTCGCACCCAGAGGTCGAGGGAGCTTAACCCGGGACATGGACTAGTACATTAAAAAAATATATATATCGACAATAAAAAATAATGCACTGTGTTCTTGCACCGGAGTTCAGAGTGGTGTCAGCTTGCTGAGAAACTCTAATTCAGAATCGAAAAGATGCTTGATATGACTTGAGTGACCAGATCTGAATAGCCAGATACTACCCAACCTTCTTCTTTTGCATCTCCTGCTCCTCTCTACTTCTTTTAGCCTAATAACATTCCGATAATTTGATGTGTCATAGTCCCATTGAGGGTGGCTGTGTGACTTATGTTTATGTTAATTTTAAGTTAAGTAGGCACTTCCTAACCTTCCTCTTCCGCATCCCTTAATCCAATACATTGTCAACCTCTTTCCCTCTTTCCCCCTTTTCATCTTTCCCTCTTTCCCTCTTTCCCTCTTTCCCTCTTTCCCTCTTTCCCTCTTTCCCTCTTTCCCTCTTTTCCTCTTCCCCCTTCTCCTTTCCCATTACCCCTTCCCCTTCCACTACCCCCCTTCCCTTTCCCCCTTCCCCTTTACCACCACCCCCCCTTTCCAATTTCCCCTTTCCCTTTGGTCACAAAATTCCACAATTTGGTCAATTGGATTCTCTATTGCAGAGTTCGTTTTGATTCCATATAATATGATCCTTATTGTAACGTGCACATAAATACTATTTTCATACACACTTACAATTGAACGAAATCACTTATTGTAATTTTATTTAAACTAAGTTCAGAAAATGCTAAAATTCAGGGTCAGTGACCCGTCACTTAAGCACATCTCGAATCGTAGAGCTTCTCATTCGATCCCATTTCGTAACCTTTTAATTTAACCATTGAAAACTATTTAAAAATACCAGTTAAGTATTGACCAATAATTACTAACAAATATTATAACTAAAACTAAACGAGCTGATGGAAAAATATGTTCTGTGCTTACCAGGTGGACATAGTGGTGGCGATTATAACAACTTTAATTATCAGTAAATTTCACTTTACTTATCTTATCAAAAATAATATGATGTAATTTACAGGATCACATAAATAGAAGTGTTATCATCACAGATCTACTAATAGAACCTAAGCAATAAATTATTAATTAACAATGTTTACTGGTGATAAACAGATTGTCATCCTGTTATTATCGATTTATGTGACGAATTTAAATTACGAATTTCATTGGAAACTGCATTGCATTCCCGACATCTGCGAACACAGTCTCTTGGCGTCAATTCGATCGAATTTTTAATTTTCTTCAGTAAATAATAAGTAGTTCTATTTACGACCGCTATGCGTCTCTACTAAAAAATGTTTTTTTTTAATTTCATTTTTGTGTTTTGAAATGTCAAAAGTTTGATCAAATTTAGTGGAATTGTTTTCAGATAGAGCGACAATTCCTATGAATTATATACCCTTCCGACATCTGTTTTAGTAAATATTAACCATTGATTTTACCTCCGCGGTCCGGATTAGAGTATTACACGAGGTGATGCTGAAAATTTAACAAAATATTTTCAAACCGGTCCGAAGTCAGCCGCGATTGTGAATTTTAGGGGGTGTTGAAACCGAATTTGACCCGCTCTGAGCCTTGCGTTCTTTGAAAGTCTATAGGCCGACGGTGAATTTTGCGTGCAGAGGCTTTAGGGTGGCCCATTTGAACGAATCTGAGCCTTACTTTGTTTGAAATTCGATAGGCGGAAGCTCAATTTCCCCTAAAGTCGCGTGTCCCCGTCGCTTTTGAGCGGAAACGAACCTTACGGTTTTCCATAATAAGGGGGCGCATGGTCGATTTTTTCCCGCAGGCCCTTGTCTGAATTTAGGAGCTTACAATGTAATACTATATAGGGAGATTATTAAGAAAAACTTTGTAATTGATTTCGAAAACAGATTGCTATGGCGCATCCTATTTTATAAGTCAAAGTAAATTGTTATTACTTAATTTACTTTCGATGTTGATGCAGCCCTTGTTTCTTTATTATGACAATCCATTGCGACGACCCATCACCAATAATCTAACAAAACTTTACTTTGTCTAACTCACTTTTAGAATGTTAAGTGGTATATACAAAGTTCAATTGAAAGTTCTCAATCGTTTATAAATAGTTTTTTCAATAATGCACGATTATGCCATAGTAAATTTGTTCACGTAAAATTTATTTATTTATGAAAATGCATTATTTAGATATTCCCTTGGCCGAAGCATACTCAGGACATCATCCTAAGCTCCTTCTTCTGGGGCTACATGGTGATGCAGATCCCCTCAGGGCAGCTGGCGCAGCGGTACGGCGCCAAGCGGCTGCTGGTGGTGGCCATGCTGGTCAACGGGCTGGTGACGCTACTGACCCCCACTGCGGTTCACTTAGTGAGTAGCTCATGCCTCATGCTTCAGGCTATCCGCTATCCTCAATATTTTATCTGATGGTGATGCAGGTGAAGTAGAAGAGGACAGCAAATGTGTTACATTAGGCATCCAATGACATATTTGGCGGGCAGTTGTGTTGAATTAATACCCCTCGTAGTCAAAAATTTGAAATTTTAGAATTTAGAATAAGTGTTAATAGTCAATTAAATATTGCTAATAATCAAATACATTTTTTTTAAATAGTCTCTTAAATTTATTTTCCCATTAATAAATACATTTACATATTATTAATATAAATTTTAATGATAAAATACCCCTCGTAGTGTATTCAAACGTACATTATGCTTAAATACACGATTGCAGTTATCCAGTCTGGAGACGACGAAAGCATAATACGCTATAGTTTTAACAATCCGGTGTAGTCTCAGCCCCTACGTGCTGCATTTGTGCAATGTTGTTGCAATGCAAATGGAAACCTCAGGGCTTTGAACGGTATGATTACGGACAGGATCAAATCAATGAGCACATTGCAGAAAACTGTCCACTCTACCAGTTCGGTGTGGGCACAGCAATGTTAAATGCCATGAATGATCGAAGAAAGCAAATAATGTTAGTGTTTGTGTTCGCAGGGTGGCTGGCAAATGGCTTGCGCGTGCCGCATGCTGCAGGGACTGACTCAATCCTGTTTCTTCCCCAGCATCAACACTCTGGCCGCACGCTGGATACCCACTCACGAGAAGAGCAGGTTGACTAATATACTCTTTGCTGGTAAATATATTACTTGTAACCAAGCGATTTCTAGGTTAATGCTTATTATTGACTTGGTTTTCACTTGTTATACTTTGGGTATTATAAGCGCATCCTTAAAATTCCTTGAAAATGCTAATTTAGAAGTGAATAAAAACTTCACCAAATAACCAAATTTGCTCAAATGCGCTAAATGCTATATAACAAGAGCACTAAAATATCTGGGAAGTTTGGTGAAAGAAATATGCGATGAAG
The DNA here is from genome assembly GCA_022606495.2 of Halesus radiatus. Classification (NCBI taxonomy): domain Eukaryota; kingdom Metazoa; phylum Arthropoda; class Insecta; order Trichoptera; family Limnephilidae; genus Halesus; species Halesus radiatus. The sequence goes on from JAHDVE020001375.1 coordinate 177,616, forward strand.
TGGCTCGTAGTATCGAAATCTATGTGACTGACACAAATGTAGTTCCACTGAGTTTGTAGGAGTAAGTCTGTGAGTCGTGACTTCATACTATGCTGAACAATACATTCCTTTACTGAGGTGTATTATGCCGACGCAGAAGCCGATTGGCTACCACGTCAGTATTTTCGGTGCATGGAGAAATGACAACACGATTAACGTACAGTGTATTTATGAACACAATGCTATGGACTGGTTTACAAGAACTAAAGTAACTTATTTTACAGAAAAAATATCGTTGCCCCACAGCTCGTGAGGTCAGTCTCTGTTGAACTCTGCAGTGATGTTAGCGGAAATATAAATTGTCACAAATTCCATTGTCATCTGTTGAACTCTGCTTTTGCGTCAGCGATATTGGAAATTTCCTCAAATTCGCTAGGATCCAGGTGACCAGAAGCCGACGGTCGTCAATCTATCGAATTTCTCACATCACCATGTTGAGGCAACTAGCTTCTAGATTATTGACATCAGCAAGTTGTTTGGGGCTGCAATCTACATATTGTGTCTTCGGAAGAAGACACCAGGAGAACAAGAAAATAACTTTATGAACCAGCGAAGTGGACCTCCATCTTGGTGTCTTCTATGAAGTTTTCGGTCTCTTGTACGGTACATGTTTCTTTGAAAACATTATTGAAATGATTTATTGATTTTATCACTTGCAGGCACCCCATTCGGTACTATCCTGGGAATGCCGCTGTCGAGTCTGTTGGCGGCTAGCGCGTGGGGCTGGCCCCTAGTGTTCTACGCCATCGGAGGGCTCGGCCTGCTCACCGGCCTGCTGTGGGCCTTCCAGGGGGCCAGCTCGCCCGCCAGCCACCCCTCCATCTCCACCAAGGAGCGCTACTTCATCGAGAAGTCACTGGGACACACGGACGAACAAAAAGTAAGAAAAAACAAAAAAAAATTACAAAATTACACTTGGCTTAAATCTGCTCACCACATAACAAATTTTAACCATTTTTTTCTAAATATGTGACATACTTCTTCTCGTCAAGATTTAATATTACTAAATCTTTTTTTGTTCACAATGTTCACAAACCGTGTTCAGGCGAATCCCTTAATCGGCTCACCAGAGAGTTTTTAGATAAAATGCTTGCCATTGTCTAATCTAGATAATTAACGTAACTGAGTTGCCCTCTTTTGTTATTATTTACTATATTATTATCTAAGTTACATTGCAAACTCTCATTATTATTCACGGACCGCACATCAAACAAACTTTACGATATTTGTTTTACACAGTAGTAGTTAAACGACGACAGCTTAAATATTTACATCACGAAGATACATTCTTTGTGATAAACCGTAATTTCGACGAGTGGAAAAGTTCTGAAATTCTGACGTCACAGAGTTATTTGTAGGCATTTGAAGATGACTTTAAGCAAACAGCCCCCGTGACGGGAGATAGCGGAACTCCGTCTTACCGAGCTCTCTCTGTTCAAGTTTGCTTTAAGTTGCGTTTATAGTGGGGGGGGGGGGGGGTTTATGTGATGGGATGTCATAAAGTTAAAAGTGTCTCTAATTGACCATGAAGAGCTTTACAGTTTAATCTCTTTGCAAAATAATGACGTTGTGATTATCATGGAAATAATAACTTAAATTGTTAAGATAGGTTCCAATCAACTAGAGGTTTATAAAATAAATAAGAATACATTGCTAAAACCACTGTTTTTATTATATAAATATCTACATGTTTCGTAATGACAAGTATGGACAAATAATAAGCAAATAGCCAATTTACAAACATAAACAAAAAATTAACAATAAGTGATGAAAGTAGGTAAGTAATTAATAAAAAATGTTAAAAAAATTTAAAAGTAGAAAAATATTAAATAATAAATTTGTATTAGAAAATTTAAAAAAAAAATTATTTTTATGAATATAAATAAAATTACGAAAATACCAATAATAATAATAATTGGATTACTTGTATAGCACCGTTTATTGTGAAAAATCACCTCACCCTAAAAATAGGGATAATAATTCTTTGTCTTAGCTTTAATACACTCTTGAATATAATGAAAACAATCACTCTATTATTTGTATTAGCGTCTTGCAATATATCGTAAGGAATAAATACAATTAGCTTCTTTTTTATTTTCCAATTTAACATTAAATTTAGTTTTGATAATTTAACTGCATCTCTTTATATGATCTATAAATAATGTGTAATGATAGCCTGTCCAAAAAGAGAAAATAAATGTAAAACAAAAAATAAATATTATATAAATTCGTAGAATAGATGTAATATAAGAATAATATAAGAATAGGAAGTAATATTTTTACAGCGCCCCTGAGGTGATTTCTCACAAAAGCGGCGCTATAGAAATGGTCCAATTATTATTATTATTACCAATTATTATTATTTATTAAAAATAATTTAATAATAGTTTTAATCATTAAAATTTATATTAATAATATGTAAATGTATTTATTAATAGGAATATTTTCAGTACCAGGAAATTTGAGGATTTTTTACTTCCAAATTTTTGATAAAATAAAATAAAAATAGATATTTGGTTTTATAATCAATTTCAGCCAGAGTGTGTATTTTTAGAGGGATGGAGTATTGCTGAGTGTCGAATGCACTTTGCTTTATGCAAAATGTCAGCATGTCCAAGTTAGAAAGATCCAAATGAATGTTAGAAATTTTCTGGATCCTCGAAGAGAGGCTATCGGATCAAACTTAACTAACCAATACGCCATTTCAGCGCAGTGATAGACAGAGAGGGCGGACCGCCAAACAACTCGATCTTGAAATAAACTTCTTATTTCATTCACACTCATACAACGTCTCTTCTATTATTCCGACTTCAAGTATTTGATTCACTTGATCGTGCTATGTCTTGCTCAGAAGTCCCAGGCTTCATCTTCTATTCGCATTCGCATAATATATTCTTTTTACACTCCTTTCTTCATTCATTCGCTTTACTTGGAACAAAATATGCAAAATGGTCAAGAATAGGGGATTCAAAGGGAGGACAATTTTCCAACCACATCAACAGATCCCAATATAGCGGGAATTGTTCTAACTATGTGATTCATTGCAGGTCCTGAAGACACCGTGGCGGGCCATAGCGACGTGCCCAGCCCTGTGGGCAATGCTGGTGGCCAACGTCGGGGGCAATTGGGGCTTCATCACTTTGCTGGTGGAGATCCCCAGCTACCTGAAGATGGCACTGGGGATTGACATGAAGAATGTACTAAAAATATCTCTTTCTACATTATACTCTGTTAGTATTCTAATATAAGATTTGTTGAAACGATACTCATGCGTTGAATGTAATTTCCAGAGCGGCATGCTGTCTGCCCTGCCGTATTTGGCTATGTGGCTTATGAGTTTTGGGCTGAGCGTCATTTCCGATTACATCATCAATAACAAATACTGTTCAAAAACTACTTCCAGGAGGATTTTCAATACCATTGGTAATTAAAGATTTTGTTATTTATTTGGAAAACCGTCATCAATTTCCTCCTTTTTACCTGGTCGGGTTGGGACTCACCGTTTTGATAAGGTGTTTTCATAACATCTCCGTTTTATACTACTTCAAGCGGTCTTAGTTCATTACAGGTTGGAGGCCCAGCCAAGACAAATCTCAAAGCGCGAAGTTGCTCATCTGGCATTCTGAGTTATTCAGAATGGTTGCTTGGGCTAGTACTGTACATATTCAAATACCCTCATCTTCAACTTTTTAAGTGTTATTGTGCTAATATGTCATTCATTTGCTTAAATTCAAACCTAATGTCACTCAAATACGTATATAATATACGAAAATCACGAAATTAAGATCGAAATCGAATCAGTTCAAAAGAGACTAACTCGGACATTTTCCTATAGAACCGGATTATCCATACTGCTTACCGACTATAAGAAACGTCTAGAATATTTCAAATTAGAAACATTAATGGTCGTCGTGACAAAAATGACATGAAATATTTTTTTTAATTTGGCCACAATCAAAATTGATATTAACTACCGTCTAAGAAACCCCGATTTTTTTTCCATATTCCTTTCCAAAGAACCATCTTAACCTTCTCTCAACCTCTTGTGGCAATGTATTGGTTATACAACATCCACTATAGTGGCAGGATTCCGGACATATTTGGAGATAGCCCCATTAACTTTATAAAATTTCTCGAATATCTCAATTTCACTAAAATTATTTTAACCCAGACATTGTTTTCTCTTGTTACTTTTTGTTGTTGCTTGTAAATTCATTTTTTTCTTTTAACATTTTGTACACCGTTATTGGGTGGTTGATTATTTTGTTTGTATTTTTTGTATGTTAACATTATTAATAAAATAAAATAAAAATTAAGATATTTGCGTGGTGTGATTTGCTTTCTTCCAGGAACGGTATGCCCGGGAGTGACCATCGTGCTGCTGTCGTACATTCCCCCTGGCCACGAGGCGATGGCGGTGGGCGTCATCATCCTCACGGTGGGCATCAGCTCCGGCGTCAACATGGGCTATATGGTGCGTTGTTCGCCGTTGAAGAGAATGGTTTTGTTTGTATCTTGTTGCATTTTTTGTGTGTGTTTATTTTGGAATAGTTCGCATGTTAATCCGAAAAGCGTTCAAAGCTGAGGAAGCATATTCCAAATATTGTTAGGATTCAAGCTAAACTTACATCATTTTAATGAAAATATGAAACAAAAGAAGATACAGATAATAAAAATAAAATTAGGCCGCGACCGAGACTCGAACTGAGAACTTCAACTCTAAGTGTTGGGAGTGCTGGGAGCTACTTATGACCTCAATTTTCATGTGGACTGATTTCTAACAAAAATCTTTTTGCTGTTGCTTTTTTTAGTTATTCAAAATTTTTACTATTATCCGCCAAAAATAAACACAAATCTCCATGGTTGTAAATTTTAAATATGGAAATAATTATCACATTCAACATTTACAATCGTAATTATTGGAATCGATAATTTTTTTTAACTAAACGCGTTTTTACTCCAAATATGCTCTAGGAATCGCTAGTTAAAGTCTGTTGGGTACGTGATGATACACCCCGTATATACGAGTATATACCAATGGCATGTATTGCTCTATGCCCAAAGGTAGGCTATGTGTAGTTCCTCAAATCTGGGTATGAATTGTTATTCATCATCCGCTAATTGTTGTTGCCAACTGTATAAATGTGCGTACCTCCAAGTTCCTTATTAAATTCATTAAAAACGTTTTGATTTTAAAAAAAAATGATTTCATTTTATGCTTCGTTTTTCTTAGGGAAGGCTCAGTTTTTCAGCCTTTATGGAGTGCACGCTACTGATACATACCAGGGTATGGAAACCGGCACGAGAACATACGTTTTCTAACGGTGGTCAGTAATTCTAGAGCTGTAGTGCCGATGATGTGAAAATGACAATTCACGAGTTTTGTACTCCACCCCTCTTTTATTGGACAAAGTCAGTTGCTGATAAATGGACTACTTTTTCAGATGAACGCAATCGACATGGCTCCTAACTTCGCAGGCACTGTCGTGGGCATCACCAACTGCGCCGCCAATGGTATCGGCATCCTGGCTCCCCTCACAGTCGGGTACCTCGTCACTGATGAGGTAACCACAGACCACCGGTTGATGATGTTTAAAAATAACTGTTTCCTCGCAGGGGTTGGCAGAGGAGAGGATGTTAAACAATTATTTCTTGAGCCACACTTCTTGCTTCATTTAAATTCATATGTACTCGTTTGTTGGACAAACTCTGGACATAGCTAGATGTTTGATTCACTTGATTTTGTGATTTATTCTTCGGGTGTGCTTCTTCTTCCATTCACTTTCGCGTCATGTATTCTTATCAGACTGGTCAGTGGCTGAGATGGCATCGCGTTTGGGTCTCACCCAGGCGTCGTGACTTCAATTGCTCGGCTGGCTAAGTCCTCCATTACGACACAAGCAACATCTTCCGCTTACTGTGATGGTAGTAGGAGATTTTCAAATATTGTCAGGTTATTCGTGACCAGGGAATATTTGTCTTTCTTTTAATTAAAATATTAAAAAAAACTCCCTTTTCCGTCCGTCAAAACTTTAGCATAGCATCTTTAACTAATATTATTATGATTATTCGTCAAATCATACATATTATAAAAATGCAGAGAAAATAAAATAGATTATTGGTGTAATCTAAATTAGTATCTAAGACCTCAACTATCCGGGGGTTTGGTTTAGACACTCGGTTATCGCACCAACCTTCAAAAAATATAAAAATCACAATAACTAGCGTTTTTCCAGTTTCACTCAACGGAGGTGATTCAATTATATCATTATTCCCAAACATAAATTTATAATTTTAAGATTTCAAATTGATACTTGAATTTATTATTCCCTAATACAAATCATATTTGGCAATTTATTATTCCCTAATAGAAATCATATTTTAATATTTTCGTAATAATATTATTATTAATTTAAGTTACCCGAACATTTCAGTAAACCCGATCGCACCTAACCTCATTTAGTCCAACCTAACCTAATCTTACCTTACCTTACCTCACCATACCTCGTAACCTAACCTAACCTAAATGAACCCTAAATCGTGAGGTTATCATAAACTAAAACATACAATTATGGGATACGTGAAAACTTCACGTAGGCTAGGGTTTTACCCGTTGCACCCAGCGGAGGTATTATTATTTCCAAATGTTAATTCATGATTTAATGCTTGCAAATTGATTCTTGAATTTATTTTCGACCGGTCAGTGGCTGAGTTGGCATCGCGTTTGGGTCTCACCCAGGCGTCAATTATTCCCTAATTTTAAATAATGATTAGGTAGGTACAAATATCAAATCATAATAGTGTGTTTGTACTTAAAAAATGTGTTCTTTTAATCTTAATTATTCCTTAAAGTTAATCGTAATACGATACCTACATTTGATTTCATATTTTATTTTACATGTATTTTATTACCTAATTTTTTTTAATCACAATTTAATATAATTTTGATTATTCTTTGGTTTGGTATATCTCAGACGGACCAGACCCAGTGGAGGCTCGTGTTCTTCATCACCTGCGCCATTAACTGCTTGTCGAATTTATTCTTCATCACATTTGGATCTAGTAAAAAACAGCCCTGGAATGATCCCGAGACATTTGACATTGGTAAGTTGTTAATAAAGTAATATAATAAACAATAAGTACGTATGTCTTTCAATGAGATTAATTAAACCGATTTATGTATAGGTTTTTACTCGTCTGTAAGGGATTCCAGTGAAAACAAAAAAATATTTCATAATTTCTTCAATGAATTATTTATTATTTCTTCAATGAATTACTTAGTTATTTTATGGGGTCACTATTAATAAATTAATAAGAATTAATTTGTTTACGCCACTGTTTTTAACATATAAATATCAACATATTTCAAAAGCGAAGCTTTCCTCATCAGGATGCACAGTATGCATATACAGCATTATTGTATTTGTTTACAAATTTAAACGTGGAATTAAAAAATCAGTCTAAAAAATATAGCCAATTTATCTTCAATTTATTTTAATAACTTATTGTAATATTTAATCATTGATTAAGATAATATTAACAAATTTCAAATGAAATATAAAACCAAAAAAGACACAGAAAATAAAAAAAGGTATTAGTCGTATCTGGGAATCGAACCCAGGACCTCTGTCTTACCGGGACAACGTTCTACCATGATAACTATGATACCAGTTTATTTTACGTCATTTTTATCGAAATCGTGCTTCAATTTTAAGACTTATCAAAATTATCCTCAACTAATTCTCCTATTATCAAAAGATAACATTTTTGAATTACTGCAAAGATCTTCCCGAATATATTTGCAATCTAGATAGTGTCGACGGCCTCCATGGTCGAGGGGTAAGGCTCTCGACTACGAATCCGAAGGTCGCGGATTAAAGTCCCGGCGTGCGCAAGTAAATTATATTGAATTAATTTGTGCTGTTTCACAAATAATTAATTAAAAAATAATATATAGTATATTTGCGCTCGTTCCAGAGTGGAAGATACTATCAGTATCGCCCTGGTGAAAGACCATCATTCAGAATTGAAACGTTGCTAGAAATGGCTTTTAGCCGTATTTGGTGACCAGATCTGAATAGCCAGGTATTTCCCCACCTTCCTCTTCCCCTTCTCCTTCCCTTCCAGGATACCTTCAGCCTCACAACATTCCCCAATTGGGGATGCCATAGTCTCACTGGCTCCAGACGGTTGGGATCAGTTGGGACTCTTGTGCGGTATTCATATAAAAAAAATGTGTCTCGGGTATACCTATCCGATTTTTTTAATCGAGAACTCTTAATCTAGGGATGCACTTAATTACTTTACTTCGTTAATAATTCGCTAATATTTAGAGAATCCATTCTCGTACATAGACTCATTTTTTCTTAGGGTCATATTAAATTTACGATACGATTTAAAAAATATATCTGACTAACTTTTTGCAAAATACTGATCTAAATAGATCCTGAAAATTATGACGAACTTAAATTTAGGATTTAAAGATAAATTTTGATTAGAAAAGAAATACAAATACAGTCTGATTTTATAATAGACAAAATGGGGGTGCTGCGTTTAAATTTTTTAAAGCGTTTTAAATTTCAACACCAAGATGGTACATAGGAAGAGGTGATTTTCCCACGAAAACGGCGCTATAGAAGTAATACAATTATTATTATTATTAAGATTATTTTAAGTTTGAAAATTACAATTATGCATGTTTTTTACTTTCACCAAACGGTGTCCAGAAATCAGTGGTAGGTACTTTCCGAAAGGAGATCATTGCACATCACATATTAAGACATTATTTATTGTTATTTAACGCTCCGCAAAGAAGATAATTACACGGAAAAGGCGTTTTTTCGTATTACCGATATTTATGTATTGAAATATGCATGTATTAGATCTATACTCGTATATGTAAAAATCAATGTAAGTTTGTTTGTCCTCGATGTTCTCGAAAATCACTGGATCGGTTTCGCTGAAAATAGCACAGTTTGTTCTTATTAGTGCCGGAAAGGCTTAGAAAGTAGTTTGAATGAAATCCAATACGTAAAACTGTTGCTATAACGTTTTAAAATTAGTATGAAAAACATTGAACCCGCCATGTTTTATTTAGTTTAGCCATATATTGCATATTCAAAAGAAGAAGGTTTTTTTGGGTGGAATATTTTCAAAATGGAAAACACGAGTAGCACCTTCTTAAGAACTTTATGATTTAGATATATTTAGAAAAAATAAACGTTTGGAATGAAATAAAATATTCAAATGAATGTTTCTTTATTTGGAGATAGTTACTTTCGCTGCCAAATCAATTATGGCACCCTAATGACAAGCAAGAATTCACAACTTCATAACTTTATTCGAAATCCCGAGTAAGGCCGGGTACACATCACCTAGTGTTTAATAAATTAATCCAAAAACATAATAAAATTCACAGATCAAAAACATTTTTTAAAAAAATTATAGAAAAAATTGTGATGTTTTGAATTGTTTCTTTAAAACGAATTCGAATGTGAAAATTTGTTCCTCAACAAATTTTCATAGACGTACTGTACTCATAGTTGGCACAGCAATAACATATGTATTTCTACTATATTAAATGCCTTCATTTTATGGCTAAGCTTTATGTATTATGTGTTAGTATCACTTATTTATTAACCCCTTTTCTAAAATGCCATATTTTTCCATGAATTGTGAGATAAATTATCAAACCAAATTAACGTTTTATTTTTCTTCCAGAAATGAATATCAATAAATTGGCGGTGATGCACACATTGGAAAAAGAAAAGATGCTTCAGCAGAATCTGAACTCCGAAAGATGAAGAGATGAACGCTAAACATAAGTATTATTTATTAAAAATTTAATGTAAAATAAATTAAATAAATTATAATTATTTTTGTGTTTAATTCGTAGAACTCCAAATCAATTTAATATATCCAGTACATAATAATAAACTAGAAAAATTTGCATGTCTGAAATTACTCCGTCCTGTAAAAATTGGAAAAGAAATTAAAAAACGTGGTTTAAATATAGCTTTTAGAACCAATAATAACATAGAAACAAGCAATTTAATGGAAATCAAATTTAATAAATAATTAAGTTCTGCAAGTATTTTTAGTTTTTATTATTGTGACAGCTGTTTCGGCGTTAAAGGCCATTTTCCAACTGCGGTTAATCCACATTGTGACATCTTATTTATATGATTTTATTTACTCCTACTCCATTCTAATTTGGACCGGTTTTGAAAAAGATAATGATTTATATCGATTTAGTTAGAAAACAATTCTAAATTCTGTAAAGTTTTCACACTTATAATGTGACGTGATTATTGACTAAGAGATGATCTGCAAATTTTGAAAAAGTGCTTTTATTTTTATAATATTTAACATCGTATATGTTCTTTGAATCTAGTTGAGAAAGCCCTTCCCGTCTGCCCGATATAGATAGCGTTGCAGTCGGCGTGGTCACATTTTAATTCGTGTTTGCCACAATTATTAAGTTTAGGATTTTACTTTTTCAGTTTTTTCGGCTTGTTCCCGTATTATTGGTCGTAAAAGCTATATTTAAACCACTTTTTTTTGCAATTTTTAGACCGAGAAATTCCAAACATGCAATTTTTTTAAGATATTTATTATGTACCGGATATATTAAATTAAACGATATTTTATATTTCTTGCTTTTTATAAAAATATATTAAAAAACGTGGTTTAAATACACCTTTTAGAAGCAATAATAATATAGGAACAAGTCTTAAATACTCAAAAAGTACTCCTGGGAAGGGGGGGGGGATGTTTTGGTTCATTAATTGTTCGCCCATTACAAATAATAATTATACTCTGTTTAAATAAACTCCAAAACCAGAATTGATTTGAAAAATCTGATACCATTTTGGTATCATCAACTCAATCGCTCGATGTTTTATTTTCACGGTACCAAAACAAGACATTAGCAAATAAATTATCTTATTGCTTTTATAGTTATAACGTACAAGACTGCTTATATGTATAACATACGAATATTGATTAATGAGAAAGCTATGTTTAGGGGTGTATTTATTGATATAATGCCTCTGATCACTCCAAACCAAAATACAGATTTTTTTTTACCACCATCTAATTTTGAATTTGTTGAGTACCTACCCTAGCGATTCAATTAATATTTTTATTTGCGAGTAAAGGCGATTTGTCAACTAATGTTCAAGAAAACATTTTTAACTTGAGTAGGTTTGATTAATTTGACAATAAAACAATGTTACCTTTGATGACTTTTTACTTTTATTTATAACAAAATCTTGTAATATTTATTTAGATGCAAATAGATTGTTAGAAAAGTTTTTCTTAGAAGTTACGACAGTGTTAAAAAATTATGTTGTTAGTTAGGCACTGTCGTTATTTTTGATTGGAATTAGGTCGTAATCTTCTACAGCTTTCTTGGAATCTGGAAATAAAGGAATATTTTGTTTACGTGAGTAGGTACTGTAGGTAGTTCTTCTACAAAATTCAAGAAGATGGAGTGTGACAATATTTAAACTAGAGTAAGCACGTCTTGTGTCGGAGGTTCACAATTATGCAGTGTTGCAACCCAGAACCGTACCCGTAAACTTCGATGCCATAAAGTGCGGCATCTTCCTTTACAATAACTTTTCATCTTTGAGTGGGGGAACAGAAACGATACTTTTAAGAAATACTCAACAGGGAGATTCTTACTAGACCTAATCATAATTAACTATAGGAGTTATTTAAAAATATATATTACGTACTTTCGCCTTTGTCTTTGATAACATTCCATGGCTGCTCCTCCCCGCTGCCGTATATAAGGTACAGGACGTTTCCAAAGAAATAAGAACCAGCTGTCATCATGAACACAATCCGCCATTGTGTTATATCTGTCTGAAAAAAAATATAAAAGAGTCAGTATTTAGGTATGAAGATGGACGTTACAGGTTTAAACCGGTTCGATATATAAATAAAAGTGAAACAGAGTAAAAAATGACTCATTAAACAGTTTTAAATACCTCAGACAAGCAAAATACGAAAGGGTTACGCGACAATATTCAGTCCCCAGAAAATTAGAAAGTGTTTTATGTTTTAGAAAGATCGAAATTGAAAAGAATTTCGATTGTAGCTTGAATGTCGATATGCCTGCGGTGCTTTTTTTTAGGTAATAAACAATAATTATAATAAAATATAGTGCATTAAACTGTGCCACTGCTCTAAGGTACCACCAATATTGTTACTTACTCTAAGGGTACACGCACCTTGGTACGCACCACGTGATACGAGTTCCGTCCCATTCTTGCTGCATTTAATATAAAGAGATGAGACGAGGGGCGGTTTATTAATGAGCTGGCTTTATATCGTAACCAGTGGCGGCATGCGGCACAAATATTTTGTTGTTGTTGTTTTTAATTGAAAGAAAAGAAAAATTTCGTCGGACAACAAAATGATATCTACCTTTTTACTCCAAATATGCTCAGGAATCACTGGTTAAAGTCTGTCGGGTACATTCCGATACACCCGTACAATAGTCGCACTATAGTATAGTATAGTATGTGATGATTATAAATTACTTACTGGGTCTTTTAAGATAAATCCCGTCAATATTGGGGCAACGATGCTCCCAATATCGGAGATAGTCAGTGACACGCTCGCAATGATAGCCGCGTAGTTTGTCGACAGGTCCAAATGATTCAACTGAAAGGTGACAAAAACATATGTAACCATCATACAAAACACTACGCTTTATCAATAATTCAACAAACAGAAAATAACAATAATGGACCAGAAATACAACCCAACATTAAGGGGCAGAGGGACGTCGGAGAGGGATTATTTATTAATTCGAAATGACAATAAAATTATTAAGTAATACGATAAATGTAATGTTTTTAAAAAGAAAAATAATTATTTAGTACACATTTTAAAAACGTACATAGGCTTACTATTTAAAATGCTGAATATCCTTAACCCTTTAGGTGCCACATGTATTATTTTAAAATGCTGGAGAAGTGTCGATAATCCATGAATATATATTATTATGAGCTATATATCGCTCTGTGGCACTCAAGTACAATAATTTTAAGGATTAATAAGGATAAGGATTTTGTTTAAAATGTCGAGAAGAAATAAAAAAATGTATATTAGAGAATAGTTTAATATTTTCATAAACACTAACTTTAATGTTTTTTTAAGCGCAGATCACAAAACTTTGTTTAAGTTTATAGGGTTCATTTATGTATCGCAATTTTTTTTTAAAATTATTTCATTAATTTTTTTTTATGAAAAATTAACTTTATTTAAAAAGCTACATATCTGTATCTTAATAATAATACCATTCCGACGTTTTTACCGAACTAAATTTATTCCGCAAAATAAGTCGGTGCTGTGTCATGGAACCGTATTGACTCTCTATTATTTCCCAAACGTAGGACTAAAGTTCAACTGAAAAATAATTATTTGTAAATGATAGTATGTTACCATGAAGCCTGCAGCCGAGAAGGCATCCAGACCAAGGATGACCACCACGAAGATAACGGCAGTGGTGACGTTCCCCACCGGCACATACACCAGCGCCACCAGAGCGGCCGCCGGACCAAACGTCCCTGTATACAACACCGCAATAACAGACATCAAAGCCAAATTATGCATCTGAAATATTGATTACAGGCAAATCATTTTAAAGAGCACACGTTTGAATATATTTGATCACATCGATAGTGGTTAAAACTGGTTCGAACTAGTTTGGAATACAGTACACCACCACAAAGCAAGAATCTCTTTAAAATGATTTTCCTGTGCTAGCTATTGTGTACCCGGCGTTTGCCAGAGCTATGGATGGTTTGGTTTGGAGTAAAGTTCTGTGAACCAAGCGTTAGTGTAGTAAAATTTTCCTTTTTACCGCCACTTTGGTGAAACCTACATACATCCAGATTTTTATTTATGACAAAAAAGGTTTTTGTTTCGGTACCATTCAATTAATAAGACGTCTTGCTGTTGCGGACGTCCGGAACGCTGTTTAGACTTTTTAAAATGAATCATGTTTGGAGATAAACTTTACTACTGGTAGTGCGTGGATTCTTAATTTATTTGACAATCAGTTAACGATTTGACGATCATTTCTTTCATTTTAAACTGTGATTTTTCTGTTAGTTCTCGACTTTTCTATCAAATTGCCAACCCCTCCCTATTAATCATTTTGCCGCCTTTTGATTTCCCCATTTTTCGTTCCTAATTGAAAGACAAAACATCATCCCGCTATCATTTCTCTATAAACTTCTAGTCCAGTCAATAGACACAAAAGGGCATTAAGTTAAAAGATAGTTTGATTTTATATTGTAAAGGTTGGGACCTCTAAGTTGACCGCCATCTTGGATGAAAGGTTCCAAAAAGAGTTTTTTTTTTTCAAAATATTCCTAACCGTTAATTCTATGACAAAAATGAGTGAGACAAACTAAAAGAAGATAAAAGATATAATCACCCTAATTTTATGAACTCATTTCCACACCACCACGAAGTAGAGTAAACTTCTTTTTTTTATTTTGTATCCCCAATAGGTCTAATCCACAGATGTTCCAGTTTCGCGAATAGAGATTGAAATGCCGCTTCGTCTAATAATACAAATCGAATAAGTTTTAAACAGAATTGTTTCGAAAATATCTTCTCTACTTCGGCACGAATTTGTTTCGGCCTCGTCAAAATGTGCATTTTAAAAATACATTGGACACAACAGACAGAAGGTTGGCATACAAATTACAAATAAATATCACAAATAATGATTATCAACCGTCCAATAACGGTGTGCATCAGTATATATATAAGAGAAATTAAAGTGTGGGTCAAGTGAAAACTAAACAATGATTGGCTTTGTCCAGTGTTGAATCGTTTGAATTATCGCATTGGCGGAGAAATTCCACAAGAAAAGAGGGTGTGATAATCGCGGATACGCACCCAGAGTGTTTGCCAGTTTCCTGATGGCTGTGGAGGAGAGGAGACCAGAGTTGAGGAGATGGTCAGCCACGAATCCGACGATTATGGAGACGACTAAAGAGGCGATGCTCGGGAGCGCCGCTAGTAAACCTGTCTGAGTTTCAACAAATCGAAAAAAAAATAATGTTATATAAAACTATTTATCGACATAAACGGAAATTCTCATTGGGATGTTATTTATGAAATGTATTTTAGATTTACGATTATTTTATACTTTATTATGACACGGGTAGTGTTCAAACTAGTTACCGAGTAAATCTGACTTCCAAAAAAAACTGGGCGTTTTCTATTTATAGGGCTATCAGATTCTTCACTAGTGACCAGCTGCTAACCCTGTACAAATCTCAAGTACGGCCAAAAATTGTATTTGGGAGCCACCTCTGGGCTGGAGCTCCAAAATTCCTGATAAATCTCCTTGATTCTGTACGGTACGTCTGATTGACAACACGTTGTTAACAGACCGGTTATCATCTCTAATGCACAGACGCGATATATGCATACTGAGTCTGTTCTACACGTATTTCAATGGAGCCTGCTCGAAGGAACTAGCGGCATTGATCCCCAGTGAACTGGTGCACGTACATGACACTCGGGGGACACGAGCGTAACACCCGTTCACAGTTGATGTCATTTTCATTAGAACTGGTTGCTTCTTCTACTCATTTTTGCCCGAATGTGGAACGAGCTACCGGCATCTCTTTTTCTTCCTTCATATATAATCCGGGCCTCTTCAAGACCCGCATTAATAAATCCCTTCCCACAGTCCCTACCTTGACCCGCCTCACAACGCTGCCCACCCGGTGCTGATATAGTTCCCCTGTAATTACACCATACAGCTTGGGGCGCTCTTGTGCCGTATATATATAACATTTTAAAAAAACATTTTAAAGCGATGTACCTGTTTTGAAAATTGTTTCACTACAAAAACATGTTTGATAGCTGATGGAAGAAAAAGAAAGTAAAATTTTTAAAAACATCGTAATATCTCCACAGTGATAGTTATTCCAAATATTTTTTAATAATTCATCGTGTTAAAAATTCTACTATGAAATATCCAAGCAGGAAACTTGGATTAGACTCATAATTTACGAATGTCAGATGTCTAGTGCCCATCTCAAAATAGTTGACGTGCGCTGTAGTAAATTTCATTACATTATTGTAATGTTATTAATGTGAATACCTCACAAGAGTCCTAACTGCCCCAACCGTCTGGAGCCAGTGGGACTACGGGATCCCCAATTGGAATATGTTGTTAGGCTGATTATATAGGGGAGGGGATGGAGTTTTTTTTAAATTATTTTAACATGAACCCCACCCAGGAGGCCCATATTTGAAAATGCCGTGTGGAGGATCTTTCTAAGGAATAATAAATAAATAATAAGGAGTATTAATAAATCTAATAGTAATCTGGGGATCAGTGTGTCCAGGAGTAATGGACATATAAATCCATCCCTCCCAATGCGGTGTAAGGCGATGGGTCGAGAGTTCGGCTGGAGAGATCAAGAGGATGCAGCCCTCCACGCAGCTGGTGGGCAGACGCATCCACCGCCAAGACCTGAACAATCCTCACCCCGTAAATCTAGGCACCCCTGCTGAGTCACCGAACGTAGCGAACCAGTCGGGGTGACTTATGGCAGAAGTGTTGGTCATCTGCCCGCCCGTTCGTCAAATCGGCCACACTACACTTCGGTGGGCGGGCCTCAAGGATTTCCCAGAAATCGGAGCGAAGTGTAGCCTGATGCGTGATACGTCCTACAGTTTAAAAGTTTAGATCATAGATATCATAAGCTAGACATCGCTATGGCCATTTAACAATTAAAATAATAACGTCATATCATAATTATAGAGAAGATTATAAATTACTTAATTAATTTTTAATAGTTTACTTGCAATGTTTTGTTGGAAAATTAACTAATACCGATTTTTAAGTTTCTATTCTTTGTTTTTGTTTTTCCATTAGCAGTCGGTGAAAAGCCAGCATAGCACGCCGATCGCTGAGAAAAAACTCGTCGGACTGACGGGAGATCTGGGCGTTCGAACTTCAGGTCGCTGACGTAATGGAACAAAGTGTGGTGAGATCTTGAATCCGAAGGGTACGTGTAATGTCCGCTTATATCTTACGCTCTGGGATTAGTTAACTCTTGATTATTTTTCGACAGAATGCTCTTTGATCACCTGCTAAAACTAGTCATCCTTTTGTTGACATTATTTCGTTTATAATTGAGTCGTGTTTATAAAAATACATATCATGTGAACGAAGAAAAAAATTGACAAGTCCTCGGTAGAAATCAAAACCAGGCTAAGGACGTTTCCGAAGATAACCTCTAATTTGAGGGGAGTGCATTCTTACATCTTGCAGCTCGATCCCCAGGGCCAGCTTGAAGTAGGTGGGAGTCTCCATGATCATGACGCTGTACCCATAGAACGCTCCCACCTGCGTCAGGATCAGCGCCAGGACGGCCGGGCTCGTCAGGATCTCTCTCCAGGGAATCTGCTTGCTCTGGAACAGTTCATTGACATCCACTTATTTAAAAACACATAAGTATTTATAATATTTAGACAAATAAGGGTATTTCTCCGATGCCATCTACAAGTGGGATCGAGTTCGGGTTTCGACCATTTATTACAAAAACAAACATGGATTTTGATCATTGGTTAAACGATTTCATGAAATGTGGAGTGCAGATATTCAACGGCTTTGAAAAGGTTTTTTTCAGTTACTCCACACAGAGGGAAATGATTTAATAATTCATCATCAATTTAATAATGTCATCTATGGGGAGGCTGTGCGGAGGCTGTGTGGAGGGTCTTTTAGAGGATAGGAAGGAGTGAACCTGGGTCTTGAAGAGACCCATGTTATAGGAGAGAGGAAACACAGAAGACGGCAAATCATTCGACAGCTGGGCTGTTGAACACAAGAACGGTCGTAGAAGCGACCCGTTCTCATATGACAAATGTCAACCGTCAACAAATGTTGGGCGCGTGTTTGGCTTGTTTCCCGCCTGTGCACCGGTGCCGAAGGGAGCAATGACGCTAGTTTCTCAGAGCATCATTCGTTGAAATACCGGTAATAAAAGGACTTTTGCTTCAAATCTTTGCTCCAAAGATTGCAATCCGTTTGTTAAGATTGACGAATCTATCAAACAACCCAGCCTGCACAGAGTAAAGGGATTTTTTTTTTGATATTTTGGGGCTCCCAACCAGAGGTGGCTGCCAAATTCTGGAGTGGAGCGCACATGCGATTTGTACAGGGTCAGCAGTCGTATACTATTTAAGTATCTGCGGGCTCTTTGCAATACACCCAACTTCTGAGATTCTAAATTTGCTCTGACTTCGATAGAGCCCCCATTTCTGAGCTGGTCACTAAGGGTTAAACCAAGCATATCAACGGAGGGCTCATTGGGAAGATTGCTTTCATTAAAGGAGACTAGATTGTTATTTCGATCCCCTTTAGACGTAATCAGACATGATTGGGTCTTTGAAACATTAAATTCGACGAGATTGTTCTTACTCCAATGGGAAACCCTCTTGAGGTAACCATCCATTCTCTGCTTCAAAGCCCTCCTAGTCCTTGGAGTTTGTGTGCCCTTTGAGGGCTTGTCATACAAAAAGCTATCATATACTGTACTGTCATCCGCGTAACGATTAAATGGTGCACATGTAAAGAGATCATTGATGTGTAACAAAAATCAAAGTATGGGACGCCAGCATTTATTGAATGCCAGGAAGAGATGAAACCGTCAGCAACCGTCAGAATCGATCTCTCGCTCAAAAAGTCGGCAATCCACGTATATAAGGATACAGGAAGTCCGGTAGACGGTAGTTTGTTAAAAAGTCCTTGGTGCCAAACCCGGTCATAGGCCTTGGGAATGTCCAGTGCAACCGTTTGAGTCTCACCGTGACGTTCCAGCCACCGCCCCTAAATATGCATCACATACGCGAGAAGATCACCCCACGAGCGGTTCTTCTCGAGGTATGTGATCAGTTTATCACCATGGACAGAACTGATATGATCCCATGTGGTTCCATGGCGATATTGGCAAAGAATAATGTCCTCCCGGCAAGAGAGAGATATGAGTTTGAAATCCGGCAGTATATTTTTTCTGTTCTGTGTGATTATCTGATGATTGTTGTTTGAATACTGTTTCGATTAATATTTCTAATATCGAT
Source organism: Halesus radiatus (assembly GCA_022606495.2). Taxonomy (NCBI): domain Eukaryota; kingdom Metazoa; phylum Arthropoda; class Insecta; order Trichoptera; family Limnephilidae; genus Halesus; species Halesus radiatus. The sequence goes on from JAHDVE020001375.1 coordinate 196,792, forward strand.
TGCGCTAGGCCGAAAAAGCATAAGTACAAATCGCAACTTTTTCAGGAGAGCGAAAACAGTAATCATATTTTTTTTATCGATCTTATAAACAGGATGTCAAGAGACGTACCTTACTTACTTTAACAAATAATTCCTGACCTTATTTCCGGTAACATTTTTGGTAGTTTTTGTTTGTGCTTTTAATTTTGTTAAACACAACCAAAAAAAAAATTTTTTCACATGTTCCACAGCCGAGTTACAGCCCAACCCATCGCCTCGACCCTGACTGTCCAATACATACTGATTTTTAAAATATTTTTAGATGAATACATTTTTTTAATAATGTCCCCGAAGACCAAATTTCATTTTAATTTTTTACTCCAAATAAGGTCTAGTATCACTGGTTAAAGTAAGTTAGGAACATATCATAACGTCCTGAATAAAACATTTATTATTAAATGTTTTTTTCATAATTTAAATATTTATAATCAAAAAGAGACTTAAAATGAAAAGCGATGGATATTAAAATAACACAAAACTAACCGCCTTTCCTACAATATTGTCTTGCCCAAGAGACTTCTGAATAAAATTCCTCTCCTCCGGCGAGATGGTTTTGTGTTCAGCGGGCGAGTCGGAGCCGTACCATCCCCAGAAGAGGCCGTTGAAGATGGAGAGGCCGCCGAAGAAGTAGAAGATCCAGGGCCAGGCCAGCGAGCTGGTGGCGATATAAGCAGCGATGGGCGTCACCAGAACGGCCGCCGTGGAGACACCTGGAATGTTACGTATTACAACAATATGCATGGTGTCCGGTAAGTGGTGAATAACCTTTAACTGTGGGTGGAAAATTGAATATCATGTTTTGTAAAAGTCCCACGATTTTCAAGTTATTGGACTTTTTTAAATTTCCAAAAATTGACAGCCTTCCTCATTCACTTCGGTGCCATCGTCAAATACAAATGAGAGAATTTTCTCAATGTGCTTTCATAATATTATTTTTCAATAGTGGTGCTTTCAGAAATATATTTCTATTATTGCGTTACTATTGTAGTTTTTTTAAGAAAAGTTAAATGTTAAATGCGTGTGTTTAAATATATATTTTCCCCTTTATGTTATCGTGGTGTAATTTTTCTTTTTATGGAGACCTGAGTGGTCAATTGGCTACAAAGTTGTCCGTTTAATAGAGATTCTAAAATGTTATCACATGTTATTTATTTTATATAAACAAATATTATTACTACTATTTTGGATCAAAAGCTATTGTTACAGAATAAATTTTTATTCGAAATCACCTAAAAAAATCTCTGGTGAAAGATCACCATTCAGATTCGAAAAGCTACTTTAAATGGCTTTTGCCATGTTTAGTGACCAGATTTGATTATCCAGGTACTTTTCCTCTTTCCAATCTCCTTCCCCTCCCTATACTCTTCAGCCTCATAACATACCCTGTATAATATGGTAATTTAGATCAACAAATACCAATTGTGAATGGTTCCATGACAAAACAGAGCAGTAACAAAACAAAACACTAAAGAAAACTATTGATACTAAAACTAATCTCACATCTCACCTAACCTAACGTAAACTAACCTATTATTTAATCATGTTATTTTTGTCACTGTTCTGTTTTGTCCGATTACTATTATGAATTCATATTGACGTTCCGGACGAGTCCTGACGTCATGTGTACCGTCCGGAACCTCACAGGACAGAGAGATTGACAACTATGTGACATCATGTTCCGCTAATTTACTTCACATTACAAAATGGGCCGTTCTGGCGAGTATAAAAAAATTATTCTGAAAACGTGCTCTAATAAACTAAGATTAAAGTACAAATACTAAATACAATTAAAAAAAAATCTATTGTCCAGAAATCCTGTTTTTACGCGGTTTGAAAAATACGGGTATTTGTCTATTTTTTTTATATCTGCATCTAATGTCGAGACTATTATTATTCGCTAGGTGGGTAGACACTGTACAGACACATTGTGATGCGCGTTGGAACAGGTCCAATGCAATATTCGTGCCTGGTCCGTCACCTGTCGGTTTTTGACGCGAACACAAAGGCATTCGCATGGCGTTCGAAGCGCCCGTTTGGACCGCGTTCGTGGCGGTTATGTGTACTGTGGACGTTAATCATGTGGAGCGAGGAACAATTACTCGAGCTAATCAGCTCATATAAAGAAAAGCCTGTGCTTTGGAATCGAAAAGACCGTGAATTCTTAAAAATAACATCGAAAGCCGATACTTGGGGCGATATTGCTCTTTTCCTGGGTAGAAGTGTAGATGATTGTAGAAATAAAATGACGAGTTTACTTTCTTCATATCGAAGAGAAAGGGAAGAAGTAGTGTTAAGAATTTTTTCGTTCTATTAATGTTCAATGCAAATAATCGAAATCAGTAGGTGACATTCGCGTAATTTTTTTTATGTTTTTCACCTATTTGTTGACATTTTAATTCCAAAAGTAATGAAGATGCCACCTTTCTGTTCGGCATATATGCAACTCGAACAATAGAATTCGCGTCTCATTCGCGCTACTCATGTATCAATACGAACAGAACACAACGAACAGCATGAGATTCGCGTACCGTCCAATTAATTCGCGTTGCGTTTCATGTTGCATTGCATTTTGATTGCACTCGCCCGGACGTAGCCTTAGGAATCCTGTCTACATCGCAGTTGTACAAGATTAATAATTATATAATTTTTAAATTCAACAAAGTTCGGCTAGTTTACATACACCGTAGCTTGTCACAAGAAAGCCGTTTTTCTTTTGGACCATTTTGGTTATGCTAGGTGCGATAGTTACTAATCAATGCGTAATTATTATTGGTGTCGGTAAATAACACTTAAGTGAACTAGCAAAACCTGAATGGCTCTTTGATCGGTTTAAGATACTAAACATATCTATAAATGTTTGTGAAAAATAGGATAAAATATTGATTTGAAATGTAATAAAATAATACCTAGGTAAACAAAAATTCCAAGTCGACTGCGTTCAGAAACTGGTACCCACTTTCCCAGGAGGTTGTGTATGGACGGGAAGATGAAGGATTGAAAAACCCCACAACACATTCTCGTGAAGCAAACACCTTTCCATCCACCCTGAAATTTAAAAAAAGTTAAAATATTTTTTTTAAATTACAAAAACGAATCTTTAGAAAATGGAGCGTGAGGGGAGAAAAAATGAGAAAAGGAAAATACTCAAATCAAAAGATTTCTACAACTGTTCAAATGTCAATAAAGAACACTTTTCTGATTTATAAAAAATAATTCAATCTCGGTGGTATATTACGAAATGGTAATTTTTTTTCACTGGTTTTGATAAAATATTATTAAAACGAAAAAATGCATTTACGAGGTTTGTTCAAAAGAAAAGGTGAATTTAGAATTTTTTCGTAAAGTATTTATTTATTCATCAATATCCATTTTCTCCCCTTCAAATTAATCCCCCTCAGATATAATGCACTTATGCCAGCGCTTCTTCCAATCCTCGAAGCACTTCTGGAATGCGCTTTTCGGTATGGCCATCAGCTCGTTCTTCGATTCTGACTTTATTTCATCAATTGTGGCAAAACGCTTTCCTTTCATTGATCTCTTCAGTTTCGGGAATAGGAAAAAGTCGCAGGGAGCCAAATCTGGTGAATACGGTGGTTGAGGCATGATTACGGTGTTGTTTTTGGCCAAATAATCACGAACAAGCATTGATGTGTGAGCTGGTGCATTATCGTGATGCAAAATCCATGATTTGTTTTTCCACAATTCCGATCGTTTGAGCCGTATTGCTTCACGCAAACGTTGCATAACTTCCTTGTAGTACGAGTATTCCTTATTAACCGTACGATCTGTTGGCAAGAACTCATGATGCACCACGCCATTGTAATCGAAGAAAACAGTGAGCAAAACCTTCACATTTGATCGAACTTGGCGTGCTTTTTTCGGTCTTGGCTCTTCTGGCCGCTTCCATTGGGATGATTGGGCCTTGGTTTCGACGTCATAACCATATACCCATCACCAGTTATGACCCATTTGAGCAAATCTGGTTCGTCGATGACGTCATTCAACAACTCCTGAGCGATACTAATGCGACGTTGCTTTTGCTCAAAATTTAGCAATTTCGGAACAAACTTCGCTGCCACACGTTTCATGCCCAAAACATCCGAGAAAATTGCATGGCATGAGCCGATTGATATGCCAACATCCTCTGCAACTTCCCTAATAGTGATTCGACGATTTTCCAAAACCATTGTCTTCGCTGTTTCGGTGTTTTCTTCGTTTTTTGACGTGGTTGCAACTCTAGGAGGCTCATCGTCATTAACATCTTCTCGGCCTTTGTAAAGCGCTTGTACCACTTATAAACACTTTTTTGAGACAAAGTAGACTCGCTGAATACCACAGTCAACATTTTAAGTGTGTTGGAGCACTTTATTCCATTTTTAACGCAAAATTTAATACATATTCTTTGATCCATTTTTCAAAAAACACACAAAAACGTGACTAACCTTTCCAGTTGTCAAAAACAAACCACTAATCCAAAATGGCTGATAATGCTAACAAATGATAAACATATAACAAAAAAATCGATAATCGCATCTACACAGCACGCGAAAATTCAAAATTCACCTTTTCTTCAAATTTTATTTTATAAAAACTTTTTTTTTGAATAAACCTCGAAGATATTGTACTTTAAAAAAAGTAGTTATAATTTCCAAGGGTCAAAAACTCCCGAGATTCACTTAAGAAAACGGTTTTCCTGAGAACTGAGTAAATTTCCCGGACATCCCAAGACTGCGACGGACTCTCACTCACCAGGTATGCAGAGAGCGGCGTGAGGAGAGACAGCGCGCCCCCCAGGACGGCGGTGAGGGTTAAGAAGCGCTTCCCGCCGTACTTACAGACCAGGTAGCCTGACGCAGGCGTGGCCGCCAAGTCCCCCCAACTCGGGGAACTGAAGATCACACCTTGAATGGACTTCGGCCAGTCAAACGTCTGAAAAAGTCTCACATAAATAAAATTAGATACTTCGTATTACAAAGCGAATGATTGCGCACGGGCAGAGTAATGCAAAGTTTTTTTTAATAAATTTATTGCTATAAATCTAGTAAAAATAACACTAATAATTTTGCAAAATTTATGTGTTGATGAAACCATGTACTAAAAATTGGTTTTATGTTGTAATGGTTCACTAGAAAACAACTTTTACCAACGTGGTCGCGTCATATTGATAAGGAATACATGTAAATACTTGCTTAATGACGATGTATAGTACCGTAAACCTCAATATCAAATCCATTCCTACCCACCCAGCCTCTGCTTACTAACTGTCGAAACTGTTCAGTTTGCAATTAAAATCTCGGTTCAAGTGGAGGTGACAATTGAAGTGATTATACGGGAGATTCGCGAAAGCAAAGGATCTGTAATCATGTAAGTTCCTTTCAATACCTTTTTTCCAATTTGAGGTGTTTTATCTCATATTCCACAGGATTAAATGATTTATATTGACGATACTGTTCGACATAATTTTGGGAATTGGTCCGTCGAATAAATTCTCGCGAGTAAGCATTATAGGATTTACGAGTATACCCGGCTTCGCCCGCAAACGGCCGTTACAGTGGAGTCGTAGATTCGCGACACCACAAGGTGTTCAAGTGTCTATGCCTGGAAGATATGCTAAGGTGATTTGATGGAGCATCTTATTAATATGTTTTACAACTGAGTTGTGGGAGGAATGTGAGGTTATAATTACAAATGAACTCAACAAATTACACAAAAAAAATTAAAAGTATTTTTCCTTAATTATGCAAATGCATTTATTTGAAACGATAAACCATAAAATACTTTTATACAACTTAAGAGGGTTGGAATATCAGATTCAGACCTGAAATTATTTGATGGTTACTCAAATGACCAAACGCAATACTAGATACCTGTAGTCATCCTCAAAAACGGTTAGTGGTGTCCCACAGGGTAGTATTTTAGGCCCCTTAATATTTTTAATTTAAATTAACGGTTTATTCAACCTACAAATTTGTGGACAAATCACAACATTTTCCGATGATACAGTTTTGCTATTTAATGCTAAATCTTGGGATGAAGTCTTTATAACGGCAGAAAGTGATTTACATGTGGTTAAAAATTGGCTTGATGCACACATATTAACTCATATATAACAAAAAAATTAACTTTCGAAATATCAAATAAGATATTACCATCGCAACATAGCCTCAAACTGCTCATCTGTAACTCATTGTTCAACTCATGTACTTGTCCTTCGATAAATTGATTTGTGAATATGAAATATCTCGGTATACACACAGACGATCTTCTTAAATGGAATGTACATGTTACAAACCTAACCATGAAACTGCGGAAACTTGTCTATTTATTTTTAAATGTTAGGTATATACTGAATCGAAATCAACTAAGGCATGTTTACTGTGCTCTTGTACAAACATTTCATGAACATGGTATTGTCAGTTGGGGTAGTGCCACAAATACTTGCTTGAAGCCTTTAGCAAAGATCCAGAAACCAATCTTGAAAGTTATTCTTAAATTTCCTAAGGACGATTATTGATTTTATTTTTAAGAAACTAAATATTCCCAACTTATAAAAAATACATATATTGCCATATCAATTTTAAAATGTGTTTTTGTTTTGTATGTTTGAAGAAAGAACAAGCACTAGAGCACATGTAAAATCTTTTAATACCGCTGTTTGTAAAACCTATGGACAAAGAAGTTTTAAATACAATGCCATTAAGCTATTAAATTCCCCGCCTATTGACATTGGAAATACGCAAACCAAGAGTTCCTTTAAAGTAGGATCATTGATCACCTTCAATAACCCTGTCTATCACGAGTATTTTATATTTCATAATGTGTACATATATACATATATGTGTACTTATGTATGTATGTACTGCATGTACGAGTATGTAAAATGTATACATTATTTGTTTGTATTGCTACCATTTTGTTCTCATATATCATTTTTTTGTTTAACTGAAATTCAACTGCTTTAAAATTCCTTTCAATCTTTAATGTCCTTAAATGTTTTTTTTTTTTTTTTTAATTATTATTATTTTTTATTGTAATCTATTTTTCATCTTCATAATATGTCTATAATAACCTAGCTGAACAACCACTCCTGTAAATTGCCATCACACAGGCGTTCCACTCCTAGTGAGATAGGCAATATATCAGCACCAATAAGAAATGTTTATATAGATATTAGTAGATACCTATCATTTTTGGAAAATAGAAAAAACAAAGTTCTCTCTATTTGCATGGGGAAAATTCAGCCAAATTTTTCCACAAATATCCGAAGTGCTATTACAGCCAAATTTTACCAGCATCATTTAATTATTACATTTTAATTGCTTTTGTAACTTTGCTTAAATAAATTTCAACCTTTTTTAATCATTAATGAATTTCGGCTTTTTATTCTCTATTGTTCTTTTTTAATGACACGCAGTTAAGAAGTTTAAAATTTAAACGAATTTAAGAGTATCCGCGACCTCTGGATTTTTCAGAGAGCAAGTCGAAGCATCTAGCAGCAGTGGTACTTGGTACTGGGTACTGGGTACTCCTTAGTCCTACCTGTACGGTCGAATTATGGAGGGTCCCGTCCGTCATGCCGAGGATGGCGACGGAGAGACAGCCTCGCACGAAACATACGCAGCACACGGACAGAAACAGGAGAATTATCTGAGTGTGTCTCGCTCCATAACCCCGAACTAGAGAGAAAAATCACACATCGCGTTACAATTCTACTTTAACATTATTTGTCAATATTCTAAATTACGTAAAAACTGTACTTTTTTCTTCTTGAAAATTTAAATGAAATCAAATTTAATAACATAATTATAAAGTTCTGCAAGCATTATAGTTTTTTTTTTGTTATTGTGACAGCTGTTTTGGAGTTCAAAGGCATTTTAACTGCGATTAGGCCACATTGGGACGACTTATTTGTATGAATTTATTTACTCCCATTCAATTTTCATTTCTATGGTGTTTGAAATGATTAACACTGATTAACTCGAAAAATAATTGTGATAATTAAAATTTACAGTTGAAATTTGTTTTCCAAAATTTTAATGAAGGCAGGTTTGTCTTAATCGTTTTATAATGACGTGAATGCTATTTAATGGCGTGAATTTTTGGTAAATCCCTGAAATATTTTAAGGAATTATATTGTTTAGGTTTCATGAAAATACTGAGGAGTGGAGAAATGCTCTTCATATAGTTCGAAAATCAAGAGATGACATGTGACAATTGATAGAATCTTTTTTTTCAAATTCAGTGTCAATAAATTGTTTAAAATAATAATGAAAATGCTGGCCAAACCTTTTATCTCTCCCTCCACACCTTCGTATTCGTATTTTGCAGAATCATTTTCCTTTTTGGACATCGTACAATTAAACTAAATGGGAGTGTTGTGATGCAGACGACTACAATAACTGCTAAATATATATTACTATTTTGTCTGAAGAAATGCCCAATAACAATAAAAGACCTGAAAATTTCGCGTTTGCGGTAACTCTAATTGTAACGCGAAATACGCGAGGTAGTTTTAAAACGACTGCGTATCTCCGTAGGAAGCCCAGTACACGTTACCGGATTCTTAAATTATGCAAATACGCAATTAAGATAAATTTTATAATATATCACGGAATATAAAACAAATATGATTATTAAATGAACTACGAGAGAAGTCAGTGCCGCACTTCCTTGTGGATCCAAACGGCCTTTATGTGTCGTGGCAACCTCCGTAGTAACACCGTTTGATTCATTAACCCAGACGTAACGGGGTCAAACCATTAATACCATTTATGTAATTATTGAAATAATTTTACTGACTGTTTCAATAGTAATTGTAAATTAACACCTTCTTCTTCGTATGATGGAGGAGAATTGGTGGAGGCCATAATGCTGAGGTTATTCAGCCTGTCGATGGCATCAGAAGTCACTCGGTCTAGCACAGATTTGTCATAGGGAAACTGCTCCTCATAATATTACATAACTTATTTGTTGGAAGTAGGCTTGAGAGAGTGGGTCGGAGGTTTGGAACCCACATCAGGTGAAGTATTCCCCCATGATGGAGGAGAGAGTTCAGAAGAAAATGTTAAGGTTTCCTGAAGGAGTATGGCTACTGCCCGTGGCTCTATCCTACCGACTTTCTCTTAGGTACCCTCTAAATGAACTATCTACAGGTCAGAAGGGGTGTGCAGATTTCTACATCGTTTTTCAGACTGATGCGTGGTTGGTTCGAAAACTCAGCTATCATGGAGAGCATTAATTTCTGTGTTCCCGATGGTTATTTCCGTCACCGACAGCATAGACTGTTTTATCTCCCGGCCTGCAGGACCAACTTGCCAATGGTCATGCCGGTGGGGAGGGCAATCTTGCTGTTAAATAGAATCACTTCGGATATGGACATATTTGGGACCAATGAAGCTGCGTTTAAACAGAAAGCTTTATTGCTACTTGTATAATACCAGTATGTTTTGTATGCAATTTATTGAAATATATATGTGTACAGTACATAATTTATTTTATTTATTCTTATTTTTTATAATTACTTTGGATGTTGTACATTCTGTCTTATTTAGTAATGTAAATCTTTAAAAATGCCTTATAATAAATTTTTTTAAAAGAATACACTAAATTAAATTGAATGGAACGGACACTCTTCTACAATGTGTTCTGTTGTCTGAATATGTCTGCATTCACATAGTTCAGAATCCAATAGTACCCATTTATGCATCATATACGCACAACGGCTGTGACTGCACTGCAATAAGGTGCTTGTTTTTCACGTCCGAGGTCTGCCACTGAGTTGCCACGACTCTTCAGGGAGTATCGTGATAGAAGTAGTCAATTAATTAGGTCTAAAAAGTTGATTTAAAAACCGTTGAATTTCTAATAATAAGGAACTCCAGTGAAAAATTTAATGGCTTTAAAAATATATATTCATATAGATCAGAAAACGCCGATTCTGAATACATAACTTTTATTATATATAATTGTACGTAAAATTTATAAATCGTTATTTAAAAGTGAATAAAAAAGCAAATCATTAAAACATCGTGTTATGTTGGTACCATTGCATTTGGAACATATGACGTCACGTGAGCATTCTTTTTTTGGATTAGTATGAAAATTTTTATTTTCGATTGTGTTTTGTATTTTAAATACGTATTTTTTAGTTTTGGCAAAATCTTAACTTAATTTGGGTGACTTTAAGCTCTATAATTGTTGTTCAACATAAACAATGAAATAAATTAAAGTATTAATGATCAAACCTATTATCAATACGGATATTATGATATTGTTAATGGTCAATACTATTATTATTATTTGAGTTTCTAAAAAGGCACATAATTTTATTACTTATGTTTAGTTATGGTTTACCATAAATAGAATATACAATTATATACGGAAAGCGCATCCTTGTTTTGACATTTGACATTATAACTGCAAAACTGATCAAAACCGACCGGCCATAGAATTGGAGCGTTTTAAAAATTGAAACTTTGAAAATTATTTTAACAATCAAAACTAACTTTAGAAAAAAAAACGAAATATACTGGTATTTAAGTTTGAACGTCACTATTGATAGAAAAAATTGGACTGGAGTTCCTTATTTTTAGGGCTGGTTATTTCACAAATAATTAAGTAAATAACAATATATCATTATGTGAACTCTGGTCAGAGTGATAGATGCTAACCTAATGAGATACAATAATTCAGAATCAAAACGTTGCATACATTGGTTTTTGTTTAGTAACTAGATCTGAATGGCCAGGCACTTTCCAAATATCCCCTTTTCCTCCCCCATGAAGGCAGCCTAACAAAATACCCCGAATCGGGAATACCAAAGTCTCACTTGCCCCAGAAGTTGGGATTCTTGTGTCCTCTTGACAACCACAAAAAAAAATTCACCCAAGGAAGAACATTTATCCCTTTCAGACCTGAATTAAAACTGGCAGGGATAAAACATATTTGATGCTTGACAACACCTTGTACAATTATTTTAAAAAATGGGTTGAGGTTTTCTATTCACATTTTAGAAGTTATTGATACTTTAATTAAGAATAACGTCAGGTCTCCAAGGGCGTTTTTCACCATACACTTTATACAAAAAATGCAACATTTTACCAATTCAACAACAAAAATTACACAATACCTTAAAATCATGAAAAAACAACATAACAACAATGTATGTATGGGGTAAGCAAGGTAATACAAGCTTTTCACAATATATGTATGGGGTAAGCAAAGTAACACAGGTTTTTCACAATATATGTATGGGGTAAGCAAAGTAATACAGGTTTTTCCCAATATATGTATGGGGTAAGCAAGGTAATACAAGCTTTTCACAATATATGTATGGGGTAAGCAAGGTAATACAAGCTTTTCACAATATATGTATGGGGTAAGCAAAGTAACACAGGTTTTTCACAATATATGTATGGGGTAAGCAAAGTAATACAGGTTTTTCCCAATATATGTATGGGGTAAGCAAGGTAATACAAGCTTTTCACAATATATGTATGGGGTAAGCAAGGTAATACAAGCTTTTCACAATATATGTATGGGGTAAGCAAAGTAACACAGGTTTTTCACAATATATGTATGGGGTAAGTAAGGTAATACAAGCTTTTCACAATATATGTATGGGGTAGGCAAAGTAACACAGGTTTTTCACAATATATGTATGGGGTAAGCAAAGTAACACAGGTTTTTCACAATATATGTATGGGGTAAGCAAGGTAATACAAGCTTTTCAAAATATATGTATGGGGTAAGCAAAGTAACACAGGTTTTTCACAATATATGTATGGGGTTAGCAAGGTAATATAAGCTTTTCACAATATATGTATGGGGTAAGCAAGGTAATACAAGCTTTTACAATATATGTATGGGGTAGGCAAAGTAACACAGGTTTTTCTACAATATATATGGGTAAGCAAAGTAACACAGGTTTTTCACAATATATGTATGGGGTAAGCAAGGTAATACAAGCTTTTCACAATATATGTATGGGGTAAGCAAGGTAATACAAGCTTTTCACAATATATGTATGGGGTAAGCAAGGTAATACAAGCTTTTCACAATATATGTATGGGGTAAGCAAAGTAACACAAGTTTTTCACAATATATGTATGGGGTAAGCAAGGTAATACAAGCTTTTCAAAATATATGTATGGGGTAAGCAAAGTAACACAGGTTTTTCACAATATATGTATGAGGTAAGCAAAGTAACACAGGTTTTTCACAATATATGTATGGGGTAAGCAAGGTAATACAAGCTTTTCACAATATATGTATGGGGTACGCAAGGTAATACAAGCTTTTCACAATATATGTATGGGGTAAGCAAGGTAATACAAGCTTTTCACAATATATGTATGGGGTAAGCAAAGTAACACAGGTTTTTCACAATATATGTATGGGGTAAGCAAAGTAACACAGGTTTTTCACAATACAAGGTAATACTTTTCAAAATATATGTATGGGGTAAGCAAAGTAACACAGGTTTTTCACAATATATGTATGGGGTAAGCAAAGTAACACAGGTTTTTCACAATATATGTATGGGGTAAGCAAAGTAATACAATCTTTTCAAAATATATGTATGGGGTAAGCAAAGTAACACAGGTTTTTTACAATATATATATATATGGGGTAAGCAAGGTAATACAAGCTTTTCACAATATATGTATGGGGTAAGCAAAGTAACACAGGTTTTTCACAATATATGTATTGGGTAAGCAAAGTAATACAATCTTTTCAAAATATATGTATGGGGTAAGCAAAGTAACACAGGTTTTTCACAATATATGTATGGGATAAGCAAGGTAATACAAGCTTTTCACAATATATGTATGGGGTAAGCAAGGTAATACAAGCTTTTCACAATATATGTATGGGGTAAGCAAGGTAATACAAGCTTTTCAAAATATATGTATGGGGTAAGCAAAGTAACACAGGTTTTTCACAATATATGTATGGGGTAAGCAAGGTAATATAAGCTTTTCACTATATATGTATTGGGTAAGCAAGGTAACACAGGTTTTTCCGTAATATTTTTCAATATCGATACATAAAAAGAAAGTAGGTACCGTAGGACGCCTGAAAGAACGGGCGGCCCTGCGACTAACGTTATCAGTTATCAACAGCAATATTAACACACGGACAGAACAATACTAGACTGTCTATCTACATAGCTACAAGTACGGTGCAAACATGTTGCATCACACATCACTTGACAGAGTCTGAGAGAAAATCTGATCTAGGATTAATTGTGTTTTGGGCATAAGATATTATAGAGAGATTCGATGCTAACGAGAGCATTCAATAAATCGTTTTATGTACAAGTTTAAAAATACATATATTTCTACGTGCTACGTGCTAGATATTAAAAAAAAAAACTTTATAAAAACCGAAAACTTAATAAAGCGTTTGCGGTAACGTAATTACGCATTACGAATTCGTCATTGTTACATTGAATTGTTTTTTCTTTATTATTCCCTAATTTAAACCATAATGCGACACCTACCATTTTATACTTTCATAATACCATACGCATAATAGTTCATTTAAGTTACCCACACATTCCAGTCAACCTGACCGAACCAAGCCGAACCGAACCTAACCTAATCAAACATAACCTAACCTAACCTAGTCCAACCAAACCTAATCTAACCAAACCATACCTCACCTTAACTTATCTCACCTAACCTAACCTATCCAAAACAAACCAAGCCAAACCTAATTTATCCAAACCTAACCTAACCTAACCTAACTTAACCAAACCAAACCAAACCAAACCAAATCTAACCTAACCACCGTTGAGGTATTTTTTTTGAAAACGCCGCTATAATTTATTTAATATGTAAATATCTACATGTGTCATGAGCAATGCTCCCCTCTTCAGGATAAACAATTTACCAGAAAAAAAAAAAATTGGGTAAATTGTTTATCCTGAAGAGGGGAGCTTAGCTTCTTAAACTTGTAGATATTTACATATTAAATATACGAGTGGTTTTTATACAAAGTAATTATTATTATTTTAATAAAATAAATTCTTTAGAATAAAATGAAAAAATATAACATATTTCAAATGTATATTTTAGTTGATCTCTGTTATCCAATCTCGAGTTTAAAACTGATTATCGGAGCTATGCGATTCTCTCCAATTAACGCTTTACAAGTGGAGACTGTGAAAGCTCCTCTCCATTTTAGAAGACAGTTTTTATTTGATTGCTTTGGACACTCTAATCACTCACTGACTTACAAAATTACTATACTTACTGCTCAAGCGAGATCACTTCCATATTGGAGGAACAAATCAATCCCTCTTCTCGTCAAAAGCCTTCAAACTTATAAAATCCTTTTATATCTTTTTGACAGGCTTCCTTTATATACAAATTCCTTGCGTATTCATTTAAATAAACCTAATATTATTCTTTTACTCGGCCTACTTGGCAACCACGAAGCTCCGAGATAAACTCCAGAAATGCAATTTTTTCTTGTTTTTTTTATTATGTACCGGATATATTAAATTGATTTTTATATTTCTTGCTTTTTATAATTTTTTCAATGTTGTTTGCCTCGTGGCTGTTATTAACCGCGCTTGTTTTTATCGTTTCTTTTTCATAAATTATTTTGTCTAGAGGGATATTAATGAGTCTATGTACCATTGAATGGTAAGCTGAGACCAAGGATGAGTTGAGTTTGCATATATTTTTGAATCTGTAAAAGTTGGTTTTCTAAATATTTGGAAGGTATGTCTATTATTACTTCTACCAATTGTAAGATCTAAAAAAAAATTACCTTCGATCTCATCTTCAACTGTAGCAGATTTTATTATTAACGGTTTTGGCCCAGTTAGTGAAGATATCTAACTGTCGGTTGGTGCCTATCCAACATATTAGGATATCGTTTACATATATGATATAGTATAGTAATAGGTTTAAGAATTTTCAATATAATCCATAAATATCTCCGCCAGAAGTGGACTGAACGGTCATCCCATTGGAAGACCTTAATTTTGTTGATAGCAGGTATCATTGAAAAGAAAATAATTTGTTTCTACGAAAACTACGAGTTATAATAAATCTTTTTTGATCACCGGGTTGACATTTTTCAATTATTATAAGACACTATTTAATGGGGATGTTGCTAAATAAGTATTTTTCGTCTAAAGAAATGAATTAACAGTTGCCAAGGACATTTTTTTTAAAATTTTATTAACTAGTTCTATCGAGTTTTATTTATTTATTAATGTTGACGTTCTAACTCAATTTTCAGTTTTTTTTTTAATTTTTTTAAAGTTAGTTTTCATAGATAAATTAATTGTTAAAGT
Organism: Halesus radiatus; assembly: GCA_022606495.2. NCBI lineage: Eukaryota > Metazoa > Arthropoda > Insecta > Trichoptera > Limnephilidae > Halesus > Halesus radiatus. The sequence continues at coordinate 212,144 of JAHDVE020001375.1, forward strand.
TTCAATTTTTAAAGCCCACCAAAACGCACGAAATCTATGGCTTGTTGGGTGTGACGTCACACGAGTAGTGAGATTGGCGGTTCAATAGGCGGTAATCAACATATGCATTCCATACAAAACTTCAAGACTTTTTATACTGAAATTTAACTGATTTTAATTGAAGGAAACATTGTAAAATATCAGCCACTATTGTGGGTGCATTATACCAAAGTGTAAAAATACATTCATATCCGCAACTGATTAACAATTTATCACCGTTCCAAGATAGTCATTGCTACGAAAAAAATCCCCTCAAGCGCTCTTAGCTCACATTTGATCCAACTTTTTTAAGACCTAAACTGGAAGACTGGACCTAATATGTTGGTAACAGAAATACGTATTATGATGCCGACGCATATCGGATATATCGATATCGGGTCCACAGATATTAGCGTTCTGACCGTTCCGAGATATATAACGATATTTTGATATTCATATCTATTGAATACTGATTTGGTATGTTATAATAATAATAATAATAATATTTTGATGATTTGTATAGCGCCTTTTTGGCGAAAATATCCTCAAGGACGCTGTACAAATGTTTTTTTTCCCAATACTCTGTTTATTTAAAAAAAATAATTCCGTTTTTTAAATTGAATACAATTTGATTCATTACAATACTACACGTCTATTTTAAGCAATGCTTGTGTAGAGAAGCGGAGTATACATATTGCATTCAAATGGTTATATATTTATAGAGTAATGTTTCCGAAAGTATTACAAGAAGATGCTTAAAATAATGAATAATAATAAAAATAAGTGTCAACGGTGAAAAAACTATAAAAATAACTAGAAATGAGAAAACATGAAAAATATTACGAAATGTTAAACCGTTATGTCCCGGATAATATTAGGTTTACAGAGACCATTTTTATTTATTTATTGGATAATATACGCCCTATATGGGCTTTTACATATAAAGTTAGTTATAATAAACAGGTGCAAAACACATCACAGTAGGTTCAAAGATAATATATCGAACAAATACAGGAATAACACAGTGTAAGTACCATTCTAAGTAATAAGTTCCACAGGCGAAAAATCAAAACATACCCTACATTCACTGTTACTTATACTCTAGACACATGTATTAATAATTATTGAGGATATATGCGATAATCGTTTGTTTGGATTTGTATTTCGAGCAGTTGAAAATGTCTACTATATCTGAATATGTATTACCTACTGTCTGCAGTCGAGGTACCAATGGATATTTGAATGACTCAGTCCTGAAATTATTGTTACAATTAAACAAAATTTTAGATCGCGTAGTTCTAATTCGAATATTAAATGTAATTAAGCTGACGATATCAGGGCTGACTATAAAACTATTAACAATTTTGAAAATAAAAGTTAAGTCGGATTATACGCAGTCTATTTTAGTTGACAGAAAAAAGTTATGGAAGGTGTTGTCCAAGTATGGAGTGAATACAAATCTTATACATGCAATCGCATCTCTGTACGAGGGAAGCATTGCGTGTGTTAGGGCAAACGGTGATTTTACGGGGTGGTTTAACATCACAAAAGGTGTTAAGCAAGGTTGCGCAATGTCACCATGGTTATTCGATCAATTCATGGATAATTGTATGCAAGAATTGAATTGAATGAGTAATCTGAAAGTATGTTGCCTGTTGTATGCTGATGATACGATGCTGATTGCTAATAGTATGGAAGATCTACAGTCTCTCGTATCTAGAATGATCGAAGTATGTATGAAGAATGAGCTAATGATTAATGTGAGTAACTCTAAAGTCATGCTGTTTGAAAGAGAGAGTACGAAAACAGTATGCAATATAGTTGTGAATGATGAATACTTGGAGCAGGTCGATGAGTTTGTGTATTTGGGAAGTATGTTTACGATAGATGGAAAGACTGATAAGGATATTGAAAGAAGGGTGGATGCAGGAAACTCCATTAACGGAGGACTGAACGCGGTTGTCGCAAATAAAAAGTTGTCCAAAGAAGCGAAACTAGGAGTTCATAATGGAGTGCTGATACCAACCATGATGTATGACAGTGAGGCATGGAACTGGCAGAGGAAGGATGAAAGTAGACTGCATGCTGTAGAAATGAGATCTCTCAGACGAATGTGTGGTAAAACCATGTGTGATTGTGTGAAAAATGTTGAGATTCGTAAAGAATGCAAGGCTGATGTATGCATAATGAGAAAGATTAAGAAGGGACGCTTAGATGGTTGGGGCATGTAGAGCAAATGAGCGAAGAAAGGAGTATAAGAAGAATGTATGAGGCGAATGTGTATGGAAGAAGAAGCCGGGGACGTCCGAGGAAGACATGGCACGATTGACTCAAATACTTCGGGAGTCGGGCTATGTCAGAAGTCGGAATAACTGAAGAGAATGTATGAGACGTTGTATGAATGTGAATGAAGCAAAACGTGTATCCCAAGATCGAGATGTTTGGAGGTCCGTCCTCTTTGCCTACCTCTGCGGGAAAACGGCGTGATGGTTAGATAGTTAGTTAAAAAGTATTTAATGATTTATGCCGAAAAACTAGTAATTGGGGATTCAAAATTGACAAAAACTGGAGAGGTTGAAATTTAGCTTTTTTTAATCTTGACTACAAATCCGGAGGTTGCAGAATCAAATCCCAGCGTGCGCATGTAAATTTAATTTACAATTAATTCTTTAAAAATAATATAAATATTTTATATATATATATATATATATATATATATATATATATATATATATATATATATTTATATTTGTGGCGCGTTCCAAAGTGAAAGATGCTTGATGTGGCTTTTCCCGTATTTAGTGACTAGATCTGAATAGCCCGGCACTTCCCCACCTTCCTCTTCCCCATACCTTTTTCCCTAACAACATACCCCAATAAGAGATGCCATAGTCCCACTGGCTTCGGACAGTTGGGACCCTTGTGCGGTATTCGCATAAAAAAATAGGAGTGTCAAGAGAATTCATAACGTGAAAGTAAATGGCAGAAGAATTAATCAATCAATGCAAAAAGTGATATGAAAAAAGCCTTATGAACACCAACCATGAACCGACAAACTAATATATCAATATTTGGTAATATCACAAAAGAACAGGTGTGATACAGAACTATTCCAGATGCTAATAAAGCTCAAGGGCTTAATACCTTTCTGGCTAGAATTTTTTTGGATGAGATTTTAACCCTTAATGCTTTGAATTATATACGAAGGCGAAAATTAGAATCGCTTACGTTAATAACACATTAGATAATATTTTGTATTTCGTGAATAGTTCACTCTCTGACTCTTTACGAAACAGTTTCTGCGCATGCCCCTATCACCAACTTCACCAAAACAAAATGTACAGCAGTTTCGCGAGAGAAATATGCTAATATTAATAGGTTTGAAACATTGAGGTTTCTTTAATGGCTTAAAATAAACATAAATATATTATACATTATAAGAAATAATAGGGTTGGGGTATCATTAGAAATCCTCTCCTTCCAGAGTCACCGAAGAAATAATTACCAAAGAAACTGCCGCCAATGACATAGTAATAATAATAATAATAATAATAACACTTTGACGATTTATATAGGGCCGTTTTTGTTAAAAATCACCTCAAGGGCGCTGTAATGTGGAAAGGGTATAAATTATTACCTAGACAAATTTGTTAAAATTGCTATAAATGTATTGAATATTCCAGCGAAAACTCTCAAGTAGTCGTAATAAACAAACAATGATTTTACGAGCGAAATAAATACTGTAAACAGCGGAACTATCAGCCATAAGCAGGATAAATAGTGGGTACAACCCTTATCTAGTTATAGTTGGGCTCTAAAACTGCGCATGTAACGTTAGAAGCAGTGAAGCATGGTGTTTTGATGGCGTAGTTCTAAATTCACTTTTATATGACGATTTATAAAATCTACGTATAATTATTTATAGTAAAAGTAATACTTTAACCTACACCACAAGCATTTCAATAACATGCTCCACTCGACACTAGCTAGACACTCCTTTGGGGGGAAAAGCCATAAAAAATCGCTGTTATAAAACATTTTATGTAGGTACTTATGTAGGTATCGCTTGTCCAGATTATAAAAAAAAAAACAAAAAAAAACAAAAAAAAAAAATAAATTCTTAAAACATACTTTAGTTCCAAATATGGAAAGTTCACGTAGATACGCATCAGTGTAACCGTAATTAAATTGCGTCCAATAATTCTGAAAAGTAAAGCCAGCTTTCCACCTTCTCTATCATGTGGTCTTATTTCACCGAATCGGTACGAATCTTTCATTGATGTAGCACTTACTCTATTTCAATTATTTTTTACTCGTGGAGCTCAAAGAGACACACCAAAGCCGTCGAAAAAAGTCGTCCGAATTTTCTTAATCATTTATTTGTTGGTTTAATGTATAATTTGTAAAATTCTAATTTTTTTCATTGTTTTTTTTAATAATAAAGTTGAAATTAAATTAGAGTGATACAAATTAAACTTGGCAAATTTTTAAAAATTATAAATAAACCGTTTAAAAACAAATAAATATGTGATTATAGTTAATCCCCTCTTTTTAATTCTTAATCTTTATTTTTATGTCATCAAAACTGCCGTTCACACACTACTATTGCCGGTCGAAATGAAAGTTGAAATCGATCAACACTGGTCTTCTATTTCTATCGGGTATACTACCACATAGAATAAATGAGGTGAGAACGCGACTTAAGTCATGAAAAATAACATTATTATTCCAACACTTGTAATGGTCTAACCATCATCATTTTCTTTTAATAGAACCCTGGAAAATATTTTTTTTTATATGCATAACTTTCATGCTAGAAAAGCTTAAGGGGGCGACATCTATCGACTTGTGGAGAGTTTGATTACAGTGAATTATAATCCAATAATTTTGATTCATAAAACTCGTTGCAACATAAAACCACGAGATGGCAGTGGGAAGAAGGCGTTCCCTCGTATAAATAAACATCACAGGATTGGGCCAGATCAACGAAAACGTTACCAATCAAACGAGCGTTTTACATAAACAACAATTAGTGGTGACAGGACAAAGGAAATATTAATTATTTATGTGAATCGAAAGGGTTCAGATCGACGGCCTATAATGTAAATATTCCACCAGATGGCGAATAGGACGAGAAGAGGTCGTGAACTTTAAAGAAAACAATGGGAAATGCAGAGATGAATAACCATTGAAAGTGAAAACAGAAAGTAAAAATAATACGCAAAATGTTAATTACAAATAAAAAAAACTACAAAGTGATGATTTATCTTGCACGGGGAAAGGTGTGTTTGCATTAGAATTTAGACAGAGAGACGTGCCATGTAAGGCTAAGCGGAAAAACAACGAATTAGAGAAAATAATTCAGAGAACAATAGCTTCAACAGATGAAAAAGGGGAGAAACAAGAATTATACAGTATGGAAACTTCGGCAAACTTAAGAGGCGATTTAGGCGGGACTAATGTGAAATAGGAGTACAATTTTCTAATTTCAGGAACGTAGATAATTACAAGGGAGTGAAACTAGACTGATTTTAGGTGATAAAAGGTATTAATTGAGTAGATCCGGGACATCAGATATTATGAAAATGTAGATGAGAAATGTATCAATCAATTATAAAATTTAAACTGAAGGAATTCAATAGAAATATTGAGATATATGGACTAATACTTTGAATATAGTTCGATACATTTAGGTAAAATTTTGAGGTTGTCAATGACTAATGTAAACAAGGCGACAAGAATTGTGTATTTAAGCGACCAGATGAACATGAAACTCGGGTGATAAAGAGACAAACAAACAATTAAGGTTATACAGGGAAGATAGGAATATTTATTTAAGGAAAAGTAATAAAAAATAATGAGTTTTCGATAAACTCTGATTTATATCGGTTTTTTACAAAAGTAAGGGTTATTACCCATAATAAACAATAGGCTAATGTGATATTGAGTTAGAGTGAAATGGAAAAGGGGGAGTGGCTAGGAAAGAAGTGAACGAACTCATATCTACCAGGTTTGGGGTAGGTAAATCGCAGGAAAAAACGCCAATAAATTAATACATAAAATTATTAAAGGTAGTGAAAAATCAATTAAGGATGATATCAAACGACCCGGATGAAAGTATAAGCAGACGACAGGTACATGCAAAAGGTGTAATACAGCTAGACCAGGAAGAAGCAGTGCAACACATTGAAAAATCATTCTGGAAAGGTATATTTATTAACTCAGGCAGGTGAGGTGGGGAAGAAATTATAAAGTGTTTACACCAATATTAGGATCAATTGAGAATTGCACGAAAATATGCGTTAATCGAATATTCACATGTTAGATCAGAGAAAAACCATGTTACCATCGGAAAATTCATAAATAAAAAGATATCGCGTATAAAGACAACCAGGGACTAAGGGAATTTCTAAAATTGAACGATGTGAAGAAGGCGCTTCTTAAATAAAATTCAATAAGGACATAGTGGCTATGATTACGAGATACCCGAGTTCATAGGCGACCAAAGAATAAGCGATAGATAATATTTTCAGAAAAAAAACATGAATCGAAATTTCCAATTCTAGAATAAGGAACAGCAGGGCGTTCTAAAGGAATTAACTAAATTCGATCCTGGCCGGAGTGAGGAAAAGTGACAGATGCGAAGGCGGACCAGGTTTTATCTAAATATTTACATTGAAGAATTACATTCGAAATTAGTGTTACTTACATATAGGTTTACGAGTTGGTAAGATAATGGAATACGTCGGGCGAGGAAATATTTAATCACGTGCTGACCGATTTTAAGTAATTGTTTTGTTTTGAACTTAGGAAGTTTCATTTGATTTGTTTCTTACAATTAAATAAAGTTTTAAATAAATTCTTTTAAATAGTTGTTGGATTGATTCAACAATAGTTTGATTTAATTCAATAATAGTTTGAAAAATATTGAAGTTTTAAATTCATTATACCTAAGTTGATACTAAAAATTACTTCTGTGAATTAATTAAAATTGGTGATTTTAAGTGAAATTATAATAATCGAAAGTGTTTATAAATAAAGTGTTTGAATTGAAGTTGATTGAAGTCGGAAGAAATAGTTCATTACGGGCGTATCGGTATTTAAGTAATTAAGAGTGGGTTTTTTCTGGACTTCAAAAATTTCATCTTATAATAAATAAAGTGTTTTGTGTTCAAATTAATAATAATTTATTTATTAAAATTTTCTTAAAGGCAGTTCGTCTCGAGTTGATACGTAGTTAATTGCGTGCGGAGTGATTAAAAAGTGTTTTTCCTGGACTTCAAAAATTTTGTCTTATAATAAATAAAGTGTTTTGAGTGTTCGAATTAATATTGTATTAAAATAAATTCTCTTGTTGATCTAATACAATAATAGTTTCATAAATAGTGAAATTTCCTAAAAATTAATAATACTTAAATTACGTTGAAGATTCTAAAAGTTGTAATTAAAGTTGATAACAATATATTTGATTTAATTTTCTCAAAATTGTTAGCGCAATGTGATAAAAATAATAATTTAATAAATGTTGAAAATTTCTAAAATTAATAAAGTTATTTGTTTAAAGATTTTTAAAATTTGCTTCTGTGAATTAATTAAAATTGTTTAAATGAAATGTGATTTAATTCATATTTTGTGTTGAACTGAATTTATTACGAGTTTAAGAAAAATTAAATATAATTGCGTTTAAAATAATTTAGTGAAAGTTTAAAAACAGCTGAGTCTTAGTTTCATATAATTCATTTTAATACCTAGCGTGGGATTAATTTCGTCAAAGAAAAATAATAAAGTTCTAAAATATTACCAAGCGTTCGGTTTACGGATTTAAAAAACAACAAAAATTAAATATTGTTTAATAATATCCGGATTGAGAGATCATTAAATTTGAAGAAATAGTACAAATCGGTAGATCACGAATTGAAATTAGGTAACGCTAGATTGTTGTTAAGTAAATATTTCTAAATTAGATTAAACATACCAGGCAGGGAAGTTCAATATTTTCTGAATCTTCATAATTGGCGTGTATAACCCGTCTGGAAAAATTATGAAATTTGGGAGTTCAGGTGAGCCAACCATTAAATATTAAAGTTTTCAGGATCCCCGGGAAGAAGAGGACAGTGACTTGAATTATATTTCTAATGATGTATAAATGCATATATTATATGTATAAATATATATTTATATTTAATGTTTAATATATAGGTCAATACTATACGACCGTTATTTATTATGAGTAAATGTTTTGTATACTTGATCAAAGCCGTTCTAATCAAATATTTGTGTTCAAGTACATTTTATGATACCCAGCGGGTACATCTACCTTCATAAGATATTTTACGATAAGCCTTTCCTTTCGCATTGAATTATAATTAAACGAGTACTAAAGATAATTCAATTGTCTCACTCAATACCAGTACTTGACTTTTAAATATTCAAAAATACCTATTTTTTACATAAATACATTTAGGTATTTATAATAATTTCCGTTAGATACTTACCTGTATAAACCTTTCTTTTCGCATTGAATTATGATTAAACGGGTACTATAGATAATTCAATTGTCTCACTTATTACCAGTGCTCGAATTATAAATACTCAAGAATACCTATTTATACATAAACACATTTAGGTATTTATAATAATTTCCGATAGATACCTACCTGTATAATTGCCTTTTATCCCGTGTGTGTTGGTTAAGGGGTGAAATGAGTGAAATCGTCTGAAGCTCTCTATCGCGTAGGAGGGCGGGAGAAGGGAACGAAATACCAGTCTGGCTTCACCTAATTATCCCTCGTGGACAAAGAACCAGACTTGTTGAATGTTGAGGATACCGTCGTTTTCAGAGGGTGGGCCTGGTTTCCAACCATCCTGACGTTGGTGAGTTATTTTCCCAGAAGCGTCGACATTAAGGGTGTTTGAGGGGACTCGCATTCCGAGGTGTCATGGATCGATGCCTATCTTTGACGATATTCAATGACAAAGGAGACATTTTCACAGTAGGGTATGATAGGAGGGAACGATAATTGTCCATGGGCTTTCCTACCTGTTTTTCTGCGAGACGAAGGGACATGAGAGACGGTTTATTCGCTAACCGCTTTCCCGATGTACGTGTGTATTTTCCTAGGTGTATAGTGAAATAACTTCGGCTAAAAACTTGGCCTTTACTAAGAGTATATATGTGTGTATGGATATATATATATATATATGAAATGTATAATGTATCTATCAAATCTATATGGCCGTTATTTATTTTATCTTTATTTATATACAATGTTTAATATATATATATAAAACCAATTATTATATTTATGTATATCTCCTATAAAAACAATTTATTTTATTAATATATATGTTTACCTAACATATAAATTCGAAAACTAACGTTACTAATATTATCAACATTCCAAACGATTTTTATTAATTCAAAGATCGTTATCATTCTAAAACAAACCAAGTATCTAATTGTTATGCTTCCTGACGGGGGTCTCTGACACTTAATAACTGTCGCATATCTCAATGACACACATCCTCGACTGTTATTAAAACTAGGTCAACATTCCAAACCACACCCTCCTTTTATCGAAGTATGTAGATACGTAAGTATGTATATATATTCGAATTTCAGTACATCTTACGAAGAATAAGTACCTTAACAAACGTCGACATTTAATTGAAAAATAACTATCATCTTTTGCGATGAACTATCATCTTTTGCGATGAACTATCATCTTTTGCGATGAACTATCATCTTTTAGAAATCACGTATTTGTAGTTTGCGTACATACATATTTTTATAGCGCCATTTTCATGGAAAGATTCAATTCAAAGGCGCTCCACTCCCGTTCGAACATATTGATGAATTCAACAGAACAAACAGAACCCACATTATTAAAAATATCAAAATAAGCATAATCATTCGTCGACAATACGTTCCCAAGTTATGTTATGAAATTAATTTTATCTTCGACTTAGGTTTTCAAGGTTCAGGCCTTGCAAATTTTGGGCTTTTGGAGTCCTACCTTTTCTCCAAACAAAAATCAATCTACAGTTAAATTCAAACTACATGAGATAGCAGGGTCTCATTAAACCAACCTGTCAACCAAACCAAAAGTAATCTATTATATATATTGTATTATCACTTTTACGTATATTCATAAGTATTATATCTGGATATCTGGCACAGATTCACGACCTGTGTTGGAGATGTCAGATCCACAATTTTCCGGGAAAACTGGAGTATTGTGGATTATAAAAACTCGTATTGTTTACATATATTTATAATTTGTACCTATCGATTGGGCAGAGATAATTGCTGATTTAAGCGTGGTTATCTCTGAACTTTTGATGCGGGGGACGGCCTTTCAACCCGGACTTTGCAAAAAAATCGCAAGTATCTAATGCTGTTTGACGAGGGGACGGAACCGGTTTGATCTCCTTTAAATGTAACTGTTGGGAGGACTGGAATTCGGAGGGTCTCGGACCCATGGATAAGGGAGGTGCTCTTTCCGTCGCGGTACAGGGGATGACCAATAGCGCACGAACTAAAAGAAGAGGTTACGTATACCGTTTGGTCAGGCTGTACGTCTGTATGGAGAGAGTTACTGACCGGAAACGTGGTCATCTGAGTACTTTAGGGGTAAGTCTGGAGCCGAATTAATTGCAGCGAAACAAGTCGTATTCGATCACTCGTCATAACAAAAGCTGTGAAAACTAAAACCTAATCATGTAATTTTCCCAAATTTAGGAGAGGATGGAGATGGCGCCAAAACAAGTAAAACTGTACCTTTTAACCATGAAATTTATTGAAACCAATCCATGTAGAATAACACTTAGCACGATGAGGAAAGGCGATAATACTGTGATCATCACATTCATGTATACCAAATTTAAAATTGAAACTACGTCGTATTATATAGATCAGGAATAGTGCAATTAGTATAGCCTAGAAGCTAAGTTTTCCCATTAAAACTCACGATAGAAAGAAAATAGAAAATTTAGGGGTAAAGTTAGGAAAATGCTAGTCTTCCCATAGGAAATTAACGTAGATTGCATGGTAGAATAATAATAGAGAGTTCAGAACATTAAAGTCTAAGATAGGAATGTTAGGAATACGAATTCTGTCAATGGTATGCGAGAGTCTGCCTACGCTACAAAGAATAGGGGTTACCACAAAATAAGACCTTGTTTTTCCAATAGTCTGAACCAAAAATCAGAACACAACGTAGACTCCGGAAAAGCTTGGGAAATTGACCACATTGGAGTGCAAAAATTACCGTGAAAATTAAGAAAATCGGAAACACTCGAATGTTAGCATAGGGCTAGACGTTACACGCTGGCCAAGGAGGAGAAAAACCTCAAATTGAAAGGAAAACTACAAAGGGTTTTCCGATCACATTAGTTAGGAAAATTTAAGGCAGCAGTAGAGGAGTCATCTTAAACCGGTGGCGCGAACGGAGGTCTATTGCTAAATTAAATCATAAACGAAGGAAGGGCGGGCCATCACATCTTTAAAGGTCAGGGGGGCATCTCACACTTTAATTTCTAATTTGGAGACAATAACAGTAGCGATTAAATATATAACCACGGTAGATTAAAGCTTATAAGATTCTTAAAAAAACATTAGAATACTCAGGCGTTTGCCAAGTTAACTGTTCTAATTGCCTGTCATATTACATCGGGCAAACTGGTAGTGTTCAAAACCCGCATAATATAACACTTCATATCAGAATATTGCAAACCTACTGTAGTACTACATAATTATTTATTGTTTGATGAAGAAGGGGATGTTAAAAAAAGAACAAAAAAGATCAAAAACTAGATAGGTTAGACTCAATAGAAATAGGACCGTAACTTTGTAATGAATGGACAATTAGAATCATATGCCAAGTCCCCGCTCCTATATCCATTATAACATTATCACCTATTCCAAAGCAATATTTGTATTTCTTGAGCCATTAACTATGTAACAATTTCTAGACAATTATTTTTATAAACAATAATTATTGGGCTGAAACACTCATCCAAATTGAAAAAACCTTCCGAGCAAAGATAAATGTCGCCGTAATAAAATAAAAAAAAACCGTAATTATTGAATGAAACACTAGTATATATTGATTAACTTGGCGGGTTTGCGATAAGCCGACGTAGCTCAATGGTAGAGCATCTGACCGGATATTAGAAAGGTGTGGGTTCGAGTCCTGCCGGTGACATTTATCTTTGCTCGGAAAGTTTTTTCAATTTGGATGAGTGTTTCAGGCTAATAATTATTGTTTATAAAAATAATTGTTACCCTTTGCGCTATGCACAAAAATCTTGTCTTAAAAACTTTAGTTTATCAATTAATAAATTTCTAGACAGTTTGTTTGAAGAATTTTATCCACCATGTACTTTTGTTACTTAATTTTATTACTGCGCTAAGTAACAAAAGTACGAAGTAGATAAAACTCTTCAAATAAAATGTAATATGTGTATTTTCTTAATAAAAAAATCCATTATATTATATGTAAATTTATAAAATATATATTTCTTAAAGTCTAAGGCTGCTCTCTGACGGTCCGGTGAGGAATGAACATTTCACTCGTTACTGCAGACACTGCACAGAAAAGTCAAGTTTGCTAAAGTAAGGTAACGGTTTGCAACGCAGTCCATTGTGGGACTTTTCTGCGCAGTGTCTCCAGTAGCGAGTGAAATGCTCATTCCTCACCGGACCGTTAGAGAGCAGCCTAACACAGTGCAAATAGCAAGTAAAAAATCCTTTATACCATGAATTTAATAGTAGGAACTAGACACCTGCCTAGCCAGACAATGACAAAACTTATCGAGACAATTAAACAATTGAAAATGGGTGGTAACAATAGAAGTAAGGTATCCCATAAATAAATATATCGATAAAACCATTGTAAACATGCCTTATTTATTTATTTACTTTTTTTTTGGGAAAATTAACAGCAAATCCATAATTTTCATATATATAACAATATAAACAATAAATTATGCCAATTATAAATTTTCCTCTGCTGATGATAAATACTATGAGTAAAGTGTGACAATGTACAGTTTTTCATCAATTAGCTTAAACAATGTCAGTCGTGGGAGGGGAGGGTGGATGGGAACATAGGAGTGGGATAAAGGTAAAAAGATGGTTTAAGTTAACTAGTTTGAGAGTGGTCGCATTATGGATTTTAATTTAATATCACGTGTAGTTGAGTTAAAAACGTCAATATGGTAATAATTTAAGTTAAACGAGTGTGTAGATCTGTAGATAAACGAGTTTTGTTTGGAATTGGTTTTACAATGAGGGATATAAAAAGTAAGTGGCTGTCTGCTGTTGCGATTTGGGATATGAAATAGTAGGCGTTTGAGAAGATCAGGGCTATCAACTAGGTTGCGTGCGATTTTAAATAACATTACGGAATCAGCTATATTTCTTCGGCAGGTTAATGACTATAAATTAAAGAACTGTGCGGAGTCTTCATTGCTAACATGAGATCTAAAATCTAAAAGAGCGGAAGTTTAGGTACCTTAAAAATCTATTTTGGACGCTTTCAATTCTGTTTTTATGTAGTGCATAGCCTGGGTTCCATACCTGAGATGCATATTCCAAAATACTGCGAACATAAGAGAAGTAAAGTGTTTTGAAAGTGCTAATATCGTTGAACTGTTTACAGGCACGGATGACGAAACCAAGCATAGATGATGCTTTAGTTACTATACGGTCGATATGTTTATTAAAATTCAATTTATTATCCAGTATGACCCCAAGGTCCTTACTTTCTGATTTGATAGATATCGGTTGACAATTAATTGATGATAACCGAATATTTGGAAATTCAGTTGTGAAACACGACACGCATTTCATCTTGTTAAAAACACAATGTAACCTATATTTGATAGATTTAAAACTTGATAGGTATTTTATAAATTTGTTATATGAATCATGCACTATATTATGTATTATGCAATTTCTTACATTTTTCGTCATCCGAAATATAAAAACACGGTGATTTTTTTTTTTCACAATGTCATGAACTCATATTATAAGAGTATTATATTATGCACTTGTGTATTATGTATCATGTAGATCAGGCTATTACTATTTTTATTTTTATTTATTTTAAATGTGTTATCTGCAAATTTTAAAACGTCTCCCTTTATAACTCCCATTTGTCATGCACCTATACATTATTATACATACATACATGTATATCATAAATATATTATACTTTTGTACCTACATGTTCTTTTCATGTTCTTTTTTGTTAACTCAAAACCTTTTTTACTTTCTCTACACAAAATCATTTAAATGTTAAAAATAATTAAAAAAATAAATAAATAAATAAAAAAAAATAATATCATAATCCCTATAGTATGAAAAATCGGGATAATTTAATACTGATTAATAAAATTTATAAAAAATCATAATTTACCACCTCTAAAATACCCCAAAAATTGTATATGTATATACAATAGTTTCAGGAAAAATAGTATCAGTTTGAAGATGGCCGTGAAAGGATGAAACCAGTCAGATCAAGTGGCCAGTCAGATAAGTGGAAAAATTTAATAATTGTATATGTATATACAATAGTTTCAGGAAAAATAGTATCAGTTTGAAGATGACCGTGATAGGATGAAACCAGTCAGATCAAGTGGCCAGTCAGATAAGTGGAAAAATTTAAAAATTGTATATGTATATACAATAGTTTCAGGAAAAATAGTATCAGTTTGAAGATGGCCGTGATAGGATGAAACCAGTCAGATCAAGTGGCCAGTCAGATAAGTGGAAAAATTTAAAAATTGTATATGTATATACAATAGTTTCAGGAAAAATAGTATCAGTTTGAAGATGGCCGTGATAGGGTGAAACCAGTCAGATCAAGTGGCCAGTCAGATAAGTGGAAAAATTTAAAAATTGTATATGTATATACAATAGTTTCAGGAAAAATAGTATCAGTTTGAAGATGGCCGTGAAAGGATGAAACCAGTCAGATCAAGTGGCCAGTCAGATAAGTGGAAAAATTTAAAAATTGTATATGTATATACAATAGTTTCAGGAAAATTAGTATCAGTTTGAAGATGGCCGTGAAAGGATGAAACCAGTCAGATCAAGTGGCCAGTCAGATAAGTGGAAAAATTAAAAAAATGTATATGTATATACAATAGTTTCAGGAAAAATAGTATCAGTTTGAAGATGGCCGTGAAAGGATGAAACCAGTCAGATCAAGTGGCCAGTCAGATAAGTGGAAAAATTTAAAAATTGTATATGTATATACAATAGTTTCAGGAAAAATAGTATCAGTTTGAAGATGGCCGTGAAAGGATGAAACCAGTAAAATCAAGTGGCCAGTCAGATAAGTGGAAAAATGTAAAAATCGTTTTAAAAAATCATTACCCTAGTGAACATAAAATAGGTTATATTTAAATTTTTATCGTTTTTCGGTGATTTTCTTTCACTATAGAATGCAAACCCAACACAAACGTAACTGAGTAGGTACACAAGAAATTTGTGTTTTTCCAATCGTTACAATTTTTTTTTAATGTTTTATTTTCAGAATGGTCTTCAAAATGGAAATCTCAGAACGAATCCAAAAATTTCGACTGATTCGGAGACAAAAAGTGAAGATATCAATGAGAATAATTCTATCTTCTTACATCAGTGGGGTCAACGCAACTATTTCAGTTCGAAGGGATATCATGAGCTATAATGAGCTATGGAGCATTGATAAAAAACATATAGATAGGTACATAGATAGGACAGCCTCCATGGTCGAGGGGTAAGGCTCTCGACTACGAATCCGAAGGTCGCGGGTTCAAATCCCGGCGTGCGCAAGTAAATTTTATTTAATTAATTTGTGTTGTTTCACAATTAATTAAATAAAAATAATGTATAGTACGAGTATATTTGCGCACGTTCCAGAGTGGAAGATACTCTCAGTATCGCCCTGGTGAAAGACCGCCATTCAGAATTGAAACGTTGCTTGAAATGGCTTTAAGCCGTGTTTGGTGACCAGATCTGAATAGCCAGGTATTTCCCCACCTTCTCCTTCCCCTCCCCAATACCTTCAGCCTCACAACATTCCCCAATTGGGAATGCCATAGTCTCACTGGCTCCAGACGGTTGGGAGCAGTTGAGACTCTTGCGCGGTGTGCATAAAAAAAAAAGATAAAGTACAATATTTTCGTAAAACGTTTAATTCCAGTAGGATGTTAGTGGAAAAAAAAAGTATGATGTTATTTTTAATGCAATAATATTGTATTAATATATGAGGTGCATATTTATTTTTAAATGCATGGATTTTTTGTCCCTTTTATTGGTTAAAACCACTGAGAGAGATAAACCGATAGAAGTGTGATGTGGGTGTGTGTTCCCGAAGTAAGCTCATTTAACCTTACTTCTGTGAAATTGAACAAAAATTTACAAATATATAAATTCTTTCTTGAGAAGATCATCACTTTCATTCATCAATTGCCTGGCTGTGTGACCAAGGCGTCCAAAGTTCTTATGTAAATTGGCGAAATCCGTATAGATATATCAAACTTATAGCAATTAAATTTTTAGTTTTATTTAGTTTCAATACATATTTTTTCATTTGGTTAAAACATTTTTACAAAGCTATGAGACAATTTGTAATGTTTTTCATTGTTCTCACTAGGGGTTGATGTATTGAGGCGTTGATGTACTAGGTTTTATTTAAAAACTGATGTTTTTAAGCTCCTACGAAGTTCTTTTCAAGATGCCGGATGACTCCTCTTCTTTGATTTCTTGAGCCAGAGCCATTTTAAGAGGAAATCATGGTAAGGTCTTAGAAATATGAGGTCGACCTGCCACATATTGCCTGAGAAAACGACATTACCCTAACGCTTGCATTTACTAAATAGAATTGTATATTTTTTCCGCATCTATCAATGATTCATATATCTGGTGGGAAATCGTGTGAGGACTAAGAAAATTACAACACTTCCGAAATTTGAGGTCGACCTGCCCTATATTGCCTGAAAAAACGGCATTTAAGTTCCGACCCTAAATCTTGTATTGCTCCATGGAATTCGTATTTTTTTTTTAGATCTGTTGCTTCTTATATTTTTGGGGGAAATCATGTCAGGACTGTAAAAATCAAAACACCTCCGAAATTTGAGGTTGACCGGTCCATATTGCCTGAGAAAACAACATTTAAGTTCCGAACCTAACTGTTTTATGGATTTTAATTTATTTTTTTTGGAATTTATTCTTCTTTAGATTTTTTATGAAATCACGTTAAGCCCATCAAAACATACACAATTCCAGTATATCAAGCTGTTCGGTCGAATACTGCCTGAGAAAACGCATTTAAGGCGATCGCTTGTTTCCCAATCGTCAAAATCATGAAAATGGTGTTTTTTTGCTTTGAAAGTTTGATTACATATAATTATTCTAGGTTCTTCAGTAAATTACTGTGAATGGAACACATCCTTGCCCCAAATTTAACTGAACATTTTTTTAATATTTGTTTCTTTATAAGCCTAGAAAAAAATTAAGAGTGAGGGCTGTAAAAATGGTTTGATATCCAGGATCTCCCACTTAACAACAATTTATCTAGTTTTGTTTTATTGCGTAATGTAGAAAACATTATTACCCATTAGATGACCGTGAAACATTTTGAATTTTAGCCCTAAATATAACAGCATAACATAAAATACGTGTTTTTAATAAAATATTTCTTACGTAATATCGAACAGGTACCCGGAGGTTCATACAATTTTCAACTCTATAGTTACTGAACGTTAGGACGTATTTCAATGTTCCACTTCTATACCGAGTTAGTTCACGCCCAACTTCGGTGGCGAATAGACGTCTTTATAGTTCGCGTCGCTTCGTTCCGTGCTACTTTTTTTAGATCAATATAGTTTACGCGCAATCGATTTTGAGATTCCCGAGTGATATAGTATCATCTGCGTATAATGGGCAACAAAGGAAATAAAAAAGTGGGTCCACTCAGCGGACTAAGGAAGAGAAAAGTCAACGCTGGAATGTTTGGGTAAGTTCCAATCATCTTTATTTATTATTTACGCCAAAATTGGGATTTACACATAATTACCGTTGCTAGAAATAGTTCATTTAAATATTCTCAGAAAATTTGAATAAATTTTTATTTCATCAATGTATTTTTTTTACAGGAAACTATATCAACCCGTAAAAAAACAACTCGTAAAGAAGTCGCTGATAGTTCCCGGAGAACTTTTAACTGTCAATGAAAATGTACAGGTAAGCTGGAACATATTACCTATCCGCTTTTAAAATTGTATTATATTATAATACTCATTTCAATATTGAAACAACCATGAAGTATCTTTGTCAATAACTCTTGCATTACTCTGTGGAATTTGTAGTTTTGTTAATGTTAATTCTAAATTTTTTGGGGGAAATGACTGTGAAAATAAAACGTTTCCGAAATTTGAGGTTAACCGGTCACATATTGCCTCAGAAAACGGCATTTATGTTCCGACCCTAACTCTTTGCATTACTCCATGGAATTTGTAATATTTTTTTAGAACTGTAACTTAGAGAGCATAAAGGATATATATGTGAAGAAATAGGGCACTCGCAAAACAAATAAAAACAGGCCCATACTTCTCCGTTATATATACGAGTATACAATGGATCGCCGGACCGAGTGGGAAAAAAAGAAATTCTTAAAAAACAGCAAGCTCCTCTTGACTGAATCTCTGACCCTTAGTGCGACAGAAACTATTCAGCAGTGACAGGACTTCAACAATAATAATAGTTGGGACAAGCGATGGAACAATAAAAATGTCTAAACATACCGAAATATACGAGTATATTCATATCATCTGCCTGTTAATATACTGGGCATGATGGAATTACTATTTTTTATCATAACTCTCTAAAAAATATTGCCTTTAAAATTCTTCATTTTAAAACAGCTAATGTAATTAAATTAACATACTACCCAAACAACTGTAATTATCTGCTATTAACTGTTCACCTTAATAATTTTCTTTTTGTCAAAGAATTAAATTCAATTTTACAACATACTAGTACAAGAAGAAATAATTTTAATTTTGCAATACTAACTGGTGATTTAAATATAAACATAAATGAAAATAATAAAATTACTAATTGTCGAAACGATTACTTGGAATATTTATCACGTGCAGGATACCAGTCTTGCATAAACTCACCAACAAGGGTAACCATGAATATTTCTACGACTTTATATCACATATTTGTTAAAATTGCACAAACCTGTTTAAATCACATCTTCTACCCTATAAACAAATATTACAGTTCACTACCCAACAGATTTAAAACAAAATTTAGAATCCCTTGAAAAAAATATAATTTACTACGTTTTGAAAGTTGGGATTATGTGCTTTCATTTTTAACTCCAAAAATAGGAATGGATTTTTTTTTAAATTGCATGAAAATATTCAGAATAGCTAAAATATTACTGTTGAAAAAAAATAATACCTTGGATAACTGTTGGTTTAATTGTCTCAATTAAACAGCGAGATAAATTATACAAAGATATGATAAATTTAATCAAATATGCCAAACGAATAACGTCAGAACGACTTCCTTTTTCAAAGCAAAATATTTGATCTATAGAAATCTACTTAATACACTAATAAGAAATTGTAAAAATAAATACTGCTATAATGAAATTGAAAATGCTATAAATTATTGAAAATAAAAATTGAAAAATTATAAATGAAATTTCGAACAAAAATACCATACCCTACCCTGACTGCTATAAATGAGATATAAATAAATAACATATTGATAAATGACAAACTTCCCATTGCTGAAAATTTTCATAACTTCTTTGCAAATATAGTAGATAAATTTACAGAATCTTCTGGTAATAACGAGAACAATGCTTGTAGAGACACATCATTGCAAATTGACTCAAATAACGATTCAATTAACTCTATTCAACATTTTTCACTTGTCACAACAAAGTAAAATGAAAAATGAATTGATGGTCTTTAATCATCAAATTCTAATTATAATATCAATTCCCAAATCTGGCGAAAGACATAAATTAGAAAATTACAGACATATTTCCTTAGTTCCAAAACTCTAAAAGAATTTTTTAAATTTATTAAAAGTAGAGTAATGGAATATCTAGAAAAATACCAAGTTCTATCAAAAAATCTGTATGGTTTCCGAAAAGAAGTAAGCACTGAAAATGCAATATACGAGTTGACAAAAAACATATACACATCTATAGATAATAAAAAAAATGTCTAGCCATATTCTTAGATTTAAGAAAAGTTTTCGATACCGCGAATCACATTTTACTGATAAAAAATAATTCATTTAGGTTTAAAAAAAGACACTAAAAATTCAAGATCCTTAAAGATAGAAAGCAAAAAACAAAAATATTTTCATATGGTTCTGAATCACAGATAAAAAATGGTGTACCGCAAGGAACTGTACTTGGGCCGATTCTGTTTTTAATCTATATAAATCTATACCTTAGTTTAATGGGAACTAACTCAAAATACCTCATTTTGAGAAAACAGGATTTAATTTTTTTTCATAAAGACATCGCTCCGATGTAAAGTTATTTTGTCCACGTATAACATAACAATAGATGCAACATGTAAGTAATTTATCAACCTGCCATATCATAGGTGTAAATGGCTACATTTATTAAGTTCCAAATGGAAACATTTGACATGTTTCTCCATTGAACTAAGAATGTGCTGATTTCATTATAATTCCATAAAGAATTATCTGACTACATAATTAGGACGAATTAGACTATTTTTTTTATTGAAATGTGAGAAGGGAGAGTTTCTTTACCATTTTCAAAATTAACTCAAAATTCAGATATTTTGAGTTATTTCCCTATTAAACTAAGGTATCGAAATGATTTTTGTAATATTGAAATCCCTGGAAAAATTGTTTCTTACGCCGATGACACAGCAATAATAGTAAATGGAAATTATTGGCTTGAAACATTCTCCAAGGCAACTGAATGTATCGTTTTTTTATCTCTAAATGGCTAAAATGTAACAAACTCTACCTAAATTACAGTAAAAAAGATATATTTATCCTTTTAAAAACATTAAAAAAAACTGTCAATAATCTAAAAATCAGAATACACAATGCTGATTGCAATCCAGTAACATGCTCACTGTGCATATTTGGGTATATCTATTGACACAAATCTGAATTGGTAAACTCAAATCAATAAAACTATTACAAAATTAAGATTCCTTACATATATTTTCTATAGACTTAAGGAAGTTCTCAATATTGACAAGTTGAAAATGATTTACTTTTCCCTAGTACAACCATTCATCATTTACGGTATAATAGGATGAGGAGGTGCGCTTGGTGCATTATTAAACCTCTACAAATTACTCAAAAACATATTATAAAAGTTATATACGATAAAAATAAAACCTTTTCAACTGATATATTATACAAAGAATCTAAATTATTCAATATCCGTAAACTATTTATTTTTACAAACCTTGAAATATGTAATCATTGTCGAAAATAATATTAACGTAACCTAAATGAAACCTGAAAACGGAATGCGGATCCGGAAAACAGAAAATAAAAAGATTTCAGTCGCATCTGGGATATCTTCATCGATATCGTATCTCAAATTCCAGATTTGTCAGTACTATTCTCCATTTTTTATCCCATATTATTGGCAGCTATTTTTATAATTATTACAGTAATTAATTGAAATATGTCTTTAAAAATAAAAAATAAAAACGAAAAGAAGGAAACTCTTGTTAGTAAAGGGACTAATAGCGTGTTTTATTCTACTCAACTGAACTAAATTAATGCAAACATACCGCTGTTTTATGGTCCTCGTACATTCAACCTTTTACCAAAAGAAATTCAAACAACAATTATCTTTCTACGTAAAGAAGGAAAATTATTTCTAGATGATCTAGATGTTGTAACATTACTTCTATAAAATCTTTGTTATTTCATTCTGCTTACTTTAACTATAACTTCAACATTTACTAATTATAAACAAAAATTATGCTTACTTATAGTATAATTGTAAAATTTTCATTAAATGTTGTACTTTCTTGTTTTCACAATACTTTAAATAATTGGATTTTCATAATAAGCAAACACGTGGATTGACATGTTGAATTAAAAGAAATACACTTTGTATGAATCCACTTTTATTTTGCATAATCAGTATATTTTTCAGTCCCGATGAAGATTCAGCAGAATCGAAACTAGTTGACGTATAATCGTATACAAAATAAAAATGGATTCCTACAAAGTGTATTTCTTTTATTTCTTTAAATAATTAATATTCTTGTACTCTTATTAACTTAAATTAGTCGTATTACCCACTCCCAGGCAGCGTGGGTAATACGAGTAATTTAATAACCTATGTGGGTTCCCTTATCTTATTATTTGAATCTCAACGATGCATATAAAAAAATAATTTTATTTATCTTAAAAACTGTGGGAAAAAATTAAAGAAAAAAAAACGTTTTCTGATGATGATTCTATGAAAGAATCGTGCTGTGATTTTTTTTATACATTTTGACGATAAAGCGTTCCCTCCACGTCCTCTCAGTTCACTGAAAAAATCCTGCGAATTCAAACGTAAATGTGCAAAACATTTTTTTTCCAATTTTTTTTTTTTCTAATTTGTAATCGACGTCAACATCGATGACAAATAAGCTTGCTACCCATTTTCAGTAAATTTATATCTGCAAAACAATCACCAGTATATTTTACGTATAACATTCTTCATATATCATTATCTCTTTTGACCTGCGAAACCTTTAAATTTCTGAATTCTTAACACCGAAAAAATATGCATACTTTTTTATTTAAATTCCCTCTGACGCGACACACACTTGTGTATTATTTATGTTTACGTAAAAACATCGCAGAGTATTTAAATTTATGCTCTCCTTGAACAAAACGAAATCATTATTCATGTGTCATTCGAACCCGTCATTTATCTCGGGGAAGAATCATAAATAGTATCATAAATAAATACTTAATGCTGACATTCTAAAGTCACAAATACAACACTCAACTATTCAGAAAAAAAACAACATTATTGTTTCTAACCTAAATCATTCGACGGCGAGATTTGATTGAGAGGTGTTGTCATTTAGGTTGTTGAGAATTGTATTTGAGGGCCAGTTGTGTTTGCATTTCATTTTACCATTTGTAATATTTAATTGCGAGATAACATTATTGTGTGTCAGTTCCCTAAGATGTTCCTACCGGATTTGAAAAGTGTGATGAAAATGTTTGCGACAAATTGTCGAAGGGGTGTTTTGTTTAATAAATCTGAAACAGTGAAAACGAGATGTGCATCAACGGCTCTCTCCGATAGGCGTTCTTCCAATGTTCTGAACATCCAGGACATGCCGAGTCCAGTTGGATTACCAATTATAGGTACAGGTCTGTCGCTGATGGCCGCTGGTTCCGGATCAAAGTAAATACCCGCATTTTATCGAATCTAATTAATTTAGAGCTACTTAATCTGATAAATAATAATCACGTTCATTTTGCTGTTTTATTTACGGAGGTTGCCGACATTTTTAGAATTTCGAGCGGTTAAGATCCTTAGCTGGAAATTCAGACGTCGTTGGTTCGAAGCCCGGCATGCACACTTTTTTTTCTGTTTGGTGCCGATAGATCCACGTTTATTTAAATAAATTAATACAGTATCATGTTTAAATATAAGTACAATATATTACATACATTATTTAATTATTGTATAATTATACCTACCTCACAGGTGACTGGATGTACAATAAAATATTACTAATTGTGATGCTATATGACAGACTAGGCATTGTTCAATTAAAATATTTGACATATTCGTAAAAAGCATTTTCTTTGTGTCTTGCCATAATTACCATACAGTGTAAACACGTGCATTTGTTTTAAACCACTTTGATTTTATGTTTTCATCGACCGGTTTCCGACGTACCGTTCCTTCGTCAGGACAATATTAAAACTTACGCAAGATACAAATGGATGCACATAAAATGCTGTAAAATGTGATCGCAACGAGTTATAACTGATGTCACCATTTATTTTTTGCCCCAAAATGAGATACTTGGCAGGGGGGGGTTGCTTTTCCACCGAACCAGGGGTATTTGAAAAAAACATTTTTTACCATCGTATTTAAGGCGATCCACTGGCTAAAATTCCAACGAAATCACGCACTCCTTATGCAGGTGGCGACAAGGTTGAGATTCCCGCTTAACATCGGCGGCATGTTTCGATTTACGCAAAAAAAAACCATCACCAAAATGCGTGTTTTATTCTATTCTGTAAAGCTCAGACATAATTATTAAAATGTTTTACGGTCATATTCTAAAAAATTGAATTTACCACAGTGAAAAATATGACAATATCGGAAAAGGGGGTTCGCAGGTAGGGGAGTTCGCGCTTTAAACATTTTTTTTAATGTCAAATGTTCAAACAAATTTTCTTCAATATTACAGGTGATGAATTTAAGTAGGTAAGAGTGAAACCCATTTTTAATATTCACCTTAATAATTAACATTGCTTTTAGTACTGAAACGAGCACTTGCATTTTTTCAGCCGTCCACAACTTGTTCATTAGGGAGAACACCCGTTCCACAATATTTTTACGAGTATGACAGTTCGCATGATCTGGATTATTGTTTCTGAAGTATATAAGGTATAGAATTACAGCCTGGGGACTTTCCTCTAAAACAAACGTCAATCACGTTCAATCAGTACAAAATTCATTGGTTAAATTATTAGCCCATAAAAGTTCATACGAACAAAGGCATAATATTCCATACTTTTATCTGAGTTTCAAAATTCTTTCAGTTAGACCAATTCTGTGGTACAAAATTATATTTCAGCACATAAATAACCCTATATAGTCTATAGCATACTTACAATACTCATCTCAATTTTAACGAAGGATTAATGTTTCATAAGCATTAAAACAAATATGGACAAAGAACATTAGATCACACGATTCCTAGTTGTATAAATATGTTACCCGCTGAAATGAAAAACTATATTAAAACTAAACCATTAATAAACACATTGAAATCTTGGCTAACTGAAAGAAGCTATTTGTATTAGATAATAAGGAAATATTATTTTATTTATGATGTATTGCTTTCGTTTATGTTTTTTTATTATTATTTTTTTTTTAATATATTCTTGTAGACATATTTTAGAGTAGGATTCTTGATAAATATTTATGTTTTAAGCTTGTTACATATGTTTTTTTTAATGTTTTTATTTTACATATTTTGTAACCTTGTCTGTAAATTTTAAGTTTTAAATAACAAGCTCCCGTTAGACAAACTAAAAAAAGTAGTTTATCGGGACTTTATGAATTGTATTTTTTCTCTTGTAATATTAAATTAAAAAATAAATAAAATGAAGTGTTGGAATAATTCTTCCCGTGGAATATTTCAAAGTATTTCTGAAAACGGGACATTTTGGCGTCCCAAAATCTCCTCGGGACGACGGGACAGAGTACCGAAAAATGGGAGGGTCCTTTTCAAAACGGGACGTATGGTCAGGATAGTTAATAACTCGCACAAGTCAGAAAAAGCGATTCGTGGAAAATGCTCACGGATGACGTTAATCAAATATTTTAAAAGAAAAAAACTCTTTTAGCAGTTAATGCGTTTAAATATTGAGTTGAATTGTTTGTTGGCGGGTGAACACGCGGAATATGAAATAGAATAAATTGTTATTGTAAGTTTGAAGCTTAAGTACTTCCAGAAACCTATAAGAATACTGTACGTGTTAGTTGTGCAATAATATTTTTTTTTATATATGAATACCGCACAAGAGTCCCAACTGCTCCCAACCGTCTTGAGCCAGTGAGACTATGGCATCCCCAATTGGGGAATGTTGTGAGGCTGGAGGTATTGGGGAGCGGAAGGAGAAGGGGAAGAGTGAGGTGGGGAAATGCCTGGCTATTCAGATCTGGTCACCAAACACGGCTAAAAGCCATTTCAAGCAACGTTTCAATTCTGAATGATGGTCTTTCACCAGGGCGATACTGAGAGTATCTTCCACTCTGGAACGTGCGCAAATATACTATATATTATTTTTAAATGAATTAATTAATTAACAGCACAAATTAATTAAATAAAATTTGAACCCGCGACCTTTGGATTCGTAGTCGAGAGCCTTACCCCTCGACCAAAGAGGCCATCAAAATATATTGCATTCTTATAAGTTTCTTGAAGGACTTGAACTTTAAATCTACCATAACAATTTATTCCATTTCATATTTCGTATGTAAATCCGCCAACAAAGAATTCATTTCAATATTTAAAAGCATTACGTGCTAAAAGTGCTTATCTAAAATATTTAAATTAGCATCAAATGTGAGTGCGTATTACGTTTCGTTTAACCTTGTTTAAAAGTGTTAGTAACTACTTGCAATATATGTTTTAGACGCTCCAAATACTGTAACCTCAACATTTTTTTTAATATTTTATTTTTTAAATGTTTTCAACAGTTCAGGCTAATGAAATATATTTAAAAAATGACATTTTCACGTATATACATTTAATGAAATAAATTAAATATGCTATCTTGTATATATTTCATAATAAAGCCTGTGTAAGTGTACCTAATGGGATTTATTTTGCGAGAGTAACTGCAAAGTTAACCGTGTCATGCCATTATTAGTCTCAGGGTTTTCCCATTGATATTCCGGGTTTTTGCTTTCCTTTTTTTGAGTCAACGAACCCATTATCGAACGCAACATAGGTATTATACCTGGATTTATCTTACATGCGGCTATCCTTAACGAATCTACTATTTAAATTTGGAGTATTTACGTTTGTTTGTGTGTAAGTGTTTAATTTTTACACATTTTTTTTTGATTAATCAAATTTCGGTGGCCAGAATAAAAGTTGTCAATTCTACCCTAAAATTTTAAAAAGTGGCATCGTATAAATTAGTGGTTTCTTTCAATCCAACCTTTTTTGAGCATTTTCCAAAATTTTACTTACTCCAAGGATCAACCAATAAATGCAGCTGATTCTTGTTGTTCGGAAAGTCATATATCAAAGAAAAATTTGTTCTCGATATCTTTTGGGATTTTATGAAATGGAAACCTTTGAATTGTGTCAAACGAAAATCTCGACGAAGAAACCGCGGAATTATCTATGTACAGTGCAATTAATGACTCACCTTCTCTGTTGCAACTCATCCAGTTCAATATTCCTTATCGTAGACTCAGATACAATGATTTGCTTTTCCTCAATAAACACTCTACTAATTATGGGTACATTCTCCATTGTCCAAAATGTCGAAACTTGTTAACTCAAGTCAGGGCCCTCAAATTTTTGGTACCAGTCTAAATGATTTTTGGCAGGCTTTACGAAATTAGAACTCGAAGATTATCATACAGATTGTCCAAAATCATGGACTCTACCAAAACCTTGTTCAGGCTTTGAAAGTTCTCTCAAATGCATATTTTTGTTTTTGCGTGGAAAGCAATTACTTTGTGGTTTGACATATTTAACCACAAATGAGATATATATATACACATATTTTAAAGATCATACCTATAATCGTAGCACTGGCGCTAATATTCTACAAAAAAAAGTCGTTTTGGCATTAGATCGGATCATTTAGAAGCATTAGAAATAAAGAAAGCCATTAAAATTGAGAGTAATATTCTTAATAATCCACTTAATTTGAGATAGATATATTTCCCGTTAATTCAAAATTTAGCACTTCTTCTTAATCCCTCCTTGGACGTTCTGTCTCTTTCTTTTCTATTTGTTATCCCATTCGATTACATGTAAGTATATCTCAGTCTCACTGTTTTGTTTTATATTTTGTTTCCTTCCTCTTAGACAAGGTGGCGCAAAACTACCGTTATGGTTTGGAATGAAATGGCATAATCAAGCCGTTGTTGGTAGTCTATCGACTTCAATTCTTGCACAAGCTGAACCTTATACGGGAACATGTGCAATGTGGCCAAAATCCTCTGAACGGACCTCCGAGATAGCCCCAGTTGTGCCGAACGTCTTCTTGTTGATGTTTCTGGACTGTCCTGCACACTATCCACAACACGTTGGATATTTTCTTCCGTGTGGACCGTACGTGGTCTTCCGGTACATGGAATTTTTTGTATGAATATCTCACAAAGAAAAACTGCAGGTGGTTTTGAGTTGTGAGACTATGATTTACCAATTGGGAAAGCACGAGCTCAAGGTGCGGGGAGGGGATTTTCAAGGAAGAGGAAGGTGGGAAAAGGTTGTTTGTGTAGTTTCCATCTAAATTCCCCAAGTTTTCTTCACAAAATTCTGAAATAAAAATAAAAAATATAAATAAATTTAAAAAGTTATTAAACATTCAAACCATAACGGTAGTTTTACGCCACCCAACTATACATATGCTCACTCTGTGTATTTTGTTTAGTTTTAAATTTTACCCTGATGAAGATTGAGTTAAGCGAAACCGATTGGTGTTAATTTAAAAACAAAGTGTTTGTTTTATTTAATAGTACGTATTTGTCCTATTTTTGTCATTGCTTCGTTTACGTATTATGTATGTGCTGTTTATTTCTGTAGCTCTTGTTTATCTCATTTCGTATTATGATTCTGTGTAATTGAAAATGGACCGTAAATAAATTAAAAAAAAGAATAAACTAAATGCACAAAGTCTGCCTATCGCCCAATAGTAAAACCCTCCAAAGGACTATCGACTATTGATCTTGAACAAGCGACTTGAATCCCTCACGACATTGCCCACGTTGGGAGTTACTATCCTAGACCAACGTCTCCCTTCTTTACATAGTGTGTGAATTCGTTAGAATTCCAAGGTCATTTAGAAACTGCTCGTTTTAGGGAACCATTAAATTATTACAATAGATTCGTATGTTTTCAGAATCCACAAATACATCGACCGCCGTCACAAAGAGCTGGGAAGCATCTTCAGAGACTCCGTGGGGCCGGTGAACGCTGTCTTCACGTCAGACCCCGCCACGATGCGTTCCATCTTCAACCACGAGGGCAAGTACCCCGGCCACATCATCCCGGAGCCCTGGCTCCTTTACAACAATCAGCACGACTGTAAGAGGGGCCTGCTCTTCATGGAGGGAGAGGAATGGCTGGAGACAAGGCGGGTGATGAATAAGCTCGTGCTTCGGCCTGCCGCTCAGGAGTGGAGTGAAGATCCAACGTCTCTTGTGGTCGATAACCTGGTGACTGACTGGAAGAATAGGGCTTCAAAGGGAGGTTTCGAGCCCGATATTGAAAAGGACTTATACCGGCTGTCTTTGGATGGTATTTTAACTTAAGAGGAACGACTGCGCTGCCTGTTTCATACATAACTTAATTATGGATTTGAGGCTAAAATATTCATCCAAACTGGATGATATATTTTTAATTATATGTTTAGTAAATATCTAATACGTATGAGAAATATTGTATTTATTTTCGTTTTAAATTATGAAGTAGGCAATGAAAATAAATAATTTTTATAATTTTAGAGGCAACTTAGAAAATTATTTGCGGGTTTATTGTATTTTATTAAAAAAATATATCGTATTTGCTATGTAAATATGATTACGCAAATAAAAATATAAAAACAAAACATTTAAAAAAAACCTTTTTTCGGGTCGATATTTTAAATCATGTACGGTAAATTTATGTTCCAACGTAAATGGGTCGTTTTTAATTTAATTTAATGTCCACCATAAGGCTTTTTTTATTTTGTATTTCATTATATTTTCAAAGTAGAGGGGAAAAACTTTTTTTTACATCACCGTTAGCCCCCAAATAATTGTCAAAGGTGCCTCTAAAATCGCGACAAATCAATTCCTTTAATGGACTATTTCATAATGTAAAACAAAAATAATTAAATTACTTCTAATCCGTACTAGATATTTACTATACTTTTTGGTGAAAAAATATCATTGGGTTTATAGGTGAGTATTTTGCCCTCACATCCAAAATTAAGTTTTGTATGAAACAGGCCGCGCAGCCGTTCCTCAATTGCCTTTTTCATTTTTGTCAATCCGTGGTTTAGCTAAAGTGGTAGCTAAAACCTATGTCCCTTGTGTTAGTTAATACTCACTCGCAGCACATAAGATCAGAATACTGAAAAACATGAGTTGTCGTCTTTAGGGATGCTGTGTGAAGAATCTTTTAAGGAAAGGAAGGGGGGAAGTTTCGGGAAGGAAAAAGGCATGAGGACTAAGAAGTGGGTAGGAATCTGGGGGTCAGTGTTTGACGGACGTATTAATCCATCCGTTCCACTGAGGTGCAAGGCGACGGGTTGAGAGTCTGGCTGGAAAGGTCAGGGGGTCTCCCTCAACCGGCCTCTCCCGGTCCGGCCAACCACGCAGCCAAGACCTGGACAAACCACACCCCATGAACATGACTTAACCCGGGATTACTGACGTCCTGTGACACGGTTACTGGCGCTTGAGCATTTTGCTAATTTAGTTATCGATACCTGGGTCTGATGTATTGAAATACGTTTGACACATAAATATGGTGTGTTCGGTGCAGAATAATTTAGAACACGAAATGCATGCTTTTTGGTAAGTCTATTTTTTCCCTTGCACCTAATGAACACATGTCAACTCCCACTAAGCGCCTCATTCTCCCTCTAAGGTTTAGGGTCATTTTGAACATTTTTTCCGTTGAATGACGTGTGAAAACTTAATGCTAATGATTTTAAGTAAATACATCCTGGAGAAACATCATCGGTGTTACCCTTGTTTTAAACAACTGTAAGGAACCATCTAAAACTCTCTCTGGCTACTCATCTAGAACTTCTCTCGTCCACAACATCCACCCCTCCTTTTTTGTAAGGTTTTGGAACAAGGGTCCTTATCATTTTCACAGCTATTCTTCCCTAAATGCCGAAAATATTGGTTGTCAGACAAAGAAATATGATTTTTCACTTTTGACAAGTGTCTCAGGCAATCTCCCGAAATTTTTTGCGCTGCAAAATCTGCAGTTTCTGCTAATTCAGCACAAATTTTCTGCACTGTTTTGCTGCTTCACCACACTACCAGTACAGCATGATATTTTTCAGCATTACAGAGAACTAGATAATCCCATCTTCCACAGACTTGCCTTTCTAGTTTAGGAACTGATACGAAGTTGAGTAGAAGACAGACATAGGTACATGGATAGAATCATTCTTGCATAACAAATCAGAATATTTTTCTTATTATTTTAGCATTTCTCAACATTTTCAACTTTGGTGTTTCAATTTTGTAATACTACTTGATGGTATTTTATGGTACTTTGATTTCAGTTATATTCTCCTTGATGTTGGGAAGTGCTTACCAGACTTCCTCCGGTAAATTCCTGGAACTGGTGTTCCAGTTCTCAGAGGCCGTCCACGGCATCATGTTGCAATCAAGCAGAATGACTATGCTTCCAGCCACATTCTATCAGAAATTCAACTTATCAGCATGGAAGAAATTCTCGGAATATGTTGGGAAAAGCTTGAAATATGGTAAGATATTTAAACATATATTGTGTATTTTGTTATTTATTTATACGGTCCATTTCTGAGATCGGATTTAGCAATTCAAATGCCTTGGGTATCTAACTAAATGCAAAGTAAACCACTTTACTGTGAACTCTTAACGTTATGAATATTTTTTCACAGCATCCTTTTCTGTCTAGAATTTCTAGGTAAACGCAGCTGTTTTTAGCTTACGATGTAGAGCGTTCACAATGAGCTGTGGGGTTTTGAAATTACCGTTAAACTGTCAAAAATAAGAGAAAACGATTGTTCCAATTTTTTATATTAAATGTCGGGAGATTTGTTATTTTTTGTTTTGGTAATGTTACCAAATGCTTCCCACAAACGTTTTGTAGTATTAGTATTTTTATAAATGAACTTTTTATAATTTTCCTTTGTAGATTTTAAAATGTCTATATTTTATTGCCAAGATATAACAATTTTAAATACATAGTATCTACTCTCTGAAATTGTAATTCTTGCCATAAATAATAAATTAGGTACCAACCATGATACCAATTTACGAATCTATGTATTAGGGTACCTACTCTAATTTCGTCGGCGGAGTTATTTTTAAAAAGTTCGATTTTTACTCGCGTTCTCCCACATCTTGCTCTTCAAATCATTCGAATTTGTTGTATTTTTTCGGAATTCACTATATAGCAATTTCTAGACATTTTGTTTTGGAAGTTTTAATTTACCATGTAGTTTTGCTATTTATGCTATTTTTAGTACCAAAAATATTGCTATTTATGCTATTTTTGGTACCAAAAATAGCAAAAGTACATGGTAAATTAAAACTTCCAAACAAAATATTCGAATTTGATCAACTTTTTCAGATGTTTCGCTCTTCATTCGGGGGGGGGGGGATGATGAAAATTTTGCTTAAACATTGTAACGCAACACTTTTTTGTATTATTGTTTATGTAAGTTTTCACAGTTGAGATATATCGCACGTGAAAAAAAAATAAACAAGGACTACTTCGTATTTCGTATTTACCATTTTGTTCGTATCTGACGGTTTCTTAATATCGGATTCTAGTGAATTGAATGTAAGCTATACAAATAATGAATAAAAAATTTCAAGCGATTGCTTCGATAAAACATTCGATAATAATATTTCATTTTAGTTTATCTTCACCTCGGTTAGATTAGGATAGACTTGTTTTGGTTTGGTTTTGTTTGGTTTGGTTTACTTTGGTTCGGTTTAGTTAGGTTAGGTTAGGTTTGGTATGGTTTGGTTAGATTAGGTTAGGTTGGATTAGGTTTGGTTAGGTTCGATCGGGTTTACTGAAATGTGCGGATAGCTTAAAATAATTGTAATATGTAACATGCAAAATTGGAAATCGTGGGTATCAAATTATGATTTAAATTGGGGAATAATAAAGATAAAATCATTTAATTATCAATAAATTAATTAAAAATTTCTTTGTAATCACCACTTTATTAATATATACGAGTATATTGTGCGGTGTTTTTTTAGAGGTATACAAATTCAAAATAGAAAAAAAAAACACATTAAAATAATGTTAAAATCTATCATATTGGCTTTATTTAATGGATACTTTTATGCCATTATTGTTTAAATGTGATTTCGGGCATATGAGTGCCACGGCTAGCTCGAATGAAGCGCCATCGTGAAGTCCAATTTTCGACAACTTTATCGAGCAACTGGGGCGGTATATCGGCAATAACACGGCGAATGTTGACTTCCAAATGGTCCAACGTCTCTCGTTTATCAGCATAGACTAGTAACTTCACATACCCCCAAAGGAAGTAATATAATGGTGTGAGATCACACGACCGTGGAGGCCAGTTCACAGGTGTTTAAAAACCAAACCTTAAAAAAAAACACCCATACATATCAACATGTTGATATGTATATATTAATAAAGTGGTGATTACAAAGTAATTTTTAATTAATTTATTAATAATGACACCAGAAATTGAATACCAATATTTTGAATAAAGTATCAATTTGCAAGCATAAAATTATTAATTTATATTTGGGAATACTAACAAAATGTTATGCAACGGGCAAAACGCTAGTAACAGATTTACACGAGATTTAGAGACCTACCTATTTAGAATAATGTTTATTTATTGATCAAATCTTATCGACATTGACTGATTACTATTCCTCAGTACTTGCCTTTACTTATTTGTAGATTTGCAAACTTATCTATGCAGCGACCGAAAGAGGGATTTACGAATAAAATAACAAATACCATGTGCACTGGTAACATTGCCATGTAACTGAAAATAAAGTCGATTACCAAATGAAACTCTGTTAATAATTTATTAAATAATAGAAATCAAATTCAAGGTGAAAAAATGGTGGACCAAATATACGAACTAGAAGACATGGGCGACGGTTTAGTGTCTCGGATGATCGCCGAAGGAATGGACAAGGTGATGATCACCAGGGTGCTGATCGACTTCATCATTGCGGCAGGTGACACGGTGAGAATTACATACTTTTATATATTTTTTAATAATTATAAGTTAGGGATATTTCAACCTCTCTTAGATTTGATTGATGATCAAGTCAACGATTACACCATTTTGAATTGTTGACCTTTGACGTTGACGGTAAGTTTCAGCGTTTAATCCAAATTTGCTCAACCGTCAAGCATAACGGTCAGGCTGTTATACGTACTAAACTTGGCGACTAATCACAATTTCATCTGAAATTATTTTTTCAGACGGCATTCTCAACCCAATGGTCGCTTTATCTGCTCAGTCGGCATCCTGAAATAATCGGCGAATTCCAATCCCTTGGAGAATCTCCCATCGAAGAACAAGCGTATTTGAGGGGAATAATCAAAGAGACATTGCGATTGTATCCGGCAGCTGCATTTTTGACAAGATTCCTTCCTGCCGACTCCCTGGTTTCTGATTTTCTTCTCCCAGCCAGAGTAAGCCAACAATAAGTTGTTGTTTAAATCTAAATAATATCGTTTTTTTAATAACACCAACGTTGAAATTTTTCCTGTAACCACTGTTCATGAGTAGTTATCGTCGCCATTTTTTGAAACCTTTCGATACATATTTTTAGTCATATTTGTCGAGAGGGGTGGCGGAGAATTTCAATAAGGAATTCCAGTCCAATTTTTTATTATTATAAATTTGAAACTTTAACTCGAAGAATAATAATAATTTTGAGCATTAACATTATTATAATATCCGTATTCATAATTGGTTTGATCATGAATACTCTAGTTTCTTATGAATAATTATTGTTTTTATTGAACAACATTTATAGAGCTTAAAGTCAGCCAAATTAACTTAAAATTTTGTCAAAACTAAAAAAATACATTTTTAAAATACAAAACAAAATTGAAAAATAATGTTTTCAAATGCAATGGTACCAACATAACACGGTGCTTTGATGAGCTGATTTTTTATTCACTTTTAAATAACGATTTATAAATTCTACGTATAATTATATATAATATAAGTTATATATTCCGAATCGGCATTTGCTGATATATATGAACATATATTTTTAAAGCCATTATATTTTTCACTGAAGTTCCTTATTATTAAAATTATACTAATTATATTGTTGATTGCCGAATGAATGATATTTTTGTAATTCGATTGTCTAGCTGCTACACTATCTAGCATTGCTGTATTTTTTTTTTCATTTCGTAATCAGAATAATCGGATTCGGATATCGATCTCCATCCGGCCTCTGTGTTTCCTCCATCCTACAACATGTGTCTCTTCAAGACCCAAGTTTACTCCTTCCTATTCTCTAAAAGACCCTCCACACAGCATCCCCAAAGACGATATAGGCCTTGGGGGAAATTATTTCAATCATTGTCTCCTGTGTGGAGTTACAGTAAAAAAAACTACATGTATTCTTCCATTCTACATAACTGACTCTGATCTATGGGATTACATATAAAATACATAATCTATGGAGAACTGTGACAGCTTTGTTTTGACATAAGTTTGTTTTGAGGTTATCTATGTGTTACGATGTTCCTGTCAAGTATTTGTAAATTTGTGACTAAAAACTTTGAATGTAAGTGTCGGGGTTTAGCGAGAGTTTCCACGGGCTCTGCTACCATCACCCAGAAATATTATGATGCCTCTATAAAATCATCTTACCCGAGACAAACAAGAAAATTATTATGCGGTATCTCAACTGTAAATCTGCAACACCAGCCTCTTCAGAACATTTTTTCCCAGCACCAGAACAGAAACTTTTCTACTCAACCTTTTGTGGAATTCACACAAAGACTTTATATTGGGATATCAGAAAGCAAGCTTGTTGCAATATTTCAAGACCTTCTATTGACCGTCCACAGTACCACAGGCCTCCCGTGGTGGGCAACCATCGTAGTGACCTCGGTGTTAGTACGATCAGCGATCACTCTCCCGCTGTCGATATACCAAAACTATATAATAGCTAAAGTAGAGAATTTATCACTAGAAATGCCAAATATTGCAAAAGAAGTACACGCTGAAACAGCGAGGGCGAAACATTACTTTGATTGGACAGAAGAAAAAGCATCGTTAACGTTCAAAAGAGCCATGAGGAAGCAATGGAACCTGCTACTCGTTAGAGACAATTGCCATCCATTTAAGGCTTCAATTCTGATTTGGTTTCAAATTCCGCTGTGGATATCATTGTCCTTTGCTTTGAGGAACTTGGTGCACATGCGGCCACGGGGGGACATGGCGGCTTCCATCACTGCCACTGAACTATCAATTGAAGGTTTCGGATGGATACCCAACCTCTTGGCAGTGGATCAGACCTGGATTTTACCCGTCACCTTGGGCGTTCTCAATCTTGCCATCATTGAATTGCAAGTCATGTCTAAAATAAGGAAACCTTCGAGGTTTCACAATGTTTTAACAAATTTATTCAGGGGATTTTCCATTGTGTTAATTCCGATATCGGCTTCAGTCCCATCTTGCATGTGTTTGTACTGGGCGAGCTCAAGCGCCTATGGACTTATTCAGAACATTTTGTTAATGTCACCGAAAATGAGAAGAAAATTTGGAGTTCCCTTGACTGCTAGTGAATTGGCGAATCCTTACCAACAAGTGTACTCAGCTTTCCAGCAAAGGGTTTCTAATTTACCAGGACTAAGAAAAAAATAGCTGTATTCATTATTTAATTATTTAAATAAAATATTTATTGAATGTGCAAATTTTTATTATTTCCATTGCCCAT
The DNA here is from genome assembly GCA_022606495.2 of Halesus radiatus. Taxonomy (NCBI): domain Eukaryota; kingdom Metazoa; phylum Arthropoda; class Insecta; order Trichoptera; family Limnephilidae; genus Halesus; species Halesus radiatus. Next base: position 248,824 of record JAHDVE020001375.1, read on the forward strand.
CTGCCTGTTAAAAACTCTTGAGACATCCATAGAGATATACAAATGGAGTTAAACATCAATGTTAGAAATATGGGCAACAACATGATACCCATTGGCATCATAGAGATAACACGAGCTTCAGTCGATTACAAGCACTCACCGCGTATGAATTATAATTTATATGCCTCAATGGAGACATCAGAAACAAGGGATTACAAAGTATGATAACTGAATTTATTATGTAATACAGAAGTATTTTTTCACAATTTTGAACATAATTAATTTTTAATATATTATGTATATCTGAAGGTATTTATGAAAAATCACAAATATAGAAGAAAACATGCCCTTTTTAATAAATTCTAAGCTTCTCTGTTGACATTTAGTGTTCACACATTTTTTTTATTATTACATGCATTTAAATTTTCTCTAACTTTGTTGTCAGTTAAAAGAAAAATATTTTGCTTCGAGTTTAAAAAACTTATTACCGTATTGTATCTAAGGAAAGAAAACGTTTCCTAAAACATTATGCAAATGAGAATAATTGAATCTTTTAAAATTAAATGTAAAATTTTTCTAAGAAGAGAACTGGAAAATAGGTATACCAGGAAAAAACTCGGCAGAAAACGCATCACAGCTGATGATGTGATGACGGTAGCACGAGAATGACTTGTTCTTTTGTAAAACGATACCTGCCTAATATGAGGAATACTAATCTAAGACTCACAATAACAAATCGCTTCCTTCAGGTTCTTCCTTAACTAATAACTGGGTACAGGACAAATACTTTCCACATTTCATTTTACATCTCTTTACCAGACAGAGGCTGCAGGATTCCCATTTAACGTTGCAGGTATAATTCTGAAATAATGAAAAAGTCACAAATATTACAAGATTTTCTTTTTTTGAATATTACATATTATTTTGAAGTTACTGTAAATATATGCATACTTATCAAAAATTCTTTTGAAAAGACTCCACAGTTTCTTGTACCCGGCTAATGGTTAACCTGCCCCACAACTTTACCCTATCAAGTTATCCTGGTACTATGTAAAGCTTCTATAAAATATCACAAAAATAAACCTAATCTCATTCTATTATGATTGATTTTTGGGTATTAAGGTTTGTTGCACTTCCTTCTTTAGCCAACGTTTCAGACAGCCTTGCAGCGTCCATCATCAGTGCAGGTATTGAAGCACAACATGGCTTAATACCCTAAAAATCAATCATAATACTTTTGGCCATGAGAATGTTAAATCACATCTAATTTAATTTTGTTTGCAGACTCTATGTATAATGTCACTATACACTTCTGGGCGGGACGCCCAATACTTTCCTCATCCTTTAAAATTTGATCCTAAACGCTGGACGAAGCAGAATTCAAACATCAAAGGAGTTCTTGCGCCTTATGCAACAATTCCTTTCGCCATGGGAGCCAGATCTTGTATAGGCCGTAAAATTGCTATGACACAAATGAAAGAAGTTATTTCGAAGGTATTTAATCCAATATATAGAGTAGAGCTATGTTATTTTATGAAACTATTTAACCCTAGATAAAAATGTCAAATTATATTGTTTACTTTTATATTACCTATTATAATATATCTTTTCAATATTATTTGTAAATGTCCATGTAAAAGCTTGTAACGGGCGTAAATAAATATAATGTTATATACCATGTTTCACCATCATGCACATACTCAATACAACTAACGATTTGCCCATTGCACCCAACGGAGGTGATTAAATTTTATTATTATTCTCAAATGTAAACTCATAATTTTATGCTTGCAATTAATTACTGACACTTGAATTTATTTTTCTTTATTATTCCCTTATTTTTAATCATGAGCTGTTGGGTAGGCATTGTAAAGAAAAAGTAAAGTGTAATGTAGTACACAACCCAGATGATTAAATTTTATCATCACTCCCAAATGCTTTATGTTATGCTTGCAAACTAATATTTGAAATTATCTTCCTTAAATTTAAATCATGATTTGATATCTACGATTTCATATTTCTACTTAATTTGTCTTTATTATTCCCATTTTTTTTATATATCGATGTAAAATAAAATAAAATCGGAATAAATATCCCAGCCCCGCAAAATAACCTTGACATTTGTGAGGCAATTTCTGAAATCAATGAACGCAGTGAAAGAGCTAAAAATATCATCCTGTGTAATATACCCGAAAGCATTGAACAAACTGCAGCAAACAAACTAATCGATGACAAAAATACTGTGACTGCTGTAATCTCTGCCCTAGACAATACCGCAAGTCATGATATGTTACGCGTTTACCGAATTGGGAAACTAAATGATGGAAAAGCCAGGTCGCTCAAAATAGAATTCACCAATCCCACATCATCCAGAACACTACTAAGTAAACGTCATCTGCTAAAAAACAACACTAGAATGTACCCCGATGCTACGCTTTTTCAACAAAAACATCTGAAAAACTTAAAAGAAGAACTGGAAAACCGGAAGTCAAATGGCAAAAACGATATTACTATAAAATATATAAACGGAAATCCTAAAATTGTGCAAATTCCACCAAAAAACGATGCAAACTCAAGATATACTACCAGAACGCTCGGGGACTTCGTACAAAATTAGATGAACTACGATCTATCATATATTCACATCATTATGACGTATATGTGCTTACAGAAACCTGGCTCGACTCGGAAATAAAATCAACAGAACTCGGATTAAAAAACTACAAAATCTTTCATCGTGACAGAAACTCTAAATCCAGCTCTAAAACAAGGGGCGGCGGAGTACTAATTGCAATAAAGAAGAAACTAACATCAAGAAAACTCAAAACTAAAAACAACACACTGGAACAACTATTCATACAAATTGATACCACTGTAGAAAAAATAATAATCGCAACCTTGTACATACCACCACTCTCTGATGCCGAAAACTACCGAAGTCACAGTGAAGATGTAGAACATTTACTCTATAAATACCCCAACTCTAAAATTATTATTCTCGGGGATTACAACCTCCCTAACCTAAAATGGAATTCTAGTGATAGTGGTTTCATTGTAAATGAAAGTGAAAATGATCGTGCACGTGAGATTTTAGATATGACAAATTTTTTTAAATCTTTTCCAGCATAACTTTATATATAACACAAACGATCGTCTACTAGATCTAGCTATATCTAACTATTCTAACTTGCAAATTGAAAAATGTAATGATCCAATCTTACCGGTTGATAATCATCACCCCCCTCTTCATATTAATTTAAATGTATGTTATGTCAAATCAAAACCCGTCGAAGAAACTCTAAACTATAAAAAAGCAGATTTTGATTCTATAAATTACCATCTTTCTCACGTCAACTGGTCTTTTTTGTCAGACATGAACACTGACAAGTCTTTAGAAAACTTATATTCAATAATTTCTAGCACCATCAACTCATATGTACCACTATATATTCCTAAAAACCATAAATATCCAACTTGGTTTTCATCAAATTTAATAGCCACATTACAACAAAAAAAAAAACTTCACAAAAAATTCAAAGAAACTCACTCAAAAATTGACTATTCAAATTTCAGTGAATCTAGAAAAAAATGCAAAGAACTCTCTAAAATCTGTTACAAATCACATATTAATTATATCGAGAACACAGCTTTAAAATCAAACAATCTCTGGAATTTTCTTAAAAAATTAAACAATGACAGTACTGACTATCCACCAGAAATGCATATGGATGATAAATACGCCAACTGTACACAAGATATTGCAAATCTTTTCTCAGATTTCTTCAAAAATGTATATGATGATGAAACACCAGAAGAAAATATACCCTCATACACTTTTAAAAAAACCACACATTTAACCAATTGCTTCATCACGGAAGAATCTGTTAAAAGGAAATTATGTTCCCTAGATATAAACAAATCTGCAGGCCCGGACACCATTCCGCCAATTTTCCTAAAAAAATGCTCCTCTGTATTGTCTAAGCCACTGAGCATTCTATTTAACCATCTCCTATCGTCTGGATATTTTCCCATCTACTGGAAATCCAGCTTTATTATCCCTATATTTAAAAAAGGTGACGAGACTGACATTTCAAACTATCGGCCAATATGCATACAATCTGTATTACCCAAAATCTTTGAATCTCTGGTTCTGGATGAAATATATCCCACACTAATAGAAGTAATAAATGACCAACAACATGGCTTCATCAAAGGTAGATCAACTACAACAAATTTATTACTTTTTCAAAACTATATATTGGAGGCATTTGCAAAAAATAAACAAGTTGACTGTATATACACTGATTTCTCGAAGGCTTTTGATAAAGTATCTCACAAAGTACTGATCCGGAAACTTCATGCCCTGGGAATTGGAGGAAATATTTTAAAGTGGTTAAGTAGTTACTTATCAGATAGAACCTTGTTTGTTAAAATAAAATCTTTTATATCCAAATCGTTTTCCGCTACTAGTGGCGTACCGCAAGGTAGTCACCTTGGTCCGGTTTTATTTCTTGTCTTTATAAACGACATAGTCAACGGCTTTAAAGGTGTCAAAGTTTTGCTATTCGCCGACGATATTAAATTATATAGAGAAATAACTGATTCAAACCACTGTCAAATTCTTCAGTTTAATATTGACATGCTAAATAACTGGTGCTCACAAAACAATTTATATCTAAATGTTGAAAAATGTAAAACTCTAACCTTTTCCAGAAAGAAAACGTCTCTCTTTTTTGACTATTCAGTAAATCAAATTAATTTACAAAGAGTTACAGAAATGAGAGATCTCGGAATTATAATGGATGAGAAACTAAATTTCACTGCTCACATTCAACAAATTGTAAATAAAGGTATGAAAACTTTAGGATTTATATTAAGAACAATAAAAAAATTTCAATCGTTACAAGTAATAAAATTATTGTACATAGCCCTAGTTAGAAGTTTAATTGAACATAATTCCATAGTGTGGTCGCCTTTCTACAAAATACATATTCACAATATTGAAAGAATTCAAAGAAAATTTTTGCGTTTCATAAATTTTAAAGTAAACATACCTTTAGAGCACATAAATTACCCATCGTTAATGAATATTTTAAATATTCCAACATTAGAAAACAGACGGAAAATTAACGACCTAACCTTTTTACTAAAATTGTTAAACTGTAAATTAAATTGTTCTGAACTCCTGCATTTAATAAACTTGTACATACCCAATCGAACTACAAGACAGACATTAACTTTCTACATATCTTTATCCCGTTCTAACTATAGTTTAAATTCACCAATTCAACGCTTACACAGTCTTGGTAACAAATACTTAAATGATATGGATGTATTTGACAATAATCTAAACTTGGCAAATTTCAAAAGGAGGATGAGTGATTTGTTTCTGCCTGGTTTATAAATTATTGTTAACTACAACTTTTAACATTATTTACTTATTTGTTATCAATGTCAGTATTGACTTGGTGGATATTGCACCCGTTATTTTTTTATTTTTTCTGTTACTGTGCATTATTAGTTTTTGGTGCAGTTACTGAAATGTGTTTTGCACCTGTGTGAATATTATAAACTAAATATGTAAAAGCCCATATAGGGCGTATATAATATAATAAATAATAAAAATAAAATAAAATAATAATCAAAAAATTGTCAGGGGATTAATTCGACAATCTGCTTTTTTTCTATCTTGCAACACTGCTGCCCCCACCAGCTCACATCAAACTATTATTATTATTAAATAAATTAAACTAATCAAATCATTTGTGTCCAATTAAGTTACCCCGCACAGTTAAATTTACCTAACCTAACCGTACTAACTTAACCCAACCTAACTTTCCCTAAACTATCCTAAACCAAACCTATCCAAACTCAACCCAACCCATCCTAACCTAACCTAGCCTAACTCTCCTTGAGGTCACCATAAACTAAAACATAATATTTTATTGAATGTAGATACTCGTAATCGCTTAAAGTTACCCACACACTAACATGAACCCTAACCTAACCACACACGCCTAAGTTTTTATTTTCACGAAAAAGGCACTATTCAAATAATTATAAATTAAATACAACAATTATATATATGTAATATATTTATTATTATAAAACACATTCTGCAAAATGGATTCAGATATCAAATTAATATGATATAATAACACACATATGAAACTTATTTCCACTTTTATTAAAGTGGAAATAAGTTTCATATGTGTGTTATTATATCATTATAATGGAATCCCACCGTGTATTATCAGTTTCAAAAAGAGAAATATCAAATTAATAAATCGGTAATATTGTAGCAAAATGTTTGCAGCATTTTTGGAATAGTATTATTTTTTGTTTAAATTTTTGCTCGCATAAATTCAGTTACACTTTTAAAAATAGCCTGCAAAAGTGAACCTTCTGGACGCACACTTCAAATATGGAATTTTTTATGCTGTAGATGATCTGTGTTTGTTATTCAATAGTACCTAGGCAGGTACCTACTCGATTGTGTTCTAATAATTCACGGGTGCACTCGGTTCTATTTTTGAAAATGCATTATTGGTTGGTACATCATCAAAACCACCTAAATCTGAAGGCTGGGATACCGAATCAAATCAGCCTCTTTACTTCTACGAAAACCTTAAAAAAATATATATATATATTTTACGTATATAATTTTACTGTAATAAAACGTTTTAAAATATGTTTAAACTAAAAAATAAAAATAAAAACATTAAGAAAATAAAAACCTTTATTTTTAGTACCTATCTCATAGAAGTTAATAAGTTAAGAGGCTAATTTGATTCAGTTTCCCGGCTTTTAGATTTAGATGGTTTTAGTTTAAAGTAGTCCACATAATGTTTGAAACATATGAAAAAGTCAATCAAATTCGAATGCTTTGAAAAACAAATAAACTCCGGGCGTCTGCAGTTCACGCGATTATGGATCCCGTTGCAGAGCGAAATGTGAGAGAACACGAGTCAAATCGAACTTTTTGAAAAATAACTCCGCTGTTGGAATTAGAGTACAATTATATATCTAGATGTTTAATTTATAAAATTATTTTCTTTTCAGATATTGAAGAACTTTAACCTAAAGTTGTTGAATAAAAACGATATAGATGATGAAATGCAGATGATCTTGAAACCAAAAGATAAGATCAAGATTTTCGTAACCAGCAAATAATTTATACCTACACTTTTAATAATTTTTATGTACTTACTGTTTTATCATTTCTATTTTTTTTTTTTAATCGCTTGAGAATATGAAAATCTTATGATTATTATTATATGTAGTTCCTACATACTACTTCCATTTGAATGATTTTGTAATCATTAAGTGATAATATTTTTGATTAATGTAATATAATAAAAATAATAAAGAATTTTTAATAAATTAACATGTTTAAAACTACCTACCATGCCACAGGATTGAACGGGGCAATAATTCATTCTTAACGTATTAAAAACAAACATAAAATTGACTCTCCTTGTGCCTTTTACTAGAAATTTTGCTTCTTTTTGATCGCACCCAACTGTAGCGATGTGATTCAGTGCTTCCTTTTCAGTAGATATGTTAGAAATCTCCTCACACATAGGGAATTCTTTGTGGAAACCGACAGCACATACGACAGCGGTACGGAGTGCCAACTTAACTCCTTCCTCCTACTAATAAACTCATTTCATAAGCAAATTAAATTCACCATGGAAATAGGAATCAACTCTCAAATCAGTTATAAACAATTAAATAGATTTTAAAATTTACCACAAACCCACTTATACTGACATAACTATTCATAACACCTCTAATCATCCCACCTCCCACAAACACTCCACTTTCCACTCGATGATCCACCGGTTGATTACGGTTCCGTTATCAAATACTAAATTTTCACTAGAATTATCCATAATTAAACAAATTGCAATAAATAATGGTTACCATGAAAACTTAGTCAATAACATCCTAAATAAAAAACTTTAAAAAATGTCATCAAATAAGTTTTTATTCAACAGTACCCCCCCTAATAATAATATAATAAATAATAATAATCAACCGTATCAATGGCTTAGAATCTTGTATATCAATAATTTTTCCCAAAAAAGCGATAAAAACCTTCCATCAGACATCAAACCAGCATTCTACACAGACAATAGTATAGGTAAATTTTTAATGAATGGTATAAAGATATTTTAGGCAACTCGGGTATTTATTCACTTCAATATAACGACTGCCCCAAGTTTTATGTAGGCAAAACGTCGCATAATGTTAATATCCGGGTAAAAGAACACTTAAGATGTCTTAATAACAATGGGTTCTCCGAATTTGCCAACCACCTCTTAGAAACAGACCACACATTCAATAAAAATACAGACGCTAGTTTACTGCATAAGAATGAAATAGGCATTAGACTAGATAACTTAGAAGCCTTAGAAATAAGGAAAGCCGAAAACACTAATAGTAGACTCATTAATAATCAAATAAATTTAAATAAAAGCCCAATCCTTAAAATATTCCCACTAAACAAAGCACACGCCATTCCCGGTCAGGTACCTGCTCCCCTCCCACCCTTGGCCCTTCACTCGCCCGTTTTTATCATTCTATAACACATGTGTATCTTAGTTCATAGTTTAGTATTATACTGCCCTGAAGAAGCTACGGTAGTGGCGAAACCCGGCAAAGTGCCGAAAGTCGGCAAAAGTATATACCAAATAAAAGTGATGTAAACAAAGTTATTGTTTTTATTTTTTTAAATTATAATATCACATCACTAAGTTATCGCTTCATATGAAAATCTATTAGTTTTGTTTATGCTACTGTCGTTATGAATAAAGTGACATCTCCAATTTTTCACAAAATGAGTTTTATCCATTTTGTGTACCACAAGAACAATTTTTTTTTTGTTTTACATGAATACTGCACAAAAGTCTCAACTGCTCCCAACTGTCTGGAGCCAGTGAGACTATGGCATGCCCAATTGGGGAATGTTGTGCGGCTGAAGGTATTGGGGAGGGTAAGGAGAAAGAGAAGAGGATGGTGGGGAAATACCTGGCTATTCAGATCTGGTCACCAAACACGCCTAAAAGCCATTTCAAGCAACGTTTCAATTCTGAATGGTGGTCTTTCACCAGGGCGATACTGAGAGTATCTTCCACTCTGAAAAGGTTTATGGCAAAATCTCCACATTTTACCATAAACTAATCACCAAAAGGTGGCATCTACACAAAACTTCTCTAAAAAGCGGCATATCACTTCTCATTGCCACTTTCTAAATATGTATTAACCCTTTGATTCTAATCGTTCCGTATCGGGAACCAAATGACGGTTCTCATAATACCCGTTCTATCTCCCTTTCTCTTAAGGTCAGACATGTGTTTTAGAAAGAGAGAACTACAAATCTCGCTTTACATCATATTCTGATCTTTTAGGTGGATTTTCCACATTTTTGGCATGAACGCTCACTCATCTTAGAACTTCTCAGAAAGGATATATAGCGATGAAGGGAAAATTCTGAAAACTGTCAAAATACTTTTGTACGATGGGGGTACAGTAAATCAAACGATTGAATAATTCAAAACATTATGTGTAAAGAAAACTGTAAAAACTGCTACTTACGACTAATAACACAGGAAAACATTACAAAATACCTGTGATAAAACACATGTAGAATCTTTTCAACCAGTCATATGGCATTATCGTCGTGAACACACCCCTTATAAGCATTATTTATTTTACCCATCACTGGGTATTAAACTGTTTTTGGAAAAACATTCAAATATAAAGTGTTCCCAAGAGGTTTATAGAAAATTTGTATCCATAGGTCTGAATATGTATATACATATTTTGTTAAACTTGGTAATGAAGAGCGTGAATCTAGTGAATATTTTACACAATACGCTTACTTTTAAGATCGTTTGGATCCAAAATGTGATACATGTAAAACCTGGAAAAAGCAAATTGATATATTAACAAAACTGCTCCATCCAGAGAAAATTATAAATTATAGTACTGTTTTTGGGAAAAATCACCTCAAGTGTGCTGTACAAATATTTTTCCAAATAGATACTATTTGAAATTCTCCTACTACCATCACACTAAGCTGAAATGTTACTTGTGTCGTGATGGAGGACCAATACCTGTCGAGGAAATCGATTTTTTTTTTTTTTTAATTTGTTTTTTTTTTCTTTAATATATATTTTTACGATAGCAGCCCACTGGAATTACCAAAATGTTATAAGAACGTCCAACTTTTATATTAATTGATTAGGTAACATTTAATTATAAATGAGTAACATTTCATTATAATACTATAATTGAGTAACATTTAATTATAAAATTATAATTGAGTAACATTTAATTATAAGATTATAATTGAGTAATATTTAATTATAACATTCTAATTAATTAACTAACTAACTAACTAACTAACCATCACGCCGTTTCTCCGCAGGGGTAGGCAGAGAGGACGGACCGCCAAACAACTCGATCTCGGCATACACTTCTTGCTTCATTCACGAGCAACATTTAATTATAACATTATAATTGAGTAACATTTAATTATAAAATTATAATTGAATAACATTTGATTATAAGATTAAAATTGAGTAATATTTAATTATAACATTCTAATTGAGTAACATTTAATTATAACATAATAATTGAGTAACATTTAATTATAACATCATAAGTGAGTAACATTTAATTATAACACTGTAATTGTGTAACACTTTAATACTGTTCTGTTAGTTATCAGTTAACAAGGTTTATAAGAATTAGAAGTTTGATTCCCCAATGAGAATACTGCCGTGGTAAGTAAAAACACAGTATCTTCCTTGAGAGTCTTAAGGAAGATACTATGTTTTTACTTTCAGCGGCAGAATACTCTACATTGTTTTCTTTAAATAATGTTAAAAATGAGTATGTCTCAGTAAAATGTGTTTTTTTTTTCTTTGTAATCATAAGTGCCTATGTATTATATGCTAATTAAGTCAAAAAATATAAGTGGCAAATCCTCAAATCCACTTTTTAGTTATGCATCAACAAATTTATTAAGTTTTGTGTAACTAAAAGTGGCAAATCCTTAAATGCCACTTTTTAGTTATACATCACGCGAATTTATTAAGTTTTATGTAACTAAAAGTGGCAAATCCTCAAATGCCACCTTTTTATTATGGATCATATGGTTTTATTTTATTGCTTTTATGTATGATTGTGTGAAAAATGTTGAGATTCGTAAAGTATGCAAGGCTGATGTAAGCGTAGTGAGCAAGATTAAGAAAGGGACGCTTAGATGGTTTGGGCATGTAGAGCGAATGAACGAAGAGAGGAGTGTAGGGAGAATATATGACTCGAATGTGAATGGAAGAAGATGCCGGGGACGTCCGAGGAAGACATGGCACGATCAAGTGAATCAAATTCTTGAGTCGGGCCATGTCAGAAGTCGGAATAACAGAAGAGAATGTATGAGACGTTGTATGAAAGTGAATGAAGCAAGAAGTGTATGCCAAGATCGAGTTTTTTGGCGGTCTGTCCTCTCTGCCTACCCCTGAGGAGAAACGGCATGATGGTTAGTTAGTTAGGCAGTCTGTTTTCAAAAAAGTAAGTCATTTCAAATTTTTATTTTTAAATCTCATAAATTGTAATAATCATCATAATTTTATTTCAAAAATTCAGAGTATGCATATGTATACTTAATTTACAAGGCAGCAGAAAGCATTTTATGTTCTTTTTATTTTGCCAACATTTCACTTTTTGGAGAAGTAAATCTTTAACTAAGGACGGCAGTATGTATGTTTCAAATTTTTCAGTCTTAAAATTTTATAATACATAACAGTCAACACTTACCAATATTAGGTTGGGATATAAAAAAAAATTATGAATGTATATAAATAATTCAGAACCAATATACAGAGTATATAATTTCATATTTATTATGCAAAATATTTTTATAATTTTTTTTTGTTTTAATACAAACACACCCGGAAGCCTCTTCACTATCACAGGGTTGTATTAAATATATTTATTTACATATGCATAAACATTTATTTAAATATTAAATTTGTAGAGATTAATAAAATGCATTATATGTCATCTATTATTCTGCCAGTTGCCACACTAGAATTTAGGCTAGTCGTGGCCAAGAGATCTTTTAACCTTCCCAGTCCTGTATTTGGTGGCCTTTTTACATCTGCGTGATTAATTTGTTATTTATTTGAAATGCCGTATCAATATATTTCTAATGTCATCAATCAATTGCTGTTTATAATTTGTCATCACAATGGATGAAAATAATTTTAATCTTTGCTTGTCGTTCATCTGTCCGGAAAGCATATAAGCCACTGATTCAACACACAACAATCCCATGCCTTCTTCCAGTGACCAAACGTATATTTCATCAGCTGATGAAGGTTCCAGTTTAAACTGGACAATCGAGCTGAATAAGAGTCCTTTAAGTTTTTCCATCAGGAACCTATCAGCTAGAAGAAGAGTCTCCAGTGCGGTGGCCAGGCGGGTTGGGAGTGGAAAGGTTTCCACCGAAACACCTTCATTATTAATACCGCAATGCAGTAAAGTCAATAAGTATTCTAATCCATCTTTGGTAACTTTTTTTAGTCTCACACTTTTTTCACTGGACTCCTTGAACGAACCAGTAAACATGACATTAAATACTTCCGATTGCTGACACAAGAATTGTTTATTAGCTTGCACACTCGAAGAATCGTCAAGCAATAAGTTGACTATGTCTTCTGGTTCCACTCCTTCGAATGCAGGATCGTAACCTAGTATGATGTGGTCCTTGAACTTATTGTCTAATGTTTTGGGATCTTTCAAAGATAGGTTGGACGCCAACTGCGATAAACTAGGAACGCAGTATTCCAGCGGTTCCGTGTGATCCATCAGAAAAGAGAATAATAATTCCAGAGCTTGAAGGGTTATCAGGAACTTTTTTAGAGGTCTTTGAGATCTGGAACAATTTAAAACAAAATGCGTGCAATCTGATGAACGTTAATAAAACGGCAAAATCGGGCTGTAGTTCAAATATTAGTCAAAAATGGTATCAAGTGTTACAAATGGAGAGTTATAAAACCGGCCAGGAGCGATGAGGGGGGATTAAAAAAGATACTAAAATTTGCATACAATGCTTGGGAATGACCCCCTTAGCACACAAGGAGACTATGAAGAAGAACTAATATCAGAATAGGAACATTCGTGAGGTAATCGAGGTGTATAGAGACAATTTCTAGGTTGTTCTGAACAGTAGACTCAAAGATTTCAAATAAATTATATTAGTCTTACTTTATTATGTAGGGAAGTGTCAATGCCAATGTTTGCTTAATGGGGGCTTGTCCTTTTAATAATCTATAACTTATTTCTCCAATTCCATAATCAGATTCAGCCAACATCGTCAATTGAGTAAGCAGTCTTGTTGCCAATGTGTTTAACTGTAAAAAGTTTATTAAGATTTACATACACATTTGCAAGTGAACAATAAAAACATTATTATTATTAAATGTGATAACGACAAATAAATCATCTTGAAATCAGTTTCTTTACACTAGCAAAACATTTAAGGTTTCTTTGTCAAAATTAGAACAGAATTTGCATATTCATCAATTTGACATACATATATATATATTTTTGTAAATTTATGACAAAAATGAGATAAAATGGGGCCGGTTGATCTAAAAACGAGTATAGACACAAATCATACCTGTTTACACTGTCGACATTCGGTATGTTTGGGTTCATGTAACATTTTATATAAATGCAAGATTAAACGATGCTTCAAAAGTCTTACGAGGTATTTGGCATTACTAAAAATAATAAGAGTGAAAACATTATTTATTATTAACTTATTGAAGCTTTACACTTCATTGTAATACTAATTATTGAAAATAACTCTCAATTGAAACATGAAACAGAAGACAGAAAAAAACAGTAGAGACGCAAGTCCTGGATAGACCAGAGGTTCTGAGTTTGAGTCTCATTCGCGACCGTATCTTTTTATTTTCTCTATCTTCTTCTGTTTCATGTTTTCATTGAGAGTTATTGGTGTTATTCTCAATTATTAAAATATTACATATTTCATCAAATAATTTTTTTAATAAGTTTTATTTTAAAATGCGTGTTGTTTAATTGTGTCACAACACAAAATTAAAATGATTTAATACCTTATAATTTTAGCGAGTATTCTAGCAGCTCTGTTCAACGGAAACCTAGATTTTTGTACGTAGCTAATAAGCGACAGCAGTAAATCCTTTGAGCCTAATCTCTCCACCCCAGTGTCGCTGTGGAAAACTCGGGACAGCAGAACCAAGAGACACCGGGCCTTGTGTGATCGGCTTTGTTGCTCCGTGGTGTCTTCTGAAATACAAAACATAATTGATTCAATAAAAGCTGCTATATTTTGTCTTTTATAAATCCGACAGGGGGTGTTTGGTTGAAATATGTATTTAAATTTACCCCAATACATATATAAATTATAAAATTAATCTACCAAGAAATACAAAAATAGTCAAGCTTTTTTAAAAAATAGTATACAGTGAAATTCACTTATGGCATTTTCCAAGAGACCAATAAAAACCCTTTATCTGGGTAAATCTTATACCGTGAAACTCAGAAGTTTCCACTAAATAAGTTTCCATGCTTAAGAAGTTAGATTTTTTTCAGTCCCTTAAAGGCTGAATTTGAAAAATGGTACCATTTATCCCACAAAAGTAGTTTATTTTTCCAGTCTCTTGGAAAACCTTATAAAAGAGATTCACTTATTACATGTGGTTTCCAAATAAGGCTATTCTGAATGGGTCTTGAAGTGACCCATGTTGCAGAAGGGAAGATAAACAAAAGCCCCAAGTCATTCACAGCCATGCAGTTGACTACGAGATAGATACATCCCTATAAATATTCAAATTACTGACCTAATTGAAGATCTTGAACTGAATAGGTCTCATCATCCATCATCAGGTCATCCAGATCATTAGCCATCTGGCTTTCGCTGAATTCAGACATGTTCTCATCCGGGAACTGGAATGTGTTGCCACCAAACTGTGCCATGGGACACTCCTCAACGTCGCTGCAGACGGGAGAATAACGACCCGACTTCTCGGAATCTGATGACGAATCTGAAAGAAAAAGTACAAATCATAAATACATAAAATATAGTCATATAGACCTTTTCAGTAAGCAAAATTTGATTTGGAGAGGGAGTAAGTTGGTACCCGCCGTGAGTATCAAACTCGATCTGACCGACAGCTAGTCAACCATCCGACATACAGGACTATGATTACTGCACAAGAGTCCCAACTGCTCGGGAGCCAGTGGCAGTATAGCATCGCCGATTTAGAGAATGTTGTGAGGTTGAAGGAAAAGGGGAGGAGATGAGGGAGAGGAAGGTTGGGAAGTACCCGACTGTTCATCTGTGATCTGGTAACAAAATGGTGGTCTCTAATCAGGGTGATAAATACATAGCACACTAAACTATAAATTAATGAACATGTGTATTCATAAATGAAATTGCAAATAAAATGTTTTTACATGTTTACAAATCATAATAATTGAGATTGGTGGGGAATTTCTGCCTTTGCTTTTTATACCCCTAATATAAGGTTATGTTTAATTAAATAAGTATCATTTAAATAAACACATACCTTCATCACAATTCGTTATACTTTGCGGCGAATAACACTGCGAGCTGCCCGGACTCCACTGACTATAATAAGTGGAAGACGAGCACCCTCCATCACCTCCTGTACTCCCGGTAGATTCGGGACTCCAATCGTTTCCGGAATCTATGCCCCGGCGGCCGGAATTCACCCCGTGATATTTAATGCTGTTGCTCCGCCCCCTCACCTCCAGACGGGACTCGTATTTAGGGCTCTTAGAGTAGTTGCTGGTCGGGGAGTAGCCCGAGTTGGGGCTCAGGTTGGGACTCTGGTTAGAGTAGCTCCAATCCGGGGGTCCTTTACGTTCGCACGATATCCCGTTTGAACTCCAGTCGTATCTAGCCATCTTTTGCAGACTTAAATTCTGAAACATATCAATGTATTGTTAAAAAACAAGTATTAAAAAGGGGAAGCAGTACTATTACGTTATTAACTCCACATATGAGGTTCTAAGATTTCCCTCAAGGACTATCTCATCTTTGGGAATGCAGTATTGGCAGTCTGTTGGAAAGAAAGGATTGAACTTTGGTCATGAAAAGACTTATTTATAGGGAAGAAACCAAGAAGTCGGAAACAATCAAGTATCAAGTCATTTTCTACTGTGTTCTTTTGTAGATGTGCACATAATACCATAAAAAATTATATACAATGAAACTCTCTTATCAGGTTTTCCAAGGGACTGGAAAAAAAACTTGTGATGTGGTTAAATTGGACCATTTTTCTAATTTTTCCTTCAAGGGACCGAAAAACTCAACTTCTTAATCAACGTTTCAACGTAAAAAAAGCACCTCTCCACTCAACAGCAGTTGTCATTGGAATAGTACAAATTATTTAAGTTTCAATAAAACACTCCACTAAGTTACATTTGTAAATAATTGTAAAATTGATATTTCTCAATGTCAGAAATCATCTCGAAATTAAAGAAAAAATCGTACACACAGTAAGTCACAGTAAACTCTTCCTCCGGGAAATTATTTTTGTACATAGAAAACATTTCAGTGAAAAATGATTTTGCCGATAGCAAATGCTGTGTAAATTTGAAATGGTTAATAATTCCGGCTGTTATGAGGTCACAAACTTCGGTACATAATGCGGAAAATAGTCAGTCTAGTCGCTTCCCTTTTGCTGGTGGCTCAACTCTGTTATCCAAGGAATTCCTAACGTTTTGAATGCATTTTTTTTTTTTTGATGAATGATTTTACTTGGATTGTATCAATTTACCGCCCCTGCAATTACTTGAAAAGGACTTCACAGTGTGGTAATATATCATTAAAAAAAGAAAGCCAAAAATTAAACTCTTCGTCATTAAGATAATGTAATAGCATTTCAGCTTGATTGAAGGCTGTCAATACACAGCGAATATATGATATTAATATGAATTATATCTCATGATATCGCTTGCCATACAATCCCATACAGTCGTTACACACAGGTACTATAACTTATAGTGTGTATGGGCGGGGCCTAGATTATATCCCGAGAACCGCTAGCCGAGCGATATTTGATAATTTATCTGTCCCCCTCCTGCCATAGTCTGCCCCCCCTCACACCGATCCGTGCCCCTCGCCGACCTTCTGATAATTTCTTCGGCCTCCGAGGAACAATGAGCGGGTCAAGACTAACTGTCAACATTCCTAATTATAAATACCGGCATTCTCTGGTAGGAGCCCTGCCAACATTCCAGAGTATTGGGTATATTGTTGAGTGATTACTGGCTGGAAAAAATTATCAAATTATGCAATCTGCATTTTGTCAGGTGCGTCAATGTGGGATTTTTAGTTACGCAAAAAACTACAAATTAGCAATATACCTACAAAACTCTCAACAATTGTATATACTCGTAGTTACAGTGCAGAAGTATTTTCATTGTTTTAAAAATAGTAAATAAATGTGTTATTCCGTGTTGAAGCTATGTTTATTATTATTATTATTATATCTTTTCTCAAAAATTCTAAATCAAGTAATATGGTGTTAAAAATGGATTTTCAGCGTATTGAAGGTATAGATGTGACGGTCTCCGTGGTTGAGTGGTTACAATCCTTGGCTACAAATCTGGAGATTGCGGATTCAAATTCCGGTGTGGGCGAGTAAATTTTATTTAATTAAAATTGTGTTATTTCAGAATTTATTCATTCAAAATAATACGCAGTATATTTGCATTACGTTCCAGAGTGGCAGATACTGTGTGCAGTGAAAGACCACCATCCATATCCCAGGGCGATACTAAGAGTATCTTCCACTTTGGAACGTGCGCAAATATACTATACATTATTTTTAAATGAATTAAATGTGAAACAGCACAAATTAATTAAATAAAATTTACTTGCACAATCAGGATTAGAACCCGCGACCTTCGGATTCGTAGTCGAGAGCCTTACCACTTCGACCATGGGGGCCGTCGCCACAATCAAAAGATAACATACCTTTGGTAAATCCGTTACGGGAAACTTCTTGCTTCTCTTCCTTGCACTTCCGGGCGACTTGACTTTATATTCCTCCTCCGACCCCTCGCAGTCGCTGGCATCGTAGGAGTCATTGAAGCCTATTATCATGTTATCGCTTTCGATCGATATCTTGCATTTATCTTCGCCGTTGCTGATTTTCTTTAAAGCGCAGTTTGAGGCAGGTTCAGTCGATTTTGATGAGGTAGATTTCTTACAGTCTTTAGAGTCATTCATATCTAAAAATATCACAGATTTATTTTAGCTATATATAATAGAATTTTTAATGCAGAAATTGGTGGAGTACTCTCCCCAAATATGAAGTAAAACTTGGAAATTGGCTTAAACGTGGCCCTCTGTAGTAGACATGGGCATACCCATTCGCAATAGTGAATCGAATCATGTCTTGTGATTTTATTAATTTAATTCATTCCTTTTTCATTAAAATTAAAATTAAAATAAAAAAGCATTGTAAATTGCGCTAGTGTTGGAAATAGTATATAAAAAATAACATGAAAATAACAACCTCACTCAACTAAATATGTAATGTGAAAAATAGTCAAATGTAGTAAACAATGGTTTAGTTTTTAAACACAATATTACTCACCAAACAAAACCTGTCTAAAAGAGAATGAATGACGTTCAACCACAGAAAACAAAGGACGAAATCACTTATCATGACACCATACCATCGACCAAATATAACATCGATGTACCCCAAGACTCTTACCCACTGATTGCTTCAGAAATTCTCGCCCGGCTACTGAAACCGACGGTTTGGCTGCGCTGGGACTAACAACGAACAGATTCGCCACGGGCATTGAGGAATGAATTAGAAACTTCTGACTAGTGTCTTGCAGTGACTTGACTAACTTGCCCCCTGCGGATCCTAACGGACCAGAGACATAGTGACTACGACGTCACAACGAAATACATTTCTTTATTCTTTGAATTAAAGAATACAGATTGCGATAGATAATACAGATGAACTCGGAAATACTAACTGGATGAGGAATATACGGGCCGCGGGCAAACGATGACCTATGGATTTTTATGGATTACGGCATGGGATACCATCCGTTAGACGAAGTCCTGCACAATACGACAATAACTCAGACGACTTTGAGGTGCTGCCCATAGTATCCGCACCGTAATTATAGTGTCGCGCTTTAGAAATACGGATGCAAGTCCTAAGGAATCAGGAATTAATTCCCTGTCAAGTCGAGAATTAGATTGAGTATGTCATGAGAACTTTGCCCGCAGTACAATATGAATATATTATTTAAAAATTACAAAGCATAGGAAGAATGAAAAGGATAATCTTACCCTGTGATGTATCAGTCTTGCTTAGGTCTTCGGTTATCTTTTGTTGATGTTCACATTTCATTGTTGCAACATATTCTTTTAGCTGTATTTCTATAATTTCAATTAATCCTTCATTTATAAGAATTTGAAAGCCTAGAATGTAAAAAATGTCAGATGATTGAGCCTTCAACGAAAACAGTCAATTTAATTATGTATGAATAATGAATAAGCAATTTTAATAAATTGTTACTCTAATGTGCATATTATATTATATTTGTTTATTATCTCAGTGTAAAGGTGTTGTTAAAAATGTATAAACTCTGATACAGCCATTATGATCGTGCCATGTCTCCCTTCGGGCATTCCCAACTTCTTTTACCATTAACTTCCCTCTCATATATTCTCCTTACATTCCTTTCTTCGTGAGAAGAAGATGGTGACAAATATTCTAGCTGGTTAGTAAGAGTCATTTTACTTACCGGTGCAGTCAAACACAAACTGCAGCAAGGCATTAAGTGCGTGGGAGTGGCGCGCCACGTCGCCCGTATCCCTCACCACGGCTAACAGCAGAGTGAGGCCGCCGCACTCGCGCAGCTTGGCACGGTTCACGGCTTCGCGGGACAGCAGGCAGAGCGTGCGCACCCACGATTCCGGCCAGTCATCTGTTCACACAAAAATACTTCATATGTATAAGCATTATAGGAAAATATACATTTAAATAGTATGCATAAATACAATGATCATAAACCATGGCACCATACCGGCAGTATGTCAAAATCGGTTATGATAAAATATTATAATTTTTACAGTAACACAACACAAGCACAAAGGCATTTTGATATAGGCATATGTCAACCGCGGTCGTAGGTCGACGAAAGTGGTAGAATAGAGAGTTGAATGTTCAATATCCAGCTAAAGTGGCTCCCCAATGGACTGGTAAGGAATCAGCATAAAGAGTGCTGTAAGAATTCATGATACCGAGAGCGCCCCGTTCCATATATTTTTATTGACGACCGTACACGGGTGTTGCCTACTTCCAGTATGCAGGCAGTGGTATGTAATTTCAGTAGCTCCTCGATATTATCGCATCACCGCCAAAATTGCTTAAGGATCTTTTGATTAACTTTTTTATTAATAACATTTCTTTTAGTTAAAAAAAGCTTTCAAATATTCCAAAAAATTTAATTAAATTTCACAACCTCGTCATCACTTGACTCAATCAAAAATATGTTGAATGTGGGACGGTAAAACAGAAATCTGCAACACCAACAGTTTAATGGTTACAAATATACTGAAATCTGCAGACCCGTGTGCGAGTCCATGCAGCGAGGTATCGCGTAATATTACACGCATTTTTGCTGCACCCGGTTTATGTGGATTTCTTACCGGCCCATGAAGGAATCGCATTACTTAAAAAACTTGATAGACACCTCTAGTAATATGTATTTCATTCTAAGAAATTTTGCAAGACCCGAAGGATATTCATCAATATTGTCATAATATGATAATGTATTTCTATCATATTTTATTAATTTATAATCAGATTGAACTCAAAACTCGGGCAGTATTTTAAAGTGTTGAAAGATAAATTGTTTAAAAGATGACAAAGATAGTAAATTTATCATTATTTTAATCATGTATTCGTAGAGTGGAACATAAACTTTTAGGTTATTATTCAGTATGTTAATAATGATACTTTTAATGTATTAAGATATGATAATTGATTGAAAAGATCTGGTTAGTTGATATCCAAATCAAAGTATGTATCTGAAACTACAATCAGTATTATATATGGTAATCCTAATATTTTTTTCACTCACCAAAATTTCGCAACATGGGAATAAAACAAAATTAATAATATTACTATATTAACATTTAGATGCCCAGTTGTCCCGTACGGGACCGCGGATTTGCATCGTTCAATGTCCAACAGTCCCGTATGGACCAGTGATTATGGTGCATTTCGCTATCGGATTACACTGATTTATGACAATAGTATTCAAAATATGAATATTAGCTTACGTAAATAATGTCTTTGATATACTGAACCATAATTTTATTTTCGGTTCCGATAAATATTTTTGTCATGATGTGTAATATTAGTGTTTATACCTGCGTTACAAAGTCGACTCTTGGGATATGCATTGTGTTTTATTACGGTCCGCCTAATAAAACACACAATCTACGCCACTGTCACTTTTTCGTCATCTTGTGAACTGGACGGTTGTAATCACGTTGATGTTCTTGGGATTATTTTAATTTTATTGTAAGTTACATTCAAAACAATACTTTTTACTGCATTGTTTTCTGTTTTTCTTTTTTAAATTGTATTTATTTTTTGTATACCCACAATTAGGAGATAAATACAATGGCAGATAACGTTGAAAAAATTTATATGGACAGCGATTCTGATACAAAAATGACATCCGGATGAGAAGAAAGTGAAGAAGAAGATGGGAGTTCTGACAAAGACACATGGAGATCAGCCACGCGGAGGTCGTTTCCAAGTACATTTCAACCACCACCATATTTTACAGGAAATATAAGTGGATTTTATGCTTCGTCTGCTCCTAACATCACACCGGAAAATTGGACTCCTCTCAAGATTTTTTCCTTATTTTTTACCAACGTCATTGATTTTTTAGTAATCGAAGCAAATAGGTATTATAATCAATTTTATTTTAAAAAATTATTCAATGGAGGACCTCCCTTGCTTCTGATGTAAATAAAAATGAAATGATTGCATTTTTAGCAATTATAATTCAAATGAGGCATAATGTACGCGATACACTAAGAGAGTATTGGTCTACATTGCATCAATTTTATACGCCATTTTATAGCGATATTATGAATCGCAATAGATTTTTGTGCATTCTTCGATTTATACATTTCAACGACAATTCGATTCAACCGGACAAAAATGATAAATTTTGACAGACAGGAAATTTAGACCAATATTTGATATGTTAAATTCTAGTTTTTCAACTTATTACAGACCGACAAAAAATACATCGATTGACAAAGTTATGGTGTTATTCAAAGGTTAGTTCATTTTCAGACAATTCATACCTTCCAAACGTAAACGTTGCAGCATCAAAATTTATCAAATTTGCGATTCCAACGGTTACACATATGACATGACAATTTACTTGGGACAAGACAGAAACAAAGCAACCCTAAACATGACCGTAACACATGTAACAGTCAAAAACTTGTATAGGAGAATAGGAGTTTCCCATAGGTTACATATGGATAATTTCTTCTCTTCTCCTGCATTGTTTGACGACTTAAAAAATGTTAATATTTTCTGTTGCGGTACTCTCAGAATAAATAGAAAAGGTTTACCCAGAAATTTTGATAAACAGACACTGAAATTAAAAAGGGGAGACTTACGGGCACAGACAAACCGAGACTTGACGGTGACAAGTTGGAAGGATAAGAGAAAAGTGTATGCACTTTCAAATATTTACCCCCCACCAGCAGAGGGAAATTTTTGTGATGAAAATGGCAAAGCAATCCGTCCTGAAATAATCAAAGATTATACCAAAAATATGGGAAATGAAGACAAAGCTGACAGAATGGCCAACAGCTACAGGCGATCGTGAAAGTGGATGAAAAAACTGTTTTTCCATTTTTTAAATGTGGCCATTCTGCTGAACAGCTACATAATTTCAAAATCTCTCGGGAATACTGAAGATCACAGGGCGTTCCGTTTGCTGTTGGTACATGAATTAGTAGAACTTAGTGGAACTAAAAAGGCAAATATTCCAATGAAGTCCATGACAAAATTTATTATGCGATTGGAAATGAAACATTCGGAACATTGGCCGGAAAAACATAAGAGCAAGCTTAGGTGTCGTCACGTATGCTCAAATAATAATAGAATCGTTAGGTCTATATTTATATACCAAAAATGTAAAATGGGTCTATGCATAAACAAATGTTTTAAAATTTAGCATACAAAAAATTTTTTTAAGTTTAATATTTTTATTTTTTTATTTTTTTATGTTTTTATTCTTTAACTTTAATATGCAATTATATAAAATGTGAAAAATTACAAATAAAGCTTTTGTAAATTATAAACAATATTTTATTTTGATAATGCTTTTTATTTACCAATATAGGATAAGTAATTTTAGAGATATAATTATTTTTGTAACAGCTAAACGTAGGTCACAAGTTGGGCGAATATTTCACAAATAATGCTCGGGCAGTGGGCTGCCTTATTGCACACGGTGCACGGGCGTTTAACGGTTAAATCAACTAAACCATGGACACTTTAGGTACAGTCACCAATAGCGCTGACCTGTTTTTTATAAGTAATCTACTAACAATAGTACATCATTCTGCGTTAACATAACATTACATTCAAGCATGTTTAATATTTACAATGGTCTTATAATAAAACTTGTTATTAAATAAGACAAGCTCACCTGTGCGTGCGTTCAGAAGGTTCACCATGCATTCCACAGCCCCGGCTGCCCCTAAGCTGGGACGTGATGTTGCCACGTAGCAAAGGTTGAGGATGCACTTCACAGCTGAATTGGTGAAGTTCTTACTCAAGACTACTAGGCACCTATAACCTCTTCCGTCTCCCAGAATCTAGAAGGAAAGGCAATCTTCAATATATTTATGGCTAAAAACTTATCACTTAAGTACTATGTAGTTTTAATTTATGTTCGAATACCCGTAATTTATTATAAAATGTTGTAAAGCAATTGGGGTAGGTACTTTCGGGAAAAAGTTATCTTTGTATTTCAAGATGCTCAAAATTTTACTAAATAAAAGAGTAATGGAGTTAGTTTTGGCAGGAGTAATATTAGTGGTAAAACACAATCATCCAGGAAAATTGGAAAGGAAAAAATGAGGTAAATAAGAGGTAATGAGGTGCGGAAGTTATCAAATGATTTTTTGGCAGAAAAATAATCTCATATTGAACAAACAATATTGTCTCATATTTTAACAGTAAAGATATTTCAAAGTTCCATAGCTTATGATAATATTTGCATTGCAATATAAATCCCAGACTGAGAAGCAATGCAAATTTCACAATGATAGAGCTCATCTTTTAAGAGTTTTGAGTGAGATATACAAAGGGATTTACCGCTTTATGGTTAAGACTTACAACGTATCTGTGCAAATAGCTCAATTTTTCAGGACAATTTTGAAAGTACACTAACATAGGTAAATAGGTTCAGACGGTGAAATTATATTATTACAGTACCTGTTCAGCGCATTGAAATGTCGAGAGCATAGTAAAGAATCCTAGACACTTCAACAAACCCGAAAACAGTTCATCTCTGCTCTTTCTGACCGTAACTTCCTTTGACTGCGTTTTGACTTCACCCGAAAGGGGTTTTATCAATTCAGCATTTTCACATTCAGTTGAGAGAAGAACGGCAACCGCTCTCACAACGCCATTGGAGATCATGTCCTCCCTCCGATCTGTCACCATCCAAAGCAATCTGAAATTATACAAACGATAAAAACTTTTAAAGATAGATTTATTATTTTTTATAGGGTCTTCCATTCTGAAAATAACAATTAGATTCCATTATTCAAACAAAATAAATTGAAATCAATTTATCAATGGTACCAACAGATAAGTTTTAAATAAGCACTATTTCAAGAGCCCCATATTCTATTTGAGCACTTTATGCAGGATAATAAGTAAAAAAGAATTGATAAATCTTCTTCTTCATAGAGTGGAGGAGAGTTGGTAGAGGTCATAGTGGGATGCTAAGGTTATTCACCCAATCGACGGCATCGGGAGTCACTTGTTTCAGCACAGATGTACCATAGGGAAACTGATGAAGGGGACATTCTTCTACGATGTGTTCTGTTGTTTGAATATGTCCATATTTACAAAGTTCGGAATCCTTTAGGCCCCATTTATGCATCATACACGCACAACGGCTGTGACTGCGCCAGATGTGGTTTAATGAGATCCACGTCATCCGAGGGAGAGAGAACCCTGGCAATTTAATAGTAGGGTCTACAACAAGGTGCTTGTCTTTCATGTTCGAGATCTGCCATGACTCTTCAGGGGAGTATCGTGATAGAAGTCTTTCATCTTCAGTCCAATAATGGTTTCCTGGACGTCAGACGGCTAGACGGGAGGTTTGAAAGGTCATCTTGTAATGGAATGACTATTACTATTCACGGCCTTTTTGCGTACCTCAAGGGTTGCTGTCCCTCGTCTTACCATTGGGAAGCATTCCACTCACCGTGCGCATAACAGTATTTAGTTGCATGTCGATTTTCTGTGTGTGTGCACTTCTAGCCCACACTGGAGTGCAATATTCCGCTACCGAGTAGACCAAATCGTAGCTGTTCATAGGTCGCAACCCCAGCTAATTTCAGCTAGTTTTCTTATGATACTTACGCAAGTCTTGGACTTCTAGCTAACATTTTTCGGTGGGAGCTACACGTCAGGCACGTATTGCATTTGCTTTTAATTTCCAATCAGAGAAGTATTATTCCATGACAGTTTGGTCGGCATTTAGCTCATTTTCGGCGGAGTCAAGAGATTTATGCTGAACTATTATAGCAATATCATCTGCATAAATAAATTTTCTCCCCTTGGTTTCTGTATGGTCCGCTATATACAAATTGAAAAGGGAGGGTGCAATTAATAAATAATACAACTTGACAAAAAAAATTACCAGTGGCCAAAAGAGGAACTTATTACACTGGTGACGCCACCGACTAAAAGGTGGACCATGTCAAGCTGTAGAATTCATAATTCATATAAAATAAATTTTTCAGTAGTACCAACGGGAAAATTGTAAGTAAGTACTATTCCAAGAGTCCTGTTTGTATTTTAGAAAGGTTTTAACTAAAAGGGCACGATAAATAGAACAATTAATAAATCTATTATGTTTTTAACATTGAGCAAGTTGCATATTATCATCCCTCTAGCAAAAAAAAAATACATTGAGGGAAGGAAGGTAAGTACTGCAGAGCAAAATATTTACAGTTACAATTTTACACCAGTACACCGCTCAACAAATCATGCAAGAATTCCACCCAACGCAGCTTGAATTTGACATTTTAAATTAATCATTGTTTTTTTTTTCACATTTCTGGATGAAGAATTGGCCTATACATTCTGAAAACTGTTGATTTGAATTCTGGGTGCCAGTTGATCACAGACGCATGTGACAGTCATGCAGCAGGCTTAACTTTTCAAATCACATAAGTGGCCAGTGGCCATAAGCCGCAGTCAAACGATTAAACAAAAAAAATCTTCTTTCTTTATTATCTGGTGAAAAGGCTAGTATCAAGGTGGCATAGGCAGAATACAAAATACAAACTTAGAAATTAAGAAGTACGCTAAGACCGTGACTGGGAGATCTTCCATTCATCAGATCTTCATGTGATGACATTCAAACAAATTGCACAATCCTTCCGATCACCTGGATGTCATATCCTAACACTCCTTTCCCTAATTTTTGTGAAATTATTTACCGTATAGCCCTAACGGCCATTTGTAGAGTCTGGAACGTGCTTGTTTTCTCATTATTAGCAATTACAGTTACTAAAGCCGCAACAGCGCCTTCAGTATGTAGTTGCTCAGCGTTGGGGATTTGCTGGGCCAAATTTCCTATCACACGGCATGTCCTTCCCACTATACTGTCCCGACTTATAAATTTTAATATAAATATTAAGTGCGATGATATTTTAAGTTTCCCAACCTGAAAAAAAAAAACAAAAAAGGGTTAGGATAATAAGTAGCATAACATTTGAACATAGTTTAATAATATAATATTGTTTGCCTTAATCTGATGCCTTCCCACCCACCAGGCTGCAATACAGAACTGCACTCATATCACCAGTAGACTGACAATTTCAAAAGTTTCCATTTAAATTAGAAGGGCTTGTAAAGCATCAGTACTTTTATGATGCTTCACATAGAGTTGTTCCCACATGTTTTTTTTTTTATAGTGAGACATTGTCACTAATCGAATCTATCTAGAAATTCTAACTCAACGGTGCATTATGCTCTCATAACAATTTATAAAATGAATTATAATAAGCATTATACTTGTTTCTCAATGAATTGTGTAGAAATGGTAAAGACAGCCAAGGATTTATTTAATAAGAGCAAAATATTGATCAAATACGGTCATTTTCTTTCATAAATACTCAATATAAACAATCTGCGGGATAACAGATCGGTCTTAGATAAACATTTTATTTTAGTAATTTTTTCTCTAAAAGCTTTTGTTTTTAAGATGCTATTAGATTTAAACTTTATTTTTTATATATTTTTAAACGAATAAAACAAAAACATAATGAAAAAAAGGCTTTATGCCATCTGAATTTATGCATATGTGACACTTAAAATTTGCATGAATTTTGTTGAAAAATATATCATGACTTACCTTTAAACTACATGCCTCGTCCATACAGCAATTCCCCAATATGCTTAAAACAATATCTAAGACATTTTCATTTGTTTTTCTAAGTAAAGGTATTAAATTTTCCAATCCTCCACATTCACGAAAAGTCTTCAGACCTTGGTCAGTTTTTATAACGCGAGTCCTAATTTGATGCAGAGTATCTATTATTTTGGTTGTCGATGACGAATTAAGATTACTTAACAACAATTTAACATGATTTTTATCCATTTTTATAATAATAATATTCAATAAAAAATACTAGTTGACAGCTGAGGGCTTCTAATGTGTAATGTCGAGTGAAAAGAAGACGAAACTATTCAGCAAAAGATATGATCAAATGTATAGAGCTGATTTAGAAGGGATGGAAATGATAAAGTTCTTTTACTTTGACGTATAAGTTGCCAGTAAGTGAAGGTTTATCGTTAACGTCATGTGGCTATGTCAGTATGAGCAGGTATGAGTGTGAAGTGAGCAAGAGCAAGGTGGTCAGTAAGTTGGCAGCAATGTGAATGTGTATTGTACGAATGTTGACCAATGGCAAGACTGAACTAGATGAAAGTGTTTTTCTATCATGGCAGGAGGCCTCTATGTGTCAATTATGTATTGAAATGTAAACTTATGCTGTTTTAGTGAAAATTGTGAAGGAGGTGTTAGTTTTTCGCATGTTTTATTGACATGACATTATTCTCCCTAAGATGAGTGTTTTCGGCGACTTTCAGCGGGTATGGATGCAGCGGTTTCCCGAAAGTGCCCTTCCTGCAGCTTGGGAAGAGGACGTACGGGCAAATCTGTCTAAACACAAACAAAAAGTTGCTATTCTGAGGGAGGAGCTGGAGAAGGAAGAATTCTACGTAGAATATTTGGAGCGGTTGTTGTTAGATGTGGAAAAACACAAGACAAACCCGCTACCCATCCGCATCGCCCCCCCGCCCCCAGAAGTCGATGACAATAGTGATAAGGTACGTGATAGCACTCCTTGCATTTATTATCGCCCCCGACTATATAGTTATCCTGTTAACATTAATATATTTGCTATCTTCCCCGCACTATATTTCTGCTGTGTGATCAACATTAACACAGTTTGATTCGGGTTTTTTTCAGCATTTGGGTTGGGCTAGAGTCTGACACATCTGTCAGTAATGGCAGAATCGGGATCTTGAGATTGTTATCTTTTGTAAACAAACGTATTAGTCATGTTGTACAGCATGTACACCATGTTATTATCTATTCCTTATTCAATAATTTTACAAGGTAATGTTTTTTTTTCCAGGAAAAGATTAACAACTTGGCTGCTAGTGAAAACACAAGTGAGAAGTCTGTACCGAGTGAGGAACAAACTCCAGATCCAAGTGTTATAAGTGTGGATGAAGAGGAAGTTATATTGAGACAAAAGACAAGTAGTGCTATTGGGCATAGGAACTCAATAAATCAGTGCATCAGTGAGTTGTCTTCCAGTCTAAGTGAACAGTTTAGGAGATGTACTAGTGAGTTACCACAGAAGACAGAAGCAAAAGAGCCAGGTAAGATTATCAATCATTATTGTCGTATTAAATATTAAGTAAAATTCAACAATCCCGCTTCACTGTTAATATGCATAGGTTTTTAAAATAAAACTTCGTTTCAGATTAATAAAATTTTTAAAAAATATATTGGCATACGCGAAAATGCACATAAATTCATTTAAACTTTGAATTTTTTGTATGAAATTTTTAGGTTAATTTTTGGTTTCTCTCTGTAAACACAAACTAAGAACCTAATATACATATATAACATTATACTTAAATTAGGTTATTAGATCCTTAGTTTGGTTTTAAAGGAAAAGAAGAAAAAAAAATAAGCGGAATTGTATAATTTTACCAAATATTATTTTATAGTATCCTTATTGTTTGTAATTTATAAAGAAAAGTTGTAAGTATGCATAAGATGACAGCATTACTTTTTTGTTTGTTTATAAATTGGTTGACAGCACATAAACAATGTTGTCTTGTGTCAATTTTAATAATAATAATAATAAGAGTAAATTTCTATAGCGCAGTTTTGTGAAGGTTCACCTCAAGTGCTCTTACGTGGGGAAACCACGAAAAACATACATATCTTTGATACATTAGCATGAATTAAACAATATAAACCCTTGGCCCTCCACTCGCCTTTTTTATTAATCTATAACACATGTGTATCTTAGTTCATAGTTTAGTTGTATACTGCCCTGAAGAAGCTACGGTAGTAGCGAAACCCGGTCGGCTAAAGTATAAGTAAAAGTAATGTAACAAAGTTATTGTTTTATTTTTTAAATTTTAATGTCACATCACCAAGTTACCACTTCATATGAAAATATAATATAAATTCGGTTGTGATGTGAGTATCTAAATCTACATAACATTCTGATTCAAAAATGCGTAATTCTTATTTTCAGTATATGTAATGAATTTTATGCAAACTTTTTTTTATTTACATTTTACAAAAGAAAAAATACAATGCAAAAAATCCCAATAAACTACTTTTTTGTAGTTTGTCTTAAGCGAGCTTGTTATTCAAACTCCAAATTTACAGACAAGGTTATAAAAAAATAATAAAATAAAAATATGCAAAATAAAAAAATAAAAAATAAAACATGTAACAGACTTAAAACATAAATATTTCTCAAGAATCTTACTAAAAAATATTTCTAGAAAAATATATTTAAATAAAAACATAAACGACAACAATAAATCAAACATAAAATAATATTTCCTTATTATCTAATACAAATAGCTTCTTTCAGCTAGTCAAGTTTTCAATATATTTGTTAATTATTTCGTTTTAATACAATTTCTTTTTTTTTTTTTATTTCATCGTATTTATACAGAAAGGAATCATGCGATCTAAAGTTCTCTGTCCTTATTTGTTTTTATGCTTAGGAACCATTAATCGTTCATTAAAATTGAGACGAGTATTGTAAGTGTGCTCTAGTCTATTTGTATTATATATGGGGTTATTAATGCGCTGAAATATAATTTTGTACCACAGAATTGATCTTACTAAAAGAATTTTGAGATTCTGATAAAAGTATGGAATATTATGCCTTTGTTCGTATGAACTTTTATGAGTTAATAATTTAACCAATGAATTTTGCACTGATTGAACATGATTGATGTTTGTTTTACAGAAAAGTCCCCAGGCTGTAATTCCATACCTTATAACAGATTCCGCTAATGATAAATAAATTATTCGAAGTGTACAGATTGGAACAAAGAATTTTAATTTAAATAATCTACTAACAATTGATCTTAGGCGTACGCAAACCTTATTTATTTGTAAATCCCATTTGGAAAAACAATCAAGAATGACACCTAAATAAACATATGCTTTCACTAGTTCAATATTTTCACATGTACACAATGCAGGAATGCCATCGTATAAACAATCTGAATTATGTGTTTTTATTTCAGGTGTAATATATGCCTTTGCATTGGGGGATCTTATGTGCATCTTTTTTTTTGTTTTTGCATTTATAATTAATCCAGAGTCATTTAAAAGTTCAGTATAGTATTTTTGTAAAAGGTCCATACATGTTTGCAAATCACTGCTAGAAATTACCAAAGCAGTATCATCCACATAAAAAGAGTGCTTTACATGTCTAAAAATGTATTTAATAAATGATACATAAATAATATACAAAATTGAACCTAATATGGAACCTTGAAGAACGCCTGTCATGAACTTATTTTTTTTACTTAAAGTGTTTAATAGTTTCAATTTCATGCTTCGGTTGCTTAAGTAATTTTCAAAAAGTTCAATTCCTATGATTTTTAATATTTTAAGTTATTTACAATAGTCAATAGTATCAAAAGCCTTGTAATAATCTATAAATAAGACTAATGAATGTTTTTTACAATTCAACTCATTATTTAACTGAGTGTATTTTTCAAGAATTTTGTTGAGTGATGGTAAAATACTAATTGGTCTGTAGTTACTCAATACAGTGTGATCACCTCCTTTATAGATAGGTCTGGTAATACTACATTTTAATTTGTCAGGAATTTTTGCTTGAAATAAGATTCTATTTACAAAATGGGTTATAATGGGACCTAAGGTTAAAATATGTTTTTTTTTTTATATCACTCATCCTGATATTATCCTCCAGTTCGAACCCATCTGTCCTGTAGTTGCAGTTATGTAACATATTGTAAACACTTTCAGAGAAATAATCAACAAAATCATTAGTTACATTTTCTTTTGTTTGATCTTTCATCAGATATTTGGAGACAACTTTGTCAGTCATTTTTACATTTCATTCCTAAAATTTTATTCCTACTCCCATGTTTTTTTTTAAATCTTGAAAGTAGTATTTAATTTTATCATTATAGTACAAAGTTTTTCATTTAACTAACAATTTATTTAAAACATTTCTAAAACACTTATATTCTTTTTCATAGTATTTGTTTGTTGGATAATTAATATTTCTTTTAATGGTTGGTGGTATAATGATCAGCACAGTTGCCTTCCAAGCAGTTGATCGGGGTTCGATTCTCGGCGATGGCAAGATTTTTATTTTGTTTTAATTTTAAAACTTTCAGCTTCACAAATCCTTCAATAATTATATCATCCCATGATTTTTCACGGGTCTGCGCTAGTTAACAATCAAAAATGTAATATAGGCCTTTCTATATTATATATCTCCTTTATGGCTAGGTTAGATGTAACCTAGACATAAAGTAGTCCTGAGAAAAGTGATAAGTGTTGTCCACACTATCACACGTGCTATCAATAATCTAAAATTCAAATACAAAGACAAAGACATACATCCATTTGTTGTTTCTTTCTTGCGAATAACAAGAAGTAGGTGTAAGCAAGATAGAAGGCTGTTTCTCAGAGACGTTTAACGAAGACATCGCTGTCAAAAGTGTATACATATTATGCACCAATACACACAATCCTAAGTCTGTGTTGTTTGGGTCAACTCTATTTGCGCAACCTGTACCTTGGCATTTTCAAGCATATAATATTAAATTTGATAAATCTTGTATTCTGGATACCTGAATTTAAAAAAATATATATATTGTATTTCTTTACTTTTGCGGAGTAATTGCTTTTCTGCAGTTTTTCATGTTCAAAAATAAAATGATACATTTAGTTAGGTAGGCAGAATTTCAATATCCCAATCGCCGATTTATTATTTACTTTAACAACTGAATAAAAATATAAAAAAATAAATGTTTATCTCAACCTTATCTGGTAGATAGTGGTTCGAAAGATAAAAATTACGTAGTTATTATTAATTCTGCGAGTGTTTGATCAAATCCTTCCTAAGAAAGGAAATATTAATAACCAGCCCTAAAACATATTATTTTTACAAAAAATAATTATATAGATGCTTTCAAAATACATCACATGAACAGTAAGTACGTTAAGGAGTTTGAGTATTTCCGTAATGAAGTGTACTGTTTATTATAGATAAGATAATATTATTTTAATGTTCTACATAATGGCTCTTGTATTTTCTCATTGATAAGAAATTTGCTAATGAACAGTGAATAAGTTTGTCAACAAATTCTATAGGTAAGTTTAATAAAATTAAGCTGAAATTGTTCATTACTATGGCGACACCGAGTAATACCGATTTTAGAACAAATTATTACAATAAATTCAAATGTGAGGTTATGATTGACTCCTGATTTTGGCAGTAAGATAATGGATAGGAAAATTGGCTTAGCATCTAATCAATTTGATTTAGCATCTAATCAATGGCTTCTTTGATATCTTATATATGAAAACTTATGTTAAAAAATAACAACTTGGAATATTAAATTTCCTTAGAATAATATTTAATTTTTTACTCTATTTTATTTGGGAAAACATAAGGTTATAATACAGTACACATTTTTACAGATTAAGTTGGTACTTTTTTGCATTGACCAGTGACGTTTCTGCCATATAAAAATATTAAAAATTTGTAATTTTGTGAATAATAAAATAAATAGAAAGAGAATAAAAATGCAAAATTTTAGAAGTGAAAATGAAAAGAAAAAGAACATAATAAAAGAAATTGTCTAGTTTCTTAGAAACACCAAATAAAACAAATTAAAAATATGTACATAGATAATGTAAAGTCCAATAGCAGACATTACACGTACACTTCAGACCCAAGATCTCACCACACTTTGTTCTAATACATTTGCCGACACATACTTGTAAAGGCAGAGATCTGCAGTCCCAAGAACCCCCAGATCTCCCGTCAGTTCGACGCATAGGTTTTTCTCAGCGATCTGCGTGCTATCTGCCTTTACACGTAAGCGTTTGAGCACGTGCAGCGCATTTGTTTTTATTAATGGCTAGACTGCTTATGGAAAATCAAAAGCAAAGAATAGAAACTTAAAAATCAATATTGGTTAATTTTTTAAAGAAACAACAAGTAAACTATCTAAATTTGCGCTGGTTATAGGTAATTAATTTATAATCTTCTGGATAATGATGATATGACGTTATTATTTTAATTGGTGAATGGCCATAGCGATGTCTATCTTATGATATCTATGGTAAAAACTCTAGCAAAACTTTTAAACTGCACAACATATCACGCATCAGCCCACACTTCAGTCAATTAACGGATCGGCTCGCCTGCCGAAGTGTGGTGACTTTTTTTTACCCAAATTAACGCTGCGTTCCGACCGACAGACCGATCTGACGTATCGACGGGCGCTTTGAAGTGAAGATCTAGAAACGCAGACGAAAACGTACTTGTGCAAGACGCTAATGTCTAAATAAAATACGTTTTAAATATAACAATATAAAAATAATATAACGCACAGCAGGGGTGGGGATTTTTTCTAATATGAATGGAAAACATCAGCGTCTGAAAAGATATTGTATGATAAAGAATCATCTCCTTTCAGGAATTACCACTAATTTCAAAACACCGTTTGATGTTGATTTGAAAAATATTCACTTAAAATTACAATCTTTTTTCTTAAAACCATCTCGATGTTACCATTTAAAACGACTACAATTTCTTGACAGACTCTGCATAGGTTTTCCGTGCCTTGAACACTTTTACCAAATGCTTATTTTCTAATGTTAATATGAAAGCAATTCATAGCCTCCTGGTGGCTACATTTCAGCTGTGGGAATCAAATCTGCAGACAATGGCTCATTGTTTATGCTGTATATTGTTTTATCTGATATTATTTGCCTTCATTTGCATTTAAAACTGTACTCTTCATAATCTTCTGCGCTCAGAATACATATTATTTAATTATTATTATACTTTATTCGCTCGTAATATTTTCGCTTATTAATAAGATGAAACCTTGCAGAGGTCTCTTTAAAGTATTTTATTCACCGCTTCTTTATGAAGTTATGACATAATATTTTTTTATCACAAATTTAGGATATAAAATATAGGTACAGCTTAACACGGATAATTTTTCAGTCAGTGGCGCCACAAGTAATAGATCCAAAAGAATCTATAGATTTAAAAAATAGTCCATTTTTTGTTCGTTAGTTCCTCCTTTGATCAACTGAAAAGTTAGTGTGTCAAGCTGTACAGATTGATATGCTTATATCTGCAGGCGGCCAATAGAGCAACTAAAACAATACAGGTCGACATACTTACCTCTGCAGTTAAATTTTATTTAATTAATTTGTGTTGTTTCACAATTAATTCATTTAAAAATAATATATAGTATATTTGCGCACGTTCCAGAGTGGAAGATACTCCCAGTATCGACCTTGTGAAAGACCACCATTCAGAATTGAAACATTGCTTGAAATGGCTTTTTGCCGTGTTTGGTGACCAGATCTGAATAGCCAGGTATTTCCCCACCTCCCTCTTCCCCTTCTCATTCCCCTCCCCAATACCTTCAGCCTCACAACATTCCCCAATTGGGAATGCCATAGTCTCAATGGCTCCAGACGGTTGGGAGCAGTTGGGACTCTTGTGTGGTGTTCATATAAAAAAAAAAGTGACATTACTTGTAAAGATTTTTTATGTACAAGAATGTATGAATTTTAAAAAATTCATTGTTAATTCCTTAGTACCTCCTTTGGCCGCCTGAAGAGATGAATGTGTCAGGCATATCTTTAATCCATAGTTTTTTTTGTATCCATTATATCTGCAGCAACAATTCTCCCAACTGCACATATAAGATTGTAGATCTCCGTAAATTTTTTATAATGCAATGTTTTTTTTACTAATGTGGAAACTGTTAAACGGTTTTGTCATAATATTAATTTATGCACAGTCAATTAATAGCGTAACGTTGCGAGCCTCGCTATCTAGAAAATAGCTTAGCACTGCAACTTTTTTTAGCATTGACAATGACTAAAAAGATCTCCATTGTCATCAGAAATGGTTTCATTGGCTGTATTTAAGCGGGAACTTCATTTGAACTCTTGTTATATTATTCATGTATTCGTTAAAACTTGCTTCTACTTCACTCAAATAATAATAATGTTATGATAGTTAAACCTTTCCCGCTTTTAATTTCATTGCATTGCTGTTTTTTTTTTTTTTTTTCAAACTTGGTTCTCTATTTATTTTCACTTTTCGTTTATTATAATAAAATACTGTTATATTATTTTTGGATATATATATATATATGTAAATTCACATAATATCGAAGTAAAAATATTATCTCAAAATTTTATCCAAACATATTCTATATTTTCAAATTTCATTTCATTTCACCAGATCATCCAAAATCTCATATGAACATGATGATTAATTGAAAAATATAACTTATTAGGTAATTTGTTATTTTTTTAAATACTAAGTTAAAATTTGTATAACATAACACAAGTGACGATTACTCTTTTTTTTTTTCTGATATTAGATAGGAATTGAAGTGACTTTAGTGATTTTTTTAATGTGTCTAAACTGCACTGAATTTAACGGGTGCGGAAGTCGAGATTGACCATAAAAATCACCTTTTAAAATATGAACATGGCTGCCATGCAGAAATCCATTAAAAAAATAACACGCCAAGTCAGTAATGCCAGCACTGAGAAAATGAAAACTGCCAATATTTATTCGCTCTAGGCAGGGAAGAAAAAAAATCTGAAATTTATGTATTCTCACATATATGTACGGTACAAAAGGGTTAATCGCTCCAAATGCAAAAGGGTACTAGTACAATTTTGGTATGAGGCAGTTTGAAGTTACGAAGGTAGGTACCTTTTTATAAAACGTGATTCTTCGTTAAAACGCTCATTTACGGTATTTAAAAAAAAAATAATAATAATAATTACAACATAATGTAATTGCTTTTTAAAAGTTTTATTTCAAAATCTTATGTCACTTGAAGATATTTCATCAATTTGTGTTTTCAAATAATCTCTTGACAACCTAATTAGGATATTTTTACTATGTCTCACTGGAATTCCTCAGTTAATCAAGAATTCTTTAACCCTAAGGAAAAAGTTAAGGAATCTTCCTTAAAAAGAACAGGAATAGCGCCCCAGAAATCATTATTTATCATGTACAGACCTACCTTTTTTTTTAATCTATACCGATATTGAATTATTTTTATTTAAAAATGATTTTTGTAGTCTTTTTTATTATAAGTGTTTGAATAGAAACATTTTCGCAACTGTTTATTTAGTTTATAAATACATAGTAAAATAAAACCTCTGTAATCTTTTTTCCAAAACACTTATTTTTGTACGGGTGCCCTTTTACTTTAATAACCAATACAATGGTGAAGTCATCAGGCTGCCACAGAGCATTAACACCGTTGACGTATAAATCCACAATCATGTGGTCAATCAATCACAATGTATAATTTATTTTAAATGTATTTGTGTTAGAAATCAGTTTTAATAATAATGTGTATCATTAGCACAAAAGTAGCCAGCTAGCCAAATAAATTGAATAAACTATAAGAAAACAGATTAAAACAAAAGAAAAACTGCCACAATATTCGAATTTATTCTATAACGTCAAATACTCTTTAATGACAACATCCTACAATAGCGCCCCTAGTGGCTTACGTTGGCGGAATTGTTTTTTTTTGTACATTTTAATAAATTTTCTGTGAAATATATTCTTAATAATTTATAGATATCGAAAATTCATAAAACAAATATTATGTAATCTACGTATCACTTTACTGCTATTTTTTTTTAAATTATAGTTGATGTATGGCAGTGGGAGCATGGAACTGGCAGAGGAAGGTAGAATGTAGACTGAATGCTGTAGAAATGAGATCTCTGAGGCGAATGTGTGGTAAAACCATCTATGATCGTGTGAAAAATGTTGGGTTTCTTAAAGAATCCAAGACTGATTTAAGCGTAATGAGTAAGATTAAGAAAGAGACGCTTAGATGGTTTGGGCATGTAGAGCGAATGAATGAAGAAAGGAGTGTAAGGAGAATATATGATGCGAATGGAAGAAAAGCCCAAGGAAGACATGGCACGATCAAGTGAATCAAATACTTGAGTCGGGCCATATCATAAGTCGGAATAACAGAAGAGAATATATAAGACGATGTATGAATGTAAATGAAGTAAGAAGTGTATGTCAAGATCGAGTTATTTGGAGGTCCGTACTCTCTGTATACCCCTGCGGTGAAAAGACATGATGGTTAGTTGGTTGGTTGTTATAGTTTAATATTTATTTTAAAATCCAAAATTTTTTTTGTAATTATTTTAGGTTCAAATGTGATATTATGTTTGTCTTTCGAATCTGACAAGTTGACTGGACGGGAAAAATGATTTTTTTTTAATGTTTTTTTTAAATGCTTCTTCAACATAGTTTTATTTTTATTTTGAATTATCTAATAAATGGCTTATTTGATATGTACATTTCAAAAATACAGAAGAATCCATTTCCATGCAATTATCTCACTAAGTATTAAAGAATAACAAGTTTTGAAAATTTTATTTCCTTAGAATATGATCTAGAATCATCTCCTTTCAGGAATTATTGCAAATTTCTGAATATTTTTTGATATTGATGTTAAAAATATTCACTTCAACCGTAGTTCTTTTTTAAACTTTCATCATTTTTACTTTCAACTTGTTTCAACCACCTCGGTGTTGCCATTTAAAACTATTCGAATGATCGCAGCGCCCTCCATTTTTGTCTACTTTATTTTGACAACCTGAAGCCAAACACCGTAGAAATATACTAATACACGCAGCTCTTGCCGGTGCTGATCCGTGCATGTGCAGACACATTACGCATGCTCTAATATGAATGTGTTCATAGATAATGTAAGCAACTAATGTTGTCGTGTCTGCACCGTTCTGTACTGTGCGGTGCTGGTAGATGTGAATAGACCTTTAATTGTTAACAAAGATAATAAAACAGCAATACAGTCTGGAAGTCCATAGCCCGGGCCGCTAGAGGCGGTACTGTTGCATATTGCCAGCATTTTGACAAATCTACCCGTGTAATCAAATATGTCAAAATACTGGGAACATGCTACACTAGCGCCTAGTGGCCCGAGTTATAGACTTCCAGACTGTATAGCTGTTGTAATAAATATTTTCTCTTTGCAAACAATTGCGCGATCAGTGAGGCTTTAAATGTTAATTCAATCCTATTGGCCTCTTTTTAAAATATATACGAGGTTTGTTGAAAAGAAAAGGTGAATTTAGTATTTTTTCGAAAAGTATTTATTTATTCATCAATATCCATTTTCTCCCCTTCAAAGTAATCCCCCTC
Source organism: Halesus radiatus (assembly GCA_022606495.2). Classification (NCBI taxonomy): domain Eukaryota; kingdom Metazoa; phylum Arthropoda; class Insecta; order Trichoptera; family Limnephilidae; genus Halesus; species Halesus radiatus. The sequence continues at coordinate 288,245 of JAHDVE020001375.1, forward strand.
AGATATAATGCACTTATGCCAGCGCTTCTTCCAATCCTCAAAGCACTTCTGGAATGCGCTTTTCGGTATGGCCATCAGCTCGTTCTTCGATTCATCAATTGTGGCAAAACGCTTTCCTTTCATTGGTCTCTTCAGTTTCGGGAATAGGAAAAAGTTGGAGGGAGTCAAATCTGGTGAATATGATGGTTGAGGCATGATTACGGTGTTGTTTTTGGCCAAATAATCACGAACAAGCATTGATGTGTGAGCTGGTGCATTATCGTGATGCAAAATCCATGATTTGTTTTTCCACAATTCCGATCGTTTGAGCCGTATTTCTTCATGCAAACGTTGCATAACTTCCTTGTAGTATTCCTTATTAACCGTATGACCTGTTGGTAAGAACTCTGATGCACCACGCCATTGTAATCGAAGAAAACGGTGAGCAAAACCTTTACATTTGATCGAACTTGGCGTGCTTTTTTCGGTCTTGGCTCTTCTGGCCGCTTCCATTGGGATGATTGGGCCTTGGTTTCGACGTCATAACCATATACCAATGTTTCATCACCAGTTATGACCCTTTTGAGCAAATCTGGATCATCGTTGACGTCATTCAACAACTCCTAAGCGATACTAATGCGACGTTGCTTTTGCTCAAAATTTAGCAATTTCGGAACAAACTTCGCTGCCACACGCTTCATGCCCAAAAATCCGAGAAAATTGCATGGCATGAGCCGATTGATATGCCAACATCCTCTGCAACTTCCCTAATAGTGATTCGACGATTTTCCAAAAACCATTTTCTTCACTGTTTCAATGTTTTCTTCGTTTGTTGACGTGGTTGCAACTCCAGGACGCTCATCGTCATTAACATCTTCTCGGCCTTCTGTAAAGCGCTTGTACCACTTATAAACACTTTTTTGAGACAAAGTAGACTCGCCAAATGCCACAGTCAACATATTAAGTGCGTCGGAGCACTTTATTCCATTAAATAAACATATCTGTACCAACATAACAAAAAAAAAATTCGATAATCAAATGTACACAGCCCGCGAAAATTCAAAATTCACCTTTTCTTTTGAACAAACCTCGTATACATGAGCGATGAAAAAAGTAAAATCATGTGTAGGTCATCTAATTTTTTTTTTCTGTAATTTATTAAGAATATATTTCACAGAAAATCTATTAAAATGTATGAAAAAAGCCAATTCGTACAAATCGAGCCGCTAGTGTAGCATGATGCCATCAAATGTCAAGAGCTGGGAGGTATTGTCATTTAAGAGTATTTGCTGGAACTAAATAAATAGATTAAAATATTTGAAAATAGAACAGATAAAATCAAAAGAACAACTATCATAAAAATTTATTCTATTTGAATATTTTATTTTCAGAGCTAGCAACATCGCCCAAGCCCAAAGTAAGGCCGGCTTCACAAGGGGGCGGTGATTTTGTGACAGTCATCGAAGTGAATGGACTTAAGAAAGTCGACGGGAAACCCAAGAAGAATGATGAACAGCAGCAGCCAAGGCCCCCATCCCCAAGTGGAGAAGCGGTGCCTGCTAAGCGAAGAATACCTCCAAGGTACGTATAAAAAATAAAATTACAGTAAAAATGTTAAATTGTTATTACCGTATTGTTCCTAGAATAGATTGCAGGGAAGGAATAATATGTAATAAATTTGGAGACGTATGTGGCAAACCAGTAAAAGCTTTGTCTCTTGGTAACGTTGATGTCGCAGTCTCAAAGCACAGTCTGCAAATGTGCCAATTAATTTTCACTTCATTTCAGATTAAAAGATACTCTCAGTATCACCATGGTTAGAGACATTGCCTGATGCTTGAAACAGAGTCAGTAATGCCCTGGTGAAAGACCACCATTCGGAATCGAAAGATTGCTTGAATTGGCTTCAGCCATGTTTGGTGACCAGATCTAAATACCCACGTACTTCCCAACCTTCCTCTTTCCCATCTCCTTCCCTTCTCCACTCCTTTCAGCCTCACAACATACCCTAATTGGGGTTGCCATAGTCCCTAACCCTTTCATCGCCGAGCTTCCTCGTCCTAATATCTCCGTAGCATACCGAGGGTACAAAAGTTTGCGCATAGCCTGTCATGCACCAGCACCAGAGTCTATTTTCGTAATAACTTACTTGTTTTTTTGCAAAATTATGTTTTTGTAAATTGCACGGTCATGTCAGATAATGTGTTTAGATATTTATAAAAAATTATATATCTATCATAAGTAATTCCCCCAGAATAGCTACTTATGTTCTGCGTATATATGAAATGAAATGATGTTTTTACGTTGCCCATCGTATACGCCGGCGTTCAACTGATACGAATTTTGCATATCCGATGGGTATTCTCTGTGCACTAAAAGTTAAGCTTGGTCTGAATAACCTACTACTTTCCAACCATCCTCTTTCCCCTTCCAAAAATGTGCTTATTTTAATTAAATAGTCGCCCACACAATAAATATTGTGAATTGCCCAAATTTAATACAGCCATCAAAACGGCAATGTAAATGATACGCCAGTTGAATGATTCAGAGCAATTAACTTCATATTATGTATCATTAAATTGTTACTATTCTCCATGAGCCATTGAAATGTGTTTCGTAGAAACAATTTTGTACTTAAAGAAAAATGGGAGCATAAATGATAAAGGGGATATTATTGAATAGGTACCGTATTATAATTTAGATTGTATCCTCTGTGTCATATTCTCAGTAATAACTATATGGGTACGCAGGTAAATTTGAACTGCCAATAAAAATGTATTAGGCTGGAAATAGTTACAAGCGAACATCATTCGCTGACTGTCGGTCTACGCGATGATGCCGCAGTGCCTCGGCGACGCTGCCCAAGTACAGTCGTCGTAGAGTGTGAATAAATATGAACCCATTTTTTAACTATACAGTAGCTGCAATTTACTTACGTAGAAAATGAAGAAACTAAAGGAGAATATAGATATATAGAAGAAATAAATCCTAAAGAGGAGAGCGAAGATACATCTCAGTAATAACCCACTTAGTTTCAAGATTTATTTCATAAGACTGCACACACGCATGCCCATCAGTTCACGTGATCAGCGCTGCACTGAAAGCTCTCATACAAATTGTAAGTGCACCGACGAAGCAGGGCTGATGAGCGGAACTGATGTTTCTCGTACACGGCGCGTAGTGGCTCGCGCATGGCTATCCGTCAGCGTTCCACTATAGCTCTCCATTCATTCACCTACATATTAGCGTTCGCGACTGATACACGCGGCACTATTTCCAGCCTCGAAGTTAATAATAATAGGATGACATGGCACGACCAAGTGAATTAAATGCTTGAGTCGGGTCATGTCAAAAAAATAACGAGTATGTATGAGGTGATGCATGAATGTGAATGATATAAAGAGTGTGTGTGCCAAGACAGAATTGTGTGGAGGTATATCCTCTCTGCCTACTCATTCGGCGAGACTGCCTGATGGTTGTTTAGTTTTATAATAACACACAAACTTATTTTGCTGTAGGCATTAGATGTGTTTTGTCATTATAACAATTGTTTCATAATTGTAATTATGATTGTCACATGGATGGAATAATATCAGTATTGTCATTTGAAAGTATATGGATGGAATAATATCAGTATTGTCATATGAAAGTATATGGATGGAATAATATCATTATTGTCATTTGAAAGTAAATGGATGGAATAATATCAGTATTGTCATTTGAAAGTATATGGATGGAATAATATCAGTATTGTCATTTGAAAGTATATGGATGGAATAATATCAATATTGTCATATGAAAGTATATGGATGGAATAATATCAGTATTGTCCTTTGAAAGTATATGGATGGAAGTTGATTTAAATAACAGTTTGTTGAGTAATTTTTCTTCTGATATCTATTTTAAATGTTTTTACTGCACATGAAACGATAATTGACTCAGGCACAAGTCATAATGTATATCGAAAAATGGGATATATGTTATATTGTGCGAAAATTAGTCCAGAATTTCAAAAAATAAAACATTTTTTGTTTATCCCTACACTATTATTGAGTAGTGTATGCACGGGGGTGGGAAAAATCTAGTATTCTAATAAGAATACGCTTTGTTGATCATGTAAAAATACAGAATTAACTGTACATGATACGATAATTAACTCATTTTCTTTGAACACTTTCTGAAATGTCAAAATAATACTCTGCCACCTAGCTCGCATTCAGCTTTGGTCACAGTTTTGTCGATCCTTGACTGCCCTCACATATCCGAAGCCAGCAGTTCTGTTGGCGATTGCTGATTCTCTTTACCAAACAAGGATGCTGTCCGATGATATTGTAATTCATTTGACACCGGCTGTGTAAAATAGGAGGAATTCTAATGATCGCAATGTGCATGCCCCTCTTAACCTAACCTTACATGAAATATATTTATTAATTATTGTAGTAGGTACCTACCCAGCAGGACATCAAATATTGATATTGGTTTTGCAATCATTATTTTTGTGATCGAAATGGATAACGATGTAATTTACTGTAGCTCTTGTCTTTCCTTTCTTTAAACTGTGATTGAATAAATGTTGATTGTTCCAGGCCTCCGCCCAAAGCGTTTCAGAAGCGAGGCGGCTCCCTTCCCGACCCCCCCTCGGATGACAGCCCCCCCGCCTCCTTGTGCATCCCCCCGGCCGTGCACAGCAAGCTCCAGGGGGCCGAGTCCCGCGAGTCCCTCGTCAGCCACTCCTCGTCGCACGGGACACCATCCATCACCGAGAGAGTAATTCAACTGATTTCATTTTTTCCTTGAATAATTCTTTTTAAAAAATTATTCCTCAGTATGTCTTGTTGTATTATATAAATACAATCGGAAATAAAATGGAAAGTTTTTGTGTAACTGTATCGACATGCTCACGGTCGCATTGTGCATGCCCTAGGTTCAATCTCTTTGTTTGCCATTGGAGTAGGTACCTACTCCGCAGAACAACAAATTTCAATATTAGTTTTGCAATGACTATACAGTCTATAGAAATAGACAACGCTATACAATATCAGGCAGTGAAAAAGAGACAGAACGCGTGTGTCTAAATATCAATTTCGTTGGCTGTTTGGAACCTAGGAGTCAAAAGGTTTTATATGAACTGGCAACATCAGATTCCTTTCAACTTGGTATTTTATTTTTTATTTTTTTTATTTAATATAAATACATATAAAATATTTAATAGTACAGATATATCTTAATAGCTAATTACAAAAAAATATAAATCGATTTAACAAAAAGTGCCCAACTCAATAAAGAAAGATGTCTCACGTTTGAGTTGGGGAGCAGCGCCATCTAGCGACAGTAGTGAATAAATAAAAGTACATTAAGAATGTAATATGGATAACGTTTGTGTTGTTGTACACGATAGTTACTACAAAATAGACGACTAAAAGTATTTGATACTAGAAATGCAACAATAAGGCGCATACAATAAATAAACATAGTACATTCATATTTCGAAAGACCTGATCGAATATTTCTAGAGGTTATGTTGCCTTTTTTATTAAATTTACGTACATTATTTACAATTAAGAGTTTTATAAAATTTAAGAAGAAATTAAAACTTGTAATTACTGTTGGAGTTATATAATAATTGTTTGATTTGTGATTTGAAAGAATTATAATTTTTTTCTGTTTTGATTTTATACGGGAAGGCATTAAAAAATTTTATGCCTTGAAAGGCGTAGGCGTAATGGAGTTGAGAAGCACTAGTTTTAAATTTAGGGATTTCTAAGTTGCCACATGATCTTGGTCGGTTACTTATTTTTGTGGAAGTTTTTGAATTGAAATTAATTTGTAACAATGTGTTTGTTCTTTTTGAAGATTTTATTTAAACTGAGTATAAATCACACTTCTGGATATTTTCTGTTCAGTGGTGTTAATTATTGTCTATTGCACTTGAGATGAACTATCACAAAACAGCGCTATATAAATTCATAATTCATTAGTTTTTAACATTTTTGTTCCATATAATGAGAAAATTTCTTAGGGCAAACACGGTTTTACAGCTTCTATGAACTGCACTCATGTTAAAAGCCCCCACAAACCGACGCGAAATATTTGCAGCCACAATGAATTGTGATAGTTTGAAATAAAGTTTTGAGATTGTGATATGTTACTCCTAACCAGTAATTTTCCTCTTATTTTGAACGTTAAGTTTGCAACATTTCATCAAGAAGTACCAAAATTCTCTTTTAAGGGGTATGGGGGTGGTTTTTCGAAGTCTCATGTAGACAGTATGACTCATATGACCTTCCTCTTGTTTTGAAGATCAATTGTTCAAAATTTCTTCATGCGAAAAAATTCGTTTTCCCCTGTCAGTACTGCGTTCATTCAACAACAGACCTGCAAATAATGGAAACTGCCCCCCCTTGCACCGCCCTATCGTGCACATAGTTGAATCCATTTTGATGAGATATTATATTCGTAATAGCGACTCTATTGTATCACTCTATGTCCACAGACATTCTTTATAAGTAGATGGCGAAAAGTAAAAAATTGTTTGAGTTAGTTTTTTATTTTATATGATTTGTACCGAATAAAGGATAAGATAAGGCTGGAAATCGGGAAGGAACTAAATCTTCTTCTTCTTTGTATGCTGTAGGAGAGTTGATGGAAGCCATAGTAGGATGCTGAGGTTATTCAGCCACGGCATCAGGAGTCACTCAGTTCAGCACAGATGTGCCATAGGGAAACTAATGAAGGAGACATTCTTCTACCATATGTTCTGTTTGAATATGTCCACATTCACAAAGTTCTAAATCCTTTAGGCCCCATTTATGCATCATATATGCACAACAGCTGTGACTGCACCAGATGCGGTTTAATGAGGTCTTCCGAGGGAGAGAGAACCCTGTCATTTTAATAGTAGGGTCTACAACAAGGTGCTTGCTTTTCACGTCCGAGTTCTGCCACTGAGTTCACCACGACTCTTCAGGGGAGTATCGTGATAGAAGCAGTCTTTCGCCTTCAGTACAAAAAGGTTTCCTGCACGTCAGGCGGCTGGCCGGGAGGTTTGCAATGTCATTTTAAAGTGGAATGTTACTATTCACGGCCTTTTTGTATTCCCTGAGGGTTACTGTCTTGTCTTACAGTGGGCAGTGCAATATTCACTGTAGTGTGGTGGAGAGAAGTGTCTTCTGTGTGTGTGCACTTTTAGCCCACACTGGAGCGCAATATTCCGCTACCGAGTAGACCAGGACAATTGTAGCTGTAGCAACCCCAGCTAGTTTTCTTATGATATTTATGTGAGTCTTGATCTTCTTGCTAACATTTTCCGGCCAGGAGCTATATGTCAGGCTTCTGTCCAGTATTACGCCAAGATACCTTGGACTACTTTCATGAGTAATCGCACCTCCTCCAAACTACACATTAACTGCAGCACTTGCACGCAAGTTGCTTAGGTGAAAGTCAGCTGCATCCATTTTTGTTGCGTTTGCTTTTAATTTCCAGTCAGAGAAGTATTGTTCCATGACAATTAGATCGGCATTCAAGAACAAAATCAAAGAATAATAATAAAAATTTAAAATATATATTAATGTGTTATTATTATTACTATCCACCAAATATGTGTGAATATGTTGTAAAACTGTGAAAGATTTTAAATAAATTTAGATTTGGTAGACTTGTAATCGGAGCAAATGCTAAATTTCCAATGCCCCTACCTCTCCGATTGTTTCCCCCCCGGTAAGTTGAAGTAAGCTAATTTCGAAGCTGTCGCAGGTGTGAAATTTCGTTGCCAACGTGACTCCGTGTATTTCACACCTGATTATCGGAGCCTTAAAACTTGACTTTTAACCACATTGATTAAAAAGTTTAAATCAAATTAATTTTCACAAATTTTTTTTTTTGTTTATTGTAAATTATGGTAATTCAAACCGGTGGTCATAATACATATATGTACGTGTATAAACATGAAAGGAAAGTAGTTTAAAAATAAGCATGATTCCAGACAATGCCCCCTGCCGTGTCACGAGGTGGTCTAAATATAGGCCTTACCATATTGAAGAGTAATGTTTGGTTAATGAACAATGTTGTGGTCAGATAAAATGCTGACGTGGTATGTGAGTGTCCCCAACCTTTAATTACACGTACGCTTTTCATTGATATACATAATATTATTACAATAATAACAAACAATAGATAGAGGTACATCTTCGCATATTTCTGTGAACTTTTCTGATTCATTGCGTTGTGTGGTTAGCGGCCTTATCGTGGAGTTAAATAAACTTATATAAAGGGTTTGTTTGTACATTTGCAATAAGCCTGTGTAAAATGACTATTGTTTATGGGTGTCCCTTTTTATTTGTACATTAAGTTATGATATTCTATATGATAATATAATTTTTGCTTGAAAATTTTCAAATAAAATATCTATAATATATAATGGAGATATGTTTATGCAAAAAGTCTATGCTAAATGCAAATAAATTATGAATTGAATAAGCAGATGAATGTAATTCACATTGACAGATATTTTAATAAATATTTTTAAAATATCACATTTGACCTGAACCTGAACCCTTTCAGACCTGAATTAAAACTGGCAGCGATAAAACAAATTTGCTGCTTGATAAAACCTCGTAATGTTATTTTTTTTTAATGCTTTTGATGTCATTTTTACTTTTATTTGAAAGAACATTAGGTCTCTAAGAGCGGCTTCACTTAAAATGACCAATCATTATTTTTTTCAAATGAAATGAGCGGTAGTCGAGATTTAACACAATTACCCCTTGAACGAGTAGCTAAAATCTAATGAAAAAATTGCACGCAAAGCCAGTAATACCAGCAATTGGAAAACAAAAACCATCAATTTTTATTGGCTCAAGGTAGGAAGAAAAACATTCTGAAATCTAAGTATTTTCAAATATGCATATGGTATGAAAGGGTTAACTGCGATTATGTTTCATATCTCTTATACCTAGTTCACATGAGGACAGGACAGTATTATCTTATCCCATCTCCAGACCTATTGTCCTAGTGTGAACAGAAGTTTGGAGGACAGAACAACCGACCAAGATATTGTCCTAGAGATAGACGGACAGGCTAACTCCGCAGGACAATGGCTTATCCCCACTACCGCGTGCGACCACATTGTCCGCATTTGAACACTTACGGACAGGACAGTGGGACAATAGCCACTCGCTCCATGCGTACGAGTGTCATTTCCACGCTTTTTTCCTGACGAAAAAATCACCTATATGGTATCCAGAAGTGCTCTGGTGACATTCTCATGCGCAATCTATGTTGCTGAGGATCTTTCTCTTCTAGTTCTGGACCAATGCAGAAATCCCAGTGAAAATCTGGTCCCCATCCAATTCCTGATCCACAGTTTTTTTTCTTCTTTTTATTATTAATTTCGTCCTCCAACAATTCCAATACAACTTAGTATAAGAGAATAATATTTTTGTGCACTTCTTTGTAACGGGCGTCGTTGTATATCCATTTACGTAGTGTTCCGCATTTGAACTATGGTCGAATTGTTATATTGTCCCATTGGCCTGTCTTGCACAGTCGAGGCTGTTCACGGAAACGGGACAAGACAATTTTGTCCTGTCTTCTCTATTGTCCTCGTGTGAACTCTGCATTATACTCTGTCAATTATGCAATAATGTATTTTTAAATATTTTTTAACTGTGGTGTTCTGTAGATATTCGTAACTTATATTTTTTCTTTGGTGTAATAAAAAAATAAATAAACTGTTTAACCTTTCAAGCCAAGATGGCAAACAAAACATGCATTCCCATTCTGGATAACTGAGTTACCCCATGTAATTTTAAAAGTGTTAGAATGATGGTGGTAGTGATTACTCAGTAACCGTCATGGTAACAAGAAAGTTCATATCGCATTGTTTTTATGACATTAAATTACATTAATAACAATCCGAGTACACATCAAGCGACTTTTTAATAAATTTCTTTGTAGATTAATTTTCTCCCTAGTTTTACCCTAGGTAAACGTTGCTTTATTCTATTTCACTCTAGTTGTTGGAAATAAAAATGGTCCCAAATATGATATTTGCATAATGCAAACGCATTCAATCCAATGTCTGCACATAGCTAAGTCATATAAACCAGAGTGTTTAATTCCACAAGTTCACTTTTTCTTTATTTGCTTTCTTAGCTCAGCACACTTAATTTTATCTACGCGGCTGTCGCATATGTGATCCATCAGGGGCTATCTTCATAAGCGGGTGTCGCATATGTGACCCATGAACTTTCACTAAAACACATACATACGAGTACACCGTGCCGCTTGAAGGGATGGATTGCATTGAAAAGGTTAAGCATTTACAGCATGTCCATTCTACCACTAGGTGAGTTCAATGTTCCACTTCCAGGCAATAAAAACATGCGAGAACCAAATTCTTACCGCTTTCATCAATCAATCATTTTGTTCCAGGTGAAGTCCTACGAATCCATCAACTCGCTCTCGTCGGAGCGCAAGCGCGGGGGTGCCGGAACGCCCCTATCAGCGGCCGCTCCCTCAGACTCCCTGGAGGGGGTAGAGGGCAGCGCCAGGTCAGCGCCCTTATCACTGGAGAGCATCCCCAACGCCGTGGCTCTGGAGGCGGCGCCCAAGGAAGAGCCCTTCTACGACAGCGTGCCATTGGATGCCAATGACGGTGAATACGTATACATTCAAGCTGGTAAGTACATAAGAGGACAATATTATTATTTATTAATACGGAGACAGTTTGCGTAACTCCCGTGAGCACTCAGGCCATAGGCCCATTGTGCTATCTCCCATTTTACCTTATTCCTTTGTCAGTAACCCAGTCCCGTTGATAAAGTTCACCAGGGTTGTCATTGGATATTCAACTATCGCTCTTGGTTCCAAAATATGTCTTCCCAGGTAGCTGAGCCTTCTTCCCATCATGGCGAGACATTGGCACCATAGGTGAATTGGAAGTCTCTTCATCCTCTTCACATTTCCTGCATCTATTGGTGTCTTTCACTCCCAACAGCTGCATGTGTCTCCTAAGGTGGCAGTAGCTCGTTATTAGTCCTACCAGTTCCCTCAGTGTGTTTCTGTCCATATTGAGTAGTTCCCTGGTTCATCTAGAGTACTTGGTCGAGGGCCTCCATGGTCGAGGGGTAAGGCTCTCGACTACGAATCCGAAGGTCGCGGGTTCAAATCCCGGCGTGCGCAAGTAATTTTTATTTAATTAATTTGTGTTGTTTCACAATTAATTCATTTAAAAATAATATAGAGTATATTTGCACACGTTCCAGAGCGGAAGATACTCTCAGTATAGCCCTGGTGAAAGACCACCATTCAAAATTGAAACGTTGCTTGAAATGGCTTTTAGCCGTGTTTGGTGATTAGATCTGAATAGCTAGGTAATCCCAACCTTCCTCTTCTCCTTCCCCTCCCCAATACCTTCAGCCTCACAACATTCCCCAATTGGGAATGCCATAGTCTCACTGGCTCCAGATGGTTGGGAACAGTTGGGACTCTTGTGAGGTATTCATATAAAAAAAAACTTTGAATTGTCTTGTTCCGGGTGCCCTCTTCCATTCCTTCCAGTGCTGGGATTTAACCCATATTTCAATAAGAATTAAGCTGCCACTCCTACTGCAGGCTCGGATCCCTCAAGTGGTGCTTCCGCCCCTTTTCTTTCTAGGCTGTAAGCCTGCTCATTGCCTCCGATACCGTTATGCCCTCGTACCCAGATTAGGGTTATTTTATTGATGACAGCCAGTTCTTCAAGAATAGTCCTGCATTCCATCACCAGTCTGGAGTCACATCGGTTACTTTCCAGTGCCATTAGGGCTGCCTGGCTATCAGAGCATATGCTTATATTTTTGTTTAACACAGTACAGTGTATTCCTAGAGGTATACTGAGTTCCCTCTTGGATCCCTGCAAACAGACCCTGGCCCCAGTTCCTTCCTCCATCTTGGATCCGCCTATAAATCTGATTAGTTCCTGTTTGGAGGTTAGACCTGGAACCATGTCCCATTCCTCCCTTGTGAGGTTCATCACTCTAAACTGCTGTCTGTAGAAGTATTCAGCTTGTTTGTTATCCTGCCTCATTCCAGCTGTCAGACTAATTGCCCTCGGTCTTGCTCCGATCTCCGTATGACTGTTTTTGGGCAACTCACCTCTACATTGACCTTTCCATTGCAACCTGTAGGCTGACGCCATCGCCGCTCCCTATATTTCAAAGGTTTAGTGGGGGTAGGTTCTGCAACACTCCCATGGCTAGTATCAGGGTAGTTCACATGGCTCCTGTGATTCCTCTGTATGAAAGTCCCTGTATGTGGTTGAGTGTGACCATCACTCTTTTCAGTATTGTATGATCCTTGGTTTTACAACTGCTGTGTACAACCATTGCATCTTTCTAAGTTTGAGGCCCCACGTTCTGCCGCAGATTCGCCTAGTTGCCCACATTAGAGCACAGGCCTTTCTACCTACACTTTTCACCTGGTTTTTCCAGCTCGGTTTGACATCTAGGATGACTCCGAGGTACTTAACCGTGTCAGAGGGTTTAAGCTCCTTTCCACAGAAGATTGGATTGTTCCATCCCTCTAGTTTCCTTTTGCGTGTATAGATTACTAGTTCTGTCTTGTCTGGATTGACTGACAGCCCTGTTTCTTAACACCATTCTTCCAGTGTTGACTGTATAAGGCCCCTACCTGTCTTTGCATCCCACCATCTTATGATGGTTACACTGTCATCAGCATATCCTTGTGTGTAGGCCTCTATTGTTGAGCTTCCGGATGAGGCCGTCGACCAATAGACTCCACAGCAAGAGTCTCAGAACCTTTCCATGTGGACATCCTCGCGTCACCAGTACTCTAATGGTCACCTCACCCTAGTCACCGTAAGTATCCAGCCTAAAAGCATGTTCTTCAGCCACCTTCTGGTGGTTTTGTCGAGTCCATGCCTTTTTGCCGCCTTATCAATGGATTTGATAGTGGTGTAGTTGAATGCTCCCTCTATAGCCAGAAAAAGTCCTACCACCAGTTCCCCGGTCATCTGCGCCTGCTCCCGTTTTTTAATCCAACCTGTGCAGTGTAGCGTCAAGCGACTTACATGGTTGGTAGGCAAATTGTAATTCATGAAGGGGCTTCTCTTTCAGTGCCCCGTCCCTTATGTGCCTGTCCATCAGCCTCTCCATTATCTTTAGAAGAAAGATCTGAGACTGATTAGACGGAATGCGCCTGGTTGGTCATGGTCTTTTCTCCCAAGTTTAGGTATGAATATTACCCTTGTTTTCCTCCATGGTATGGGGATGTATCCGAGGGCACAGCATGCCTTTAGGATCTTAATCACAGGAAGTAAGATTGTATCTAAGCCGCCCCTCTGTAAAAGTGCTGGAAAGATTCCATCCTCTCCCGTGCTTTTAAATGGATCGAACCCTTTGATTTCCCATTTAACTTTGGAGGGAATAACTATTTTAACAACAGTATCCCAGTCCTTACCTTCCCGTGTAACTCGGAATGGCGGTGGTCCGGTCTCACCCGTTTCTACCTTTTTGTAGCCAGGAAAGTGTTTCCCCAGCAGTTCTTCTATCTCCTCCCCCCGATTGTTGGTAAAGCCTCCCCCTGCTTTCCAAAAAGGACCTTCACCTGCCCTTGGGTCTTTGGCGAGAATTTTCTGAATTCTTGCTGCCTGCGGGATGGTTTCCACCTCACCACAGTGCTTCCCGAGAGCCTGTTTTGTATTTCCGGATTGCTTCCTTGTACTCTTTCTGGTGTTGCTTGTAAGCATTCCAGTTTCCAGACTTTGGCCCTGTTTGAGGCTTCTCTTACTGGTTTCCATAGCTCATGCAGTCCTCTGCTCCACCACAGTGTTTTGTCCTTGGTACTTTTTAATTTCTTCAGGGCTACCGTATTTTAATGGAAATCTTGCCATTCCTTCGCTTAACTCCTCTGAGTACCGAATCGCTTTTGGATTCCTATATGAATTGGTCTGGGTTTCTGTTTGCCTCGGGTTCAGTTGTCCCAGCCTTTTGGCTTGGCTTCCGGTTATCTCTAACGATCCCTGGTTGCCTCTTCTACAGCCTATTTTGGAGCCCTTGGTTGCTCCCGATTACCCTTCAGGGTCCCCGGTTGATCCTGACTATCTTTAAAGTCTCTGATTGCCCCCAGCTGACCTTTGGCTTCCTCCAGCAGCGCTCCTCTGCTACCAGTGTCCTCCGAGGGTGGTCAATTTTATCCGTCCGTTCCCCTGTGCCCCTGGCTTAAGCCCCCAGTTGAGCCACTACTTTTTCCTCCTCAATTTCCTCCTTGCTGCTTCACTGAGGTTCTCCCTTTGGATGTGTATTTTATTAACATCATCCATTAGGGAGTTGACCCCATCATCCTCAGTGGTGGCTGTTGAACAACACCCCATTGTATCCCCCTCCTCCCCCCTGATTCCCCGAAGGCACCAGTTGGAGGTGAGGGGTCTCAATGGAGTCTGTTTCCAGGTCCCCACAGGGTCCCTGCTTTTCAGTGTGTGGATCCCTTGAAGTATCCCGCAACGGTAAGGGTTTTCCAATCGGAAGTCTCTCATTGTTCTGGTTCCCCGTAGAACCCAGTGAGTCCACCAAGGTGGTCCCAACTCTCCTCTCCCCCTAGGTTCTGCGAAGGCCCCTCTTCGATGTTGGTTTTGTTGATTGATTTCTTCGCACTCGATCTCACAAGGAGTATCTAGGGAATTAAATATCCACCCCAGTAAAGCCTCGAATGCCGGGGTAAGGTCTAAGGTCCGTCTGTTTCAACGTATACCATAATAAAAGTTAAACGAATTGGTAATGTTAAATTTCCCCATATTTTTGTAGGAATAAAAACCATTGATATTTTCAGCCACATAAGAATATTTTTACGAAACTAGTACGAAGTAAACTAAAAACTGTGGCATATTTTGATAGTTATTTGTATTTCACCAAAGATCAAATTTAACCATCTGTGTGGCCTCTTCAAAAATGATTTTTCGACTACGGTTTGAAAATTTTCAACGTCGATTTGAAAAAACGTCATGTTTTTTTCACACAATTTGGAGAAATATTCTGATTTCTAGACTGGCCACACTAATAACTATTACTTTAGCAAAAGTATTCTTGAAACAGCGTGTGGTTATATTTAACATCCAAGTTACATTAACTGACAGTTAATTTAAATTTAGCTCACGATTTAATTTTTATCTGTTGAAACAAACGGCCCTTCATACTCCGAGAGGCGACCCTGTATCTCGGAAGCATTGTTTGTGATCCTGTTCTCCAGTGTCATTCAGCCCTGAGCTCGGTAACTCGCATCTTATCTTGGAATGGCTATTGCAGGTCGTGTTTCCACTCCCTGAACAATATCGTGTACAAATATTTTTTTTTACCTTTACTTAAAACGTACCTACTCAGATTTGTGTCCTATAAAAAATTCGGTATTTTAGGCACGACTCGAATTTGAGTCCTAGAGATGACATAAGGGGGAATTTCACTGATTTCTTGGAAAATAGGGATGTTTAGAAAATGAGGATTTTTTGGGAACGTCTTTTAAAAAAGGAACATAATTTATTGATTTGTATAATATCTTTTATCCCTTTTTATGTTGTATGAGAAAAATGTCAAATTTTTTTGTTTTACTTACTGTTCTTTTCTGTTGATATTTATTTGTATGCATTTGATTTATCTAGTCTATAAACAATAATTCTTTGTAAAATTAATAAGAATTACTTTGATTACACCACTGTTTAATATATAAATATCAACATGTTTCACAATATGATAAACAAAAGGTTTATTAAATGTTATGTTTATCCACAAATAATTGGTGTTGGTAAACAGTGTGTTAATTAACAATTTATTAATTAACATCCCAAATACTATCCAACCAGCTTTTTATGCTAATAATAAATTTTTAAATAAGAATGATATTTTAAATAAATCGGGGGTCTATAGATTAATTTGTAATGATTCTAACTTTTTGTTATGTAGGAAAGATTTCAAGAAATTTTAATACTAGAGTTAAGGAGCACCTAAGGTGTTCAAGTAATAATAATTATTCTGAATTTGCCATCTATATTTTGGAAACAAATCATTCTTTTGACATGAATAAACGTTTACCAAATTTTACATACAAATACAACTGGTGTACAATTAGATAAATTTGAAAATTTTGAAATTAGAAAAAGTGTTAATAGTCAATTAAATATCATTTATAATAAAAAAAAATTAAATAGCTATCTCTTAAATTGATTTTCACATTAATACCTCTATTTAGAATATTATTAATATAAATTTTAATAATAATAACCATTATTATTTTAACTTATATGCCTTGTTATTTTCTTGATTTTATTTATTTTAATAATAAAAATAGTTTATTTTTAAATTTCTATTATAAATTTAATATTTTATATTAATTAATTACTTACCAACGTTCATCACTTGTTGTTAATTTTTGTTTATGACTTAAATTTGTCTATTCTTACATTATTATTTTTCCATGTGTTGTTATTTGTCTATACTTGTCATTATTTTTTTGTATACTGTGTATCCCGATGAGGGAAGCTTCGGTTCTGAAGCATGTTGATATTTATATATTCAACAGTGGTATAAACAAAGTAATTCTTATTAATTTCATTAATAATAACACCACAAAATAATTATACATGTCTATCTTCCTTAACATGCGCTTCATAAAATGAAGTAAGCACAAAAGGTGTATTATTGTGACAGGTGAAGTTCACCGTGGTCGTCATTGAATGTCTCTTGATTCTACAACATGGCTCACCAAGTATCTAAGCCTTCTTCCCAGCAAGGTCCATCCCCATATTACAACCCAACTGATTATATAACTCATTGACTATCTGGTTTGTTTCAGGGGGCACAAGTTCCAGTACCGACGATGTATCCAGCAATTCCAGTACTTTACCCCTGGCAGCGCGGGCACCTCTTGCCCACGCCGACCCTCCCGAATCACCTGGGAACAACTCCAACTATGTCAACATTGATTACTTTATACAGTGAGTTACTTTTCTATTGTTTCAGTGCATTTCATTACACCCACCCTATCGCTTTCACTTTCTATCGCTTTTACAAGGTGTCCCTATTGTTGCTACCCTTAGCTAGTTAGCCCAATCTAGTTCATAAAAAATCATTTAATCTATCTATTGAATGAATGTCTCCACGCATGACATGACAATAACTAAAAGACTTAATACGGAAATCTAACTTGTGACAATTCTGGACACATTTTTTATAGTATCCTGCCTTTGCCAAGTAAGTAACTATATTTAGAAAACCTTCCGAGCAAAGATAAATGTCGCCGGCAGAACTCGAACCCACACCCTTCTAATATCCGGTCAGTTGCTCTACCATTGAGCTACATCGGCTTATTGCAAACCCGCCAAGTTAATCAATATATACTAGTGTTTCATTCAATAATTACGGTTTTTTATTATATTTCACCTGTAAACAACCAACTTTATTGGTATGAGGAAGGCTTGTAACGGCTAAATCCCTCACTAGGTGGCGTCGAGACAAATTATGTCTTCATTTTATTGGTGGAAAATGTTTTGACTTGTCATATATACACTCATCCAATTTTCAATTTGGATGAGTGTTTCAGGCTAATAATTATTGTTTATAAAAATAATTGTTACCCTCTGCGCTATGCACAAAAATCTTGTCTTAAAAACTTTAGTTTATCAATTAATAACTATATTTAGGTTTGAAAACATTGCTATCCAAAATTATTCTATTAATTAATTGTAAATGCTAATTTATAACTAGGGGCATTACAGTTAGATCCATTGATCTATTGATCCATTTTATGAATTTTTAGTAAGCTATATTTATTTATAAAATAGATATTTACATGGAGTAGATACATTAGATCACCATACTAGGCGGCTGCCTGTTTCATGGTGACCAATGGAGTATAGTTACTTTGTATGATGTCTAGTGTAAATATATGGATTTATTATATTAATTATATTAACATGCTGACAATTGGAAAAATTATAAAAGAAAGTAAAATATAGAAAGGAGAAAAAGACATACGTAAGGATTAGATCACAAAAAAAAAAATACATATTTATATATGTGCAAGCATGCACACATGTGCACATTTGTATGAAGTCTAGTGTAAACATATGGATTTAATATATTAATTATATTAAGGGATCATCACAGTGTGACCGTCCAAAAATCACTGATTTTCGCGATTTTTTTTTTTTATGGTTAGGATGAGCTAAACGATTTGGTTTTTTTTTACAAATTAAGGCAGTAATAAAGAATACAAAATATTTTTTTGTCAGTTGATTTATTTATTTTTTAATATTGTAAAAAATTATTGAAAAGTCCGCTTGAAAAAAAAGGTCGTGTATGGTGTCCACGATTGCGGCCTTAATCCTGATCTGAAACAAAAATTTCAAAAAGATTATTAATCTGCAGAAAATCCACTATTGGGCTATGGAGGCTTTTATTTTTTTTGAAATTTGAAAAAAATGGCGGCGGTTTGAACAAAACGTATCGAATTCAGCCTTTTTTTCGATAGTTTTTCGTAGAAAAAACTAGGAAGATAAAAAAAAAAAAAAAAAATCTTACATCCCACGATAGATAATGACCTGAAAAATTGTCTGTTAAAATTTGAAATGGATAGCTTGAAAACTCTTCTTTCGAGAGTGGACACCGTTTTGAAAAACACCATTCCGAAAAAAACGCGTTTAAAGTTTGGAGTGATATATTTTCAGATAAATCGTTTACTTACGATCAATCGGCGATGCCAGGTCCATACAATATTCCTTCTGCTTCCTCAAATAATTCATTTTCTGCAGAAATTTCGTTTCGACGAGCTGTCCTGGCTTCTTTGCTGTCCCGAGAGCTTTGGCGTTTAGCAGTTGCAATGCGCTCCTTATATTTTGCAGGTGCACCCCATTGTCTCCAGGATTATCAATATTGTATCATACCCTTCATTGAACGTACAAGCTGCACAATACGTCGCGATTTCCACAGTTTGTTTCCCACAGATTATATGGTTAGGAGCGAGTTGCCACACGCAATGATTGAAACTCTCATTGTTGTTTTGAGTGTTTGCGCCCGTACATCTCTTTAACAAATCATATGTGGTCAAATCTACGTAAATCGGCTTCAAAACCTCTTGGATATCGTCATTGAGCGCTGGTGGATGAGAATATTTTTCCCGAAATCCATTGGCCTCAGCTTTACTATAATACCACAGGAAGGTACACGCGCAGGTAGGAACAAGACAAAAGAATAACGATTGAATTGAGAGACGGACGCGCCACCTGTCTCCGTTCCCCTTTTCTAAGGAATGCTCTAGTGACCGAAATAATTCGAATTTCAGTTTAAAAATTTGAGAGAATATTTATAACAGTGTATACTATCCGATGATGCAAAAAAAAAACGATTTTTCGAAAATTTCACACTGTCATGATCCCTTAACATGCTGACAATTGGAAAAATTATAAAAGAAAGTAGAAGATAGAAAGGAGAAAAAGGACACGCGTATATAATTCCGGAACTTGAGGTTTTCTTAATGTCAAACGTTTGTTTTTAAATAAATTAATAATATTAACACATCCGAAAGCGCACTTGAGGTGAACCTTCACAAAACTGCGCTATATAAATGCTTTGTTATCCCAAATAAAACACGAATCCGAAAAAACAACAGAAAAATAAAAAGGTATCAGTCGCATCTGAGGCTCGAACCCAGGACCTCTGTCTATCCGGGACAACCGCTTTGCCGACTAAGCTAATGAGACCAGTTCAATTTACGCCATCTACACCGATATCATACTTCAAGTTCAAGACTTGTTAATACTATCCTCCATTTTAAATCCCATATTATTAATATTATCTTCTTCACTGATTAAATATTACAATGAGGTTTACAAACTTCAATAAGTTATAAAAAAAAAAAATTGAAATTAATATTATTTTCACTTTGCAACTTTTCAATGCATTTATAATTTCATCTTGACATTTAATTTAATAAATAATCAAATATGTTGTTTTTAAATAGCCATCTTTTGAGTTTTTTCATATTATATTAATAATAAAAATAATTTCGTTATTGATTTCTAATATAAATTAAATACTTACCCACTTTAATCAATTTTTGTTTATGTTTATAATTTGTCTATTCTTACATTATTGTTAACTAACTAACTACATGTTTTCTTATTTTTATCATTTGTATATACTTTAAATTATTTTTTAGTATTCATATGTTTCTGACAATGAAAGCATCGCTTTCGTAACATGTAGATATCAATGTATTTTTATAAAGTGGTGAATACTAAGTATATTTTTAAATTCATTTAGTAAAATAAATATTTATTTTTATGTTTATCATTTGTCTATACTTGACATTATTATTTTTTACTATTCTATATATTCCTGATAAAAAAAGCATCGCTTTCGAAACACGTTGATATGTATGTATTAATAAATTGGTGAATGCAAAGTAATTTTTAATTCATTTAGTAAAATAAATCTTTGTCATTCAATATTTGGATGTTAAATAATTTGCAAAAATTCCTTGTATTTAGGATTCCCTTGAATTTTAAAAATTAAAACTGATTTTTTTACTTAGAATTGGGTTATTTGACCTGATTCCTTTTTCCAGGGTGTTCATTGTGGTCAAGATAACGATTATGTAAAAAAATGTTAATTTCACAAAACTCGAGGGTTACTGCCTTTTTCCTAAAGACAATTGATATTGTCTAATAGTGAATATTGTCTTGTTCCCAGGCGCGGTGTTGGTCGCACTGACACCCAGCGCAGTGCCGGCTCAGCAGACAGTGAGGGCGACGGCGAACCGGACGCCGCTGAGGTCAGTGGCGGAGTGGCCACCTCAGGTCTGGTGCCCCCCCTCCTGTTGAGAAGCATCAGCACTGACCCTGAGGGGCCTGCCCATGTACCATTCACCCCGAGGAAATTTCAGCACCAAGTGAGTAACAATTGTTTTCTTGTATTGCTATTCTAATTTTATTAAACCGTTTGTTTTTATGAATAACGTTTTAACATTGAGTGTCTATTTTTCCAAACCTCAATCGAAATATCCAAAAAAGGTTTTTTCTTTTGTCATCCAAGATAACATCGCCATACTGCTAAAACTATATAGCCGGCCAAATTATACAGGAGAGCGATTTGAAGATTTTGCTTTTCTTAATGTCTCCTTAGGAATTATTATTATTAAATAAAAAAAAATTTCATGAAATTGATCTTATTTGTCGTAATATAAATTCCTTTGGTCTAAACCCCTCGGGTTTCTGAAATTTGTTCACATGTCAGTTATAATGTCACCTGTCACATTGATAATTTTATCGCGAAATATTTTCATGTCATTATGTTTTTAAACATATCCCAAAATAAAATACTGTTTTCGAAAGCAGATGAAAGATTCTTCTAGATGTTAATATTACAAGTTAGTGGTGGGCGAAGCGGCTCGGTTTAGTGAGCCGGATCACTAAATCAGCTCTCTGTAAAGACAATCCACATGAAAACTGGACGAAAAAAGTATTGTGTAAGAGCATCTTAAGGATGTCTTTAGGAGGCCGAAGGGAGTGAGGGCATGGTGCGGGGGGACGCGAACCGTCATTCAATCGTGCCGGATCACCGAACCGGTACACCACAAAGAGCTGATTTAGTGATCCGGCTCACTAAACCGAGCCGCTTCGCCCACCACTTTACTCATGGACAAATGCCATTAAAAGTAGTTAAATTTGTTTTTTTTTAATTAATTTTTTTTTTTAAGATGCTACCCTTCATTTTTTTCATGTAAATCCTAATTATGTCACTTTATATGAAATTCAAAAACATATATAATTACACAAACGTATTATAAAGGTAATTGTCACTTTTTTTGCGTTTCAAATAAAACACAGTTAAAAATAAATCCAAGAGATTAAAAATGATTGAATATATATATATATATTTTTTTTTTTTTTTAATTTTGAAAAAGAAAAATTAGGTAAGCTGATATCAATTAGACTTTTTAATAGACATGCGGAACGTCATTTAGAACTTCATTATACAAAAATCCATTTTAACATTGATTTGATGAAACAATTTTTAAACTTTTTTCCAAATTTTGTTTTTTTCAGTCTATCATTCTATTTTTACATTATTCAGATTTAGCAGTATGGCGACAATATTTGAGATCCGATATTTGAACTATTGAAATATCAATCTCAAATATTCCAAAAATTCTCTTTCTAAACAACTTAGACAGTGCGCGAGCAGTGAGGCTGTTAATTCAATCCTAATAGTCTCTTTTAAAAATATATATACAGAGTGTTAAGAGACGTACCGGATTACTTTAGCCAGTGATTCCTGACCATATTTGGAGTTAAAAATGTTAATGAAATGTTTGATTTCCGGTGACATTTTTTGTAGCTTTTTTTATCAACCATTTTTTTTTCAAATACAACTATTTAAAAAAAATCGCATGTCGCCACTGATCACCGACGGTTACTCACCTGAGTAACCGTCCAACCCCCCACCACGACCCTACCTGTCAAATACCTACCAAATTTTTATGTTTTTTTAGCTAAATATCAGGTTGGGGAAAAAGTTATTTCGTGTTTTTTGCTTTATTTCAATGCTTTATATAAAGTGTTACAATCATCCGATCTAAGTCAAATATGCGCCATTCTGTTTGATAACTTGTTGCCGATGAGAATCCAACTTCATAATACCCCTTTCGTAGAAGCCCTTGTCCCTATTGGCAATAAACTCAATTTTCACAGGCCAAATTTGTACCCCCAAGCGCGTTGGCCATAGACAAGAACAGGTGGTAGTCACTTGGTGCCAGGTCCGGAAGAATGTAAGAACTTGCCATCCGAGCTCCTGGAGCTTCTGGCACGTCATCAAAGATGTGTGCGGCCTGGCGTTGTCCTGATAAAGCGCAATACTGTCAAAGAAGCGTTTGTAGTATACACTCACACCTTTACAACGCCGTATCGTATGATCCGATGTGACCAATAATGGTCGGAATATACTTAGTTGAAAAAAAAGGGCGCGAAATTCGAAATTACTTTTTCCCCAACCTAATATAAAAAAAATAATAAATAATAGTTTGGAGATCAAAATTTCATTTACATTTTTTACTCCAAATATGGTCAGGAATCACTGGTTAAAGTAAGTCCACTACGTATCCTAACACCCTGTACACATGAGCAAAAAGGGAGTCGAGTCATATGTACGTCACATAATATTTATTTTTGAGATTTTCGATTTATTAAGAATATATTTCACAGAAAATCTACTAAAATAATGGAAAATCACAATTCCGCCCATTGTAGCTCTAGGGGCGCTGGTGTAGCATGTTGCAATCTCAATATTGTCATATTTCTGCGATATTTGGTATTAGTCACTTACAGTTGTCGATATTAAAAAGACATTTTCACGGTGGTATTGCATTATTTAATGACGAAAAGCAATATGTTCAAATTATAATATAAAACTAATGAGGAGAAATAAAAATATCTGCACTAGGTACTTCACAAAAGCTGTCTAAAACTAATTAATTTGTTTAATATCATGTACATATCAAAAACCAATGGAGAAGGTATCAGAATCAGAAGATCGTGGGATTTGGTTCCTTTTTTATCCTCGCTTGCTTCCCTTCTTCATGGGAACACAATTCTGGGAATTGATGTCGCATTTGAACTCGACGCACTTGCCGTTGTTGCACTCCTTGCGGATGCAGATGTCGTTGTCGCAGCTGGTGCTGCTCGAGGATCCGCCTCCGGAGGCCATGCCATCGACGTCCACGCTGCGGTAATTATGTCCGTCGACTTTGTTCACTGACCACCTGGCTGTGATGAAATAAGAATGACATGATACGGTGCACAATTTTGATATCACTGGACTTTTTACTTGACTTAAATAATGTTGGTATGACTTGTTATTAAATAGTTATTTCATTATTTGACATGACACGCACTTGTTATGATGAGGTTTTACATGACTTTTCTTGGTGAGGTTTTATATGGCTTTGTTTGACATGACAGGATTTGAATTTAAGTTATATAAATTTTTACAAGCACCTCGTCATTAATGATGTGAACTAGTTTGAATGTTAACTCTTCCAACGGAGTGAAGTTATGAACAAAGACAGTTTAGAATATTACAGACTTAACTCTTTGAATCCTAAAGCGTTCATTGTATTAGCACCATATCCCTGAGCTGAGCAATTTTTAACCAAAAAATAATATATGACTAAAAATGCAATTTCGATCAAAAATCAATTGTCAATAAAAAAACTATTTTTTAGTTCATAATAATTGCAAACTTCCTGTAGCAAAAAAATTAATTATGCTTTTAGTGTATTTGCCTCGCCAAATCAGGCCGGTTTACTGGCCTATAGGGTTCAAAGGGTTAAGATTGAATGTTGTTAAATAAGGAACTCCAGAGAAAAATATTATGACTTAAAAAAATATATTCTTCTAGATCAGCAACGCCGATTCTGAATATACAAGTTTTATTATATATAATTATGTGTAGAATTTATAAATCGTTATTAAAAATAAATAAAAAACCGTCTCTTCAAAACTCCCTATTCGATTGGCACCATTGCTTTCTCGGCATCTGACGTTACACAGAGGTTTCATATTTTATTTTAACTATCTACATATTTTTTAGTTTTGGCAAAATTTTAACTTAATTTGGGTGACTAAACTCTATAATTGTTGTTCAATACATATAAAAAAAAAACTGTTATTAATTATGTAAATATGATTATATTCATAGGCAAACCGAAACCAACTATTGAACTTATGATAATAAATATTGTTATTATTCTTTCAGTTAAAGTTTCTAAATAAGTACACAATTTTATTACTTATGTTTAGATATTGTTTACTATGAATATAATATATAACTATCTACGGGAAAGTTATTTCTTGCTTTGACATAACCTCTCAAACGAGGTTCGGGATATTAGAAACACAGAAAAAGATAATGAAAGTGTTGCTATGGTTGCATTTTTACACTTTTGTACATTTTAAAAATATTTTATACATTTTACAATGTGTCCGTCAATTTAAATCCGTTAAATATTTGTAATTAAAAACGTCTCGAATTTTTGCATTCAAAATCGTATAGGTATAGTGAATCTATCTAACGGCAAATTAGATGGCCCAGTGACGTCACACCCAACAAGCCATAGATTTCGTGCGTTTAGCGGGCGTTGAAAAATTAAAACTTTAAGAATTATTTTATGTATGAAAACGAACTTTTAAAAAAATGTATTTGTTAGAACTTCTATATTGTTTTTTTTTTTTTTTAATGGATTGGAGTTCCTCAATCCCTGTCAGAGTGATTAGAGGTATGTATGTAGGTATTCTTATTGGCAATATGGGCATACTTTTGATTGTCGATTTCCTTCGCTGTTAGTTAGTTTTCTCTGTCTGTCAGATCTTTTTGTTTATTTAATCCATTGAAAACATCTAAAATGTCTTATTTAACTGTTTAAAGGAATTAAACTTATCTTTACTCTCTTTGTAAAATAGTCAGTCACAATCATTTCTACAGCTTCTGCAGTCGGTTAAAGATTAGATATGATTTAAGATTATCGTAGTCAATAGATATATCTAATATACTAGTCTTACATTTGTTCATTTATTGGGTATTGTGTTGTCTTACATCTTTTCCTTATTCGTGAGACAAGAAGTTGAGTCCTTCGTTCTCTTTGAGCAAGAAAGAAGGAGAAAGCGCAACTTTACTCAACCCCAAAAAGTAAGCTTCAACGTCTCCAGTCATGGTACATATTATTTGTCTTGTTAATTTGTTGTAATCTACTTATTAAAACATTTTCAAAGTTTTTGAACAGTCTTCTTGCAAAAAAATTTAATTTGTTTCAAGTACCTATGTCAATAATTTCAATCGGTTTTCAATGCATATTAAATTTTATCAAGTTCACTAAAAAGTGAAATGTCACTAAATTGCGCTATATAATTTGAATGGGTTGGTTATATTATTAAAAACTTAACTTTTATATTGTTATTAGACACACAAAAATCATACATTAACATAAGCATAAATAATGTTACAGTTAACTTTGAAAGAAAAATTATGAACATATTTGATGATGAATTTTTATGATTAATAAATGTTAACATGATGTCACAAGTTAAAACAAATGACGAGACAGAATAATTAATGAAGACAAAACAAATACTAAAATGATTGTCCTTTGTTAAACCATATTGGATGATGATTGCTATTCTATATAAATGACACAGTATTGTTTTTAAAAACTAAGAAGATAAAATAGTTATTATTGTGTGTAAGGTAAGGTTAAGAAATTAAAGAAAAGTAATTTTTGAGCATTTATTTTAATCTAATTTAATACTCTACAGGCATAATGCATTCAAGTCATAAATAGTATACATTTGAACAACAGTTATATAATGATAAGATATAATTATTATACATTATAGCGAGAATCCAAGGAGTAGACAGAAGTTTAGTGTAATAGGCCAAAGAAGAATTAAATAATACTTGAAACATCCTTCTTAGTTAAGATATTCTTGTGGGGTGAATGGGACACAGTTCTCCATGTTGAGGTCGCACCTCTGCTTGATGCACTTGTCCCCGATGCACTCCTTGCGGATGCACTGCTTGTCGTCACAGCTGGAACTGCTGGTCATGCCGTTGCCCTTGACCATACCGGCCACATCCACGGTCGGCAGGATATTTGGGACCAGCATGAAGGGTTCTACTGGGAGTTGCACTTGCCTCTTGGCTGCGATTGGAACATTTTCAATTAAAAAGAATCTCAGCCCGAAGAGAAAGTAAGCATTTTTTGCAATCAATTTGTGTTTTTTTTTGTAATACATAAAGTCATAAAATTAAGTGTTTCACTCCAAGTAAAGAAAGCAGTTGTAAAATGTAAGCGAGTTAAGTTTTCATTGTCAATCAAAAACAAAGCATTTTATTTAAAATTCACTCTGCGAGGAAACGGGCATTTTGTTGGAACAATTTCTGGTACCTTTTTTAGCCATAAAGTGTTTTAATATGTAGCTGTGTTTCCCTCTAGTAAATAAAGCGGGTTAGGTTAAGCATCTATTTTCTGTGGTGTGTCACTCCAGGCATAGAAGGGGGTTAAATATAAGCAGCTTAGGTTTAGCTTCTCTTATTTGCAATGTGGTGTATTGGTGTATGTCTGTCACACTTTTTATTATATGTGTGATGAGTGGCAAGTCTTCTTTGGTGTCAAAAGCGGTGGTTGTGAATGTGTCTGAGTCTTTATATTGTCCTCGGCGGCATCTAGTGAAAAAGCAATAGTAATTAAGAATAGTGATATACTTACTTGGAGATTTACAATTTATTTGAAAATCGTAATGAATTCACCAAATGACATTTAAAAATTTACCGAAGATTGAGTAATTGTCTAGCCCGTTGAAAAGAACTGACTAATTCAAATATAAAAACATGTATTACAAAATTGTTGTTCCAAAAAAACCTTATTTGTTGGTATACCAGTTTTTCATGCATGAAGTATGAAGACGGCTAACTATATATCATTCCGCTGTAAAACATGCAGTTGACAATTTGTCAGTTATTAATAAAAAAGCTACCTCTTTATGTGGCGCGATTGTCGTATCATATTTATCCACGTGGATAGTTGTAGACATTTGGAGATGTGCAAACTGCTGGCACTCTCCCTTCATGTTGGTGTCGTAAATATTGCAGCTCGTTACTTTGCACTCGCTCCCATCAACTGGGCATACAGTTGTAGAGCAAGTCTGCTCATTACAAATAACAGTAACCTTAGGCTCCTTTAAACCTTCAAATCGAGCTGATTTTGGCTTTACTTCAACTTCGTTCGGTAGATTTTGTGATTCACTAGCCACATTATCTACAGCAGGACCAGGTTGGAGACCCTGTGGTACACCTGCCGGTTTCTGCACATCTCCGGTTTGTGTCTTATTGTTGTTTTGTTGGATGATAGGCGTTATAATTGTAAGTGTTTGTGGTACTTCAAGTTCTTCCTGAGCCTGTCCGCCCCATCCTGTGAATGGATATGTAATCCAATCCCAGAAAGATGAAGCAAAACCTTTGCCATCTGTATCCTCCTCTACCGCTGAGTCGAAAGATGAGTAATGAATGTTATTTTATGGTGAAAAAATCAAACAAAACAAATGTCTAATGATACTGATTGATTAATGTGGAAATATTACTTTCACCTTTTTTAAACATCAGTAAAATCCACACTTTGATAAAATAGAAATGATTCTGTAGATTATTTAAAAATTAGAATTTTGTCACACAGCCCACAACCAAAATCCCAAAAACACAGTAAACAAAACTGCTTGAGAATTAATTTATTTCTTCTTAGTTCTTGATATTCTAATCGGTAATTTATTTTTATATTCCACACAATTTTTTTTATCAAAATCGTATAATTTTTGTAGAAGTTCATAGTTTTTTTTTTTTTTATAGTTTATAACAATAATAGCCAAGAAAAAAAAAACCCGGACTCAAATTGATTATTCATGCTTTTAAGGTGATTACCCAACTAGTAGGTGAATGCGACAACAATTTATTTATTTTCCTTTACAAAAGGTGATGTGAGAAACTGCGAAGAATTTGGCCCATAGAATAATAAAATATTAACAACTAGTGAACTAATGAAAAAATAAATAGCGAAAATGCGTGTTTTAAATTACATTTTTCATTGTGTAATCCACATATCGGAAACCCAAGTGTCCATCTGCCTTGATGATGGACACTGCAAGGCTTTCCGTAACAGAAAGGGGGAGGAAACCCCACCAAAAAACATAAACTTTCGATAAACCAAAATGATACATTTTTTCAGATTTTTCACAAAAATACGAAACACGAAAAAAAGCATTATGGATATTTTAAAATGTGCTTTAATATTATTTGGAGAACTTACTTCTTGTGGATGGGAGGGCAACTGATGCTGCGACCACGGCGAGGAAGACGAAAACGAAAAGACCCTTCATGTTGATTTGGTTTAGTTTTCACTGGAATTAACGTCTGCACTAGGATGAGCTTCTGTGGCGAATGATTTCCTGGGGATCTTCACCAGGTTTTATAATGGAGGGAGAGTCGTGTGGCCGTTTGAAACTGTTAGGGCGACCACGATTTCTGACGAAAATAAAAATGTTTTATTTTTTATTTACGAAAATTGCATTTGCTCGTCACCTAGTTTTAAATGATATTGCTATGCCCCTACTCAGCTGAAAAGCCATCTTTTTAATGTCGTCCAACTTAATAGTCAATATCGAAATAGCCAAACCTTCGCAATAAATTACCTTAAAAATACTTGTGCAAAAAGATTATATAGGATTTTATAGGGGATTATCAATGGTGTAGAGTTTTTTAAAATTATTTTTTTATGTGATTACCGCACAAGAGTCCCAACTGCTCCCAACCGTCTTGAGCCAATGAGACTGACATCCCCAATTATATATTGTGGGGCTGAAGGTAGCGGGGAGGGGAAGTAGATGGGGATGGGGAAGGTGGGGAAGTACCTGGCTATTCAGATCTGGTCACTAAACACGGCTAAAGCCATTTCAAGCAATCGATTCTGAATGATAGGCTTTCACCAGGGCAATACTGAAAGTACCTATCACTCTGGAACGTACCGCAAATATGCTACATATATATACTATATGTACTTTTTCTTATTAAATAATTTGTGAAATAACACAAATGAATCAAATAAACTTTACTTGCGCACGCCGCAATTTGAACCCGCGACCTCCGCCGGATACGTGGCCCATGATCGTAAACACTCAACCACGGGGCTGTCAAAAACAGTGAACAGTGTACAATGATATAAAATAAATGTGTTTTTTTTTTCGAATAAGGTTTTCAATCTTGTTTTTTATTTGTCATTTTAACTTTCTGAAGAGTTGATTTTATTCGCCTATTAGTTCGTGTGGTCGTTTATAGCTTTGGGGTCTGATTCTCCCGAAAGCACAAATCGCCAAACTTTAATATCTGGACTGAATTGCATATATTACACATCATAATCAACAACGGTTTTTTTTTCAATTTTGCAATGATTTACTTTACAAATAGAGACTTTCCTCAAATGATGTGTAATATCAAATGAGTTCACGGGAACCTGGTATTGCTGCTGACTACCAGAACCCGCACGGTTAGATATAATACCGTAAAAACGTTATCCGGTCGTCCGTTGAAATCTGCTTATTCGAATTTCGGGGGAAAAGGGGGGGATAGTATAATACGGCCGGCGAACGTTGTCCGGTAGAAAATAATAGAAACCCTTAAATAACTTGTTTTAATTAATAAATTAGTTAATATTTTAATTCATTTCCAGTTTGAAATATTATGTTATGGCCATATGAATAATAGGTCAGATTTTTCATTTGTCGCTAACGCAAACAAAGTTAGCAAAATACTGCAGGCGTGAATCGCTAATCACCTGGATTACTCACGCGAAACTGAATAAAAAGGAAATAACTTGTTTAATTTTCCTCTATCTTTTCAAAAACACATGTTGGGAGCAAATAAATGGATTCGCCGATACCTTCGCAAACATCTCGGTACACACTGTAATGATAATTATTCTTCGAATACTAATTCTAATATTATTTATTGTCTGTAAAACTGTGAATCAAACGTTTCTTTGAATATTTTATAATAATTAATAATATCGTGCCTGTGACCGATGTTCGCGTGAATTGGGGAGCATTTCGTCACACCATGTTTGTTGTTTGTTCAGTTTATTAGCATTTATTTTGCATATTTTCAAACATTTTTTTGAGCTGTCTTATTTTACAATCATGATTTACCTCATTTATTTACCGTGTCTGAAACAGGTGATATATTTAACGACGGTATTGTTCCATTTACGAGAAAGTGTGTAAATATTTGGCGATATATACTCGTACAAACATTAACATTATTTATGCTAGCTGGATAATAATAGCTGTTATTCCGCTTCGGATCTTTATAAATCGCAATTCAGCTCTGCTACCCTCACGCAAATACATTGTTCATGTTTTACCCGGCTACCACGGAGACCCAACTATGGAATTTTAGATATTCATTCAAATGTATTTATCGAATTGATAAAATATATATTGATTTTAGGATAAAGCTGCATTTTCGATTTTTCGCGATTATGTCCTTAAGACGTAAGATTTTAGATTGTACTAGAATTTGGTCACTAGTTTGGAGGACCGTCAAGTCTCCACATTCAGAATTTCTATGTACATATTACCAACTTCCCTTGAAAACAAGTTTTTATGCTACCTGTTTTATTTTTTACGATAATCTCTATTCAGATGTCCAGTTGAAGAAGTAATTATATGAAATTCTATCGATAGAAAAAAATCGCAAAGTATATATACTCCGAAAAATATAAATAACACGCTTGGTTGTGTTATTTAACATGTTATAGGTTTGAAAAAATTCATAGCGTTTCTTTAAATGTCAGTAGTCTTGAGATTATTGTTTCTTGTATTTTTTCGGCATTTACTATATAGCAATTTCTAGACATTTTGTTTGGAAGTTTATTTACTATGTACTTTTGCTATTTTTGACTTTATTAACTTTGACTCCCCCCACCGCCCACCCCCCTCCAAATCACCACTCCCTTTACCCTTACCTAATGGTGACTAATTTTGTTTCTGTACTTGTTTAATTTATGTTAGTTTTAAGAACGCTAGGGAATGGCACGGTTCTGTCGAAACCGGTAGCGAATTTAATAAATCAAAAATGGCAAAAGTACATAGTAAATAAAACTTCCAAACAAAATGTTGCGATTATTGCTCTATTCTAAATATGTCTTGTTTTATTAAATATTTTTGAAACGATCGCTTACGCCCTAAGCGCTTTTTATATTAGCGCGCTCCCTCCCTCTTCAATATTAACACATCTCCTTTTCAAACAATGTTCAGTGTCCGCTCGGAGGGTATTGTTGGATCAAAGTAAACAGTATTAGGTCTTACCATAAACCAATCTCGTTGTCACCACGATGTTTATTTAGACACTGTTTACAAGTGGTCAGCTCTAAACCAAAATACCTTGACTGTTTGCCCGCCAAAATACATTTTGTTATTTAAAACATCGTTTTTTATGTTGACTTGAAGGGTTTTAAATCGTAGCTGTCCACAATATATGGAAACTCAAACGAAAACAGTATTAGACAGTCGTGGCATACACCAAACGCGTGGTCACCGCAATGTTTATTTAAACACTGTTTACAAGTAGTCATCCCTAAACAAAAACATCGTAAGTCACGGTTTGCCCTCCAAAATACCTTTTATTATTTAAAACGTCCTTTTTATGCCAAGAGTGGACCGAATCCAAATAATTAATGTTAATGTGTTTACTTTACATCTTTAAGAAGAATAATAGATTTTTAACGTGCTAAATAACGCGTTCAAACGAGCTGTGACAAATTTACCAAAATAGGAATAATAATATGACTCGAAATAATGAGAATAATTAGCATGCCGATAGGTTTAACTCAATAACAAATTATTATGAACGAGATCGTGTCATTCATTTCCTGCTTCCAAATGTATCCGAAATATTCCTACTTTTATTTGAACTTTTCGTTGTTTTCTTTTTATTGAATATCGCTTGTTTGCGAGGACTGATTAATCTTGAGTAATAAATTTTGTTCGTAATCTAATTGTGTAAAAATGTAATAATTTTTAGTTGTCTTGGAAACCGGACCACTAACCTACCGTGGTAAGTAAAAACACAGTATCTTCCTTGAGACTCCCAAAGAAGATACTGTGTTTTTACATACGACGGCAACAGAACTGTTCGGTTTTTTTTATCTTACGCCAAAAAAATTATGTAGTAGAAATTTGTATGAAAACAGCAAAACCGTTAACGGTGGACACTGGCGTCATGAAATTTATACACATTTTTTTATATCTGGGATTTCTAAGCCAACGCACCTATTTTATCTCAGCGTCATCATGAGCTATGGACTTTGAAACATTAATTGACGCCGTATAATTGTTTGTTGTATTTTCTTCAATATTCAAAATTGGAAATTGTAAAATATGCATTCTCCATGCATTATACAAAGTTTTGCAAAAATACGCTAGACAAGTTTGTATTTTACTCTTTAATATTGAATTAGGTAGAATGTTGTCGTAAATATTAAAGCAATTTTTTAAATTGTATTGTTGAATAAGTTCTAATTTCACAGTTATTCTGAACAATTCTTTATATATTTCGGTATCATACAAGTTGTATCACGACATACCCATCAGACTTTGACCAGTGATTCCTGAGTTTATTCGGAGTATAAAATGTAGATGACATTTTGGTCTCCAGTGACTTTTCTCAACTTAAAATATAAAAATACAGTAGGTATTGGATAGTTACGTTCGCGATGAGAGATTGGGCGATTACTCGACAGGGTGGACCAGTGACGATATGTAAAAGTATTAAACATTCTCCAGAGACTAAAATGCCATCTACATTTTTTACTCCAAACACTGTCGGGTACGTCCCGATACACCCTGTGTATACAGCGTCATAGAGGTGTCTCGAAAATATGGCGTTATCTTCTCTTTTAGGCTCGCATTCCAGTGATTTTTTTACTCAAGGAATTCTTTTGTTTCCATCAAAAAATGAATGGATATGGCGATAACTGTAAAAGTCCTCTGTAAATGGTTCACGAAAAATTGTATTCTTTATTTTTTTTCTCATGCACAAACGCACCCTTATTCGGTGGAAAAAGAACCCGTTTTCATTCGTTTTTTTTGTTTTTTTTTTTACTTGGTTTTTATTTTTAACCCTTAGAGGTACCTGAAGGTAAAAATTACGTACGATCCGAATGAGTCACTAGGGTCCCCCATAAAATCGCGACGCTACCTTGACTCTTAATATTCCTTTTTCCCTTTCCAGTAATAATAATAATAATAATAATCGGATGATTTTTATAGCGCCGTTTTTGTGAAAAATCACCTCAGGGGCGCTGTACAAATCTTACTTCCTATTCTTACATTATTCCTATATTAAATCTATGACTTTTTTTTTGGACTCTATCATTACACATTATTTATAGACCATATAAAGAGATGCAGTTAGATTATCAAAATTGAATACGGCTTGGTCTAAGTTTTCATACATGTCTAATTGAAAAAAAAAAAAGAAGCTAACTGTATTTATTCCTTACGATATATTGCAAGACGCTAATACAAATGATAGGAGTTATGTAAAGTTGGGCGGCGGGTGAGGACGGGGGCCGGAGGTACTGATCCTTTCTTCCAATCTTCTTTGTCTTTGTTGGTGACGGGACGCTTGGTGTTGGTCTGCACGTACGCCATGCGCTTGTCAGCCGGCTTCAGGATCCGGAAGGAGCACTTCAGCGTGTCGTCCACTGACATCATTGCTCCTGCATTATCGAATTCCCCGCAGTACCAGTTGCTTCTTGGCAAAGAACTCATACCCGTCCTCTACCACCTGATGCACCCTGCAGATCAGGTCAAAGTCGTGCTTGTTGAGGAACTTGGCCACTATCTCAATGACGAAGGTAAAGGCTCGTTCTCGCCCCAGCTGGCGGTCTCCTTGTTGGGGTCTCAGCAGTCCACTTCCCGGTTGTATACAATATTTTTTACAACCACCGTGGCCCGAATCGCCGTTTCTATTAACTGTTGGCACTTCACTAGTACATGTGGTGACGACCGACCGCCAGATGTGACCGATGCCGATGCGTTAATTCGGAAGAACGAAGCAGATTTCAACTCAAAATATTTGGGTTTTTGTTATAAACTTGATTTAAGCTCGAAACGACAGCACTAAAATTATGTAACACTCGGTTATTAGTTACTACCAGTGGCGTGCAGCCCATATGGGCTGAAAAGCTGTGCCTGCCTTAATATTTCTGATTTGAAAAAAGTTTCACTAAATTTGTAATTTTTTTATGTCATAATCGTTCTACCCTTAGCCACTCGAGCGGCGGTTACCCAAATTTAGGTAGCAGCGCTATGTAGGTAATTGATTTTTAGGAATTAAAATGAATTTATTTCTAACTTTCCGCAACTAACTAGAATATTTTGTCACTAGCTTGACTAAGCTTCTATCGAATACCAAAAGATGCCGCTAATGTTCAGTTAAAAACTTATTTTCGCCGTGAATTTGATAAGAAACGTACTCTCATTTATTCAGCTGGCCACAACAATCAGCGGAGATGATAATAAAATGGGCGTTTTTTTTTCTAAAAATGCAATACACAATTCATACCCTAACTTGAAAAACTACGCACAGCCTAACATTTGGTCATAGAGCAATGCACGCCACTGTTATTAATTAATTATTAATTAGTTATTAATTTTGATTTAAAACCCTGCTCACTTTAGTGGTAAGTTTGTTGTATTTTAAATGTGTCACAAATCCGTAGTTAAAATATCTGAACGTGGTTTTAAATAATTCAAAGAAATTGCAAAAAAAAGGAAATTGAGAATTTCGATAGCTTACCGGTAATAGCAATGGCCAAAAATAGCGCAAAAAGTGATAGACCTCTCGCTGGAATACCTGCTTGTAAAGGATGTTTTTTTTGGAGGTTTGGTTTTTAAACTGGCAACATTGTTTCATTTATAGTCAGTACGTTTTGCCATTTCACCATGAATAGACTGACGTCAGAACAGCGCTTGCAAATTGTTCAAATTTATTTTGAAAATCATGGTTCGGTTCGCCAAACTTATCGTGCACTACGTCCATTTTACGGTCGACATAATCGTCCATCGGAGCAAGTTATTCGGAAGACCATGGATCGTTTTCGCACCACGTCTCTAGTGCAGTGTTTTCCACGGTGGGGCGTACGCCCCACCGGTGGGGCAAAACGCCTCAGAGGTGGGGCACCACGCTTCAGAGGTGGGGCACCACGCTTCAGTGATGAGACACGTCGGCATTCCACATATAAAGGGGAATACTCAGCCGGTGGGGCATCTAACTTTCGAAAAGACTACTGTGGGGCATGGCATAAAGAAGGCTGGGAAACACTGCTCTAGTGGATAATACGCATCCACAAAGACGACAATCAGTCCGCACAGAAAAAGTTATTGCTGCTGTGGAGCGTAGTGTTAAGGAGAATCCGAATGAGTCGATTCGTCATCGTGCACAGCAATTAGAGCTGTGCCCATCCACTTTGTGGAAGATTCTGCGAAAAGATCTTGGCTTAAAAGCTTACAAGATCGAGCTTGTGCAAGAGTTGAAACCGCGTGACCATTATGCGCGTCGTAGATTCGATGAATGGGCCGAAAACAATATTCAGCAGAATTTGTACACCTCTAAAAAAAACACCTTTTATTTCTAAACGTAAGATGTTCGGGTTTTTATGAAAAATTATAATCAACTCACTATCTTAGAATATAATAACAGCTAATGTTTTTTAATGCAGAACGATTATCATATAGTTTCTTTGGGATTACCTAAATTGTAGAAGATGTGACGTAAAAAACAACTTCGATATCGCGCAAAACTCTCGTTTGGGGTAAGTGTATTACCCCCCTTCGTAACGAGAGTATTAATCTCGTTTCCGGGCACGTCCTGGACAAAGCAATACCCGGAAGATACGCATCAGATTTTCGACCCGCGACAAAACTGCCGCCGTTTTGAAATTCGGCCTTAAAATTCTTCTTCTCGGTAATATATTTCTATACCCTATTTTCGACAATTTTGTATTAATTTTTTGTTACATGTTTTGTATTGTTTTTAAAAATTACCGTTTTTGCACCACTGTACGTAATACTGTAAACCTTATATAGATCGACTTTCTTATCTGCGATCGGTGACGTCCCCACTGTGGATATTATGAATACAAAAATACTACTAATTTAAAAACTAGTTCCTTATAGTCGATAGTTCCTCTTTTGACCTTCTGCAAATATAAATATGTCAATCTATTAATTAAGAATTGTAAGTTAAAAAAAATGTATTGTCTTTTTTAGCCACATCCAATTTGGCAGCGGGTCGCTCTCCCCGCGGTTATGGGCACGCCTTTATATTATTACAGAGCTAAAAATTAAAATACGTAATATTTCTACGGTGTTGGAATGCGCAGCTGCGTTTAGGACATGAGTATTTTTTCGTGAAAAACACTTTACAAATGGAATTCTCATTAGTAGATTATTTGTTTTGAAATCAATTAACTAATGGCATTTCGTATTTGAATTGTAGCTATCTTTGACACACTGTCGAAAAACGTGGTTTTTTGACAGTATGTCAAAACAGGAATTCGTCCATTTCAATTAAGAGTTTATTTTCATGTTTCTTTTAACAATCGAAAAGGGCCACTTCCATGATGATTTCTTTGTTATCGTGTTTTTATACCGCAGCCTTTTCTGTCAATATAACATTTTGAACACTCGCGAAATTGATATTTTTTAAAAAGAATCGTTACAACTATCTTTATTGAAGTTTGAACAGCCATTTATATATATAGGTGTATCAGGACGTACCCGACATAATCTAATCAGTGAATCATGAGCTTATTTGGGGTAAAAAATATTAAATGAAATTTTGGTATCTGGTGACTTTTTTTTCAAATACAAACAAAAAAAAACTTTCAAATGTCGTCACTGGTCACTCAGACGAGTAACCGCCCAATCACCCACCCCTAGCTGTCCAATACCTACTATTTTTTAATGTTTTTAGGTGAATTATAAACCGAAAAGGTCGCTGAGGCCAAAATGCCATCTACATTTTTACTCGATTTAATCTCTGGGATAGTTGTAAGTCGGGTATGTCTCTTAACACCCTGTATATACTTTTAAGGCTTATCTGCCTACGTCGAGTACTGATATAGAGTTGTATTATTTAAACATAAATACTATCATAAATATATCACCTTAAATATATGTATATTAAATATTTCAATATAAATCCAAAAAAAAACGTTTGCAGCCCTAAAACATCGCGGTTTTTCTTCATAAAAGAAGTCCAGTGTTAATTTTTATAAAACCAATTAAAACAAATCAGAAAAAAATATT
Source organism: Halesus radiatus (assembly GCA_022606495.2). NCBI lineage: Eukaryota > Metazoa > Arthropoda > Insecta > Trichoptera > Limnephilidae > Halesus > Halesus radiatus. The sequence goes on from JAHDVE020001375.1 coordinate 326,178, forward strand.
ATGGAGTGCCGTCACGAATTAAAATAAAACACGGATGTCTTAATTTTATCATGAAACTATTAGTTAATTTTTTTTATAGCATCTGTGTAATAATCTGTTCACGTGATATTTTCAAAGCCTATGAAAAATCAATGCAAGTGGCTCATTCATATCAACCGGACCAAATGTAAAGTAGTCTGTATTTATCATAATGAAATATACAATAGTGTTATGTAGCTATTGCCACCAGAGTTAAGTCGAACACAGTACGCACACAGATGCCTTGCTTGCATACAGCATGGTTCAAAATTGTTATTCGACTTCAGTAAGCAGCAGATATAAAATAAATATAACTTTTGTAAAACTTTTCCAATATCTCCCAACTGTGAAAACTTCAAATATTTAATTTCGGTGATCCTGCACATTTGTAATAACAATAATCAGTTATATTAATTATTATACTACTTATTGTTATTAACCCTTTCAGACCCGAATTAAAACTGGCAGTGAAAAAACATTTTTAATGCTTGTGGAATTATTTGAAAAATGTTAATATATTTTTTTTAGTTATTGTTAATTTCATTTGAACGAACATTAGGTCTCTAAGGCCATGTTTCATTTAAAATAAAGAATCATGCACTCTGTACAAAAAATACAACATTATTTTAATTTAAAACAATTTACATAAAAAAATAACCAATATAAACATACCCTAAAAAATTTGATAGACAAAATTCAGTTGAAACCCAAAACTCACATTTCAAAATATAACAATGGCTACCGCCTGAACGAGTGGCTAAAATCTAATGAAAAAAAATAGTGCCCAAAGCTAGTAATGTTAGCAATTGAATTGGAAAACGAAAACTGCGATTTTTTTAGGAAGAAAAAATGTATGATATCTATGTATTTTATACATAGATACGGTACGAAAGGGTTAACACTTGCTAATCAAAATAAATATATGTAAGCAAGACACAGGGCAATTTCTCAGTGAAGTTTGGCAAAGACATCGCTGTCAGACGTGTATACATATCCACCAATACATACAATCCAATGTTTGTGTTGTTTGGGGCTATGCGAATGCCATTTGTTATTGATTCTTTGAGAACATTCATCAACCTTCGACGTGCTAAGACACAAAATAAACTTGTGTTACCATAATGGGGTCACTGGGATACCCCACGCATATCATTATTATAAGGCTATCCTTATAGGTTATGTAAGAAAACAAAAATACCAAAGCAATTAATTTTATATGGTGATACATGGAGGATAGTAATTTTGGATCAGAAATTTTGATTTGTTGGCAATGGGAAGGTTAATAACTTAACTCAGTTTGCCTTATTACATGATGAAATTCTTCTTGTTTCAGGAAAGTGCCGGTAACAATGTGGAAGCAGAGAGGTTGACCATGCACAGGTGTATCGTTTCCAGCATTATCGAAAGTGAGACAGTATACGTGGAGTGTCTCTACGTGATGGAAAAGGTAATAATACAAATCACCCTGTTCTATTTCCTTAACTTTTAACCCCTGATGTGATTTTTTTTCCGCGTGGCCTGTGAGACCCCAAGTCAGCTGTTAAGGGCTAAACCAAAAGTGTTATTAATTTTTTAATTCTATAATTTTTCTATCTTCTTTTTCTTCTTCTGGTACCATCTTTTATCCGAGGCTGGCTATTGTCACGGCAATCGTCGCTCTGCAAATCTAAGAATTTTTCTAATTTATTTTCACTCTTTTATACATGCATTATTATACTGCCATGCATGTACCATGAACCAGTGCATGATTTAAGGAATAACTTGTAAGCTAACTCTTGTCAGCGTACTTTTTTTTAAATTCTCCTAGAGGTACAAATTTTATTATTATTTTATTTTTGGGTAAATAATTTCCATATTATTTTCTGATATATATATATTTTTAAATTCAGTTTAAATGTTTATACGCACAACAATATCATGTTGTATTCCGACTGCCCCCAACTATCCGAAGCCAGGAGCAAGAAGATCCAAAAAGATGCAAGAAGTGACAAGAAGAGCCCTGAAGAGACTAGAAGAAGCAAAAAGACACTTAAATAGGCAAGACAGATAAGAGTCAAGATGATGCAAGAAAAGACCAGAAGAGGCAAGAAAATAACAAAAGTGAGAAGCGAGAAATGAAAAACAACACTCAATTAATTACTTTATTCCTGTTAATCCTAATTTCTAATATTGGCTTATTAGGTTGCCATGTACACCGGTCGATACTCCAACCTCCTTCTCATCCACAGAGCACATGTTCTAAGTCCTAACAAAACAGTTTCCCCTGGTGTACCAACCGCACCGGGACAGGAGTGCTCATGGCTGGGGTGGTACATCCGTATTGTATCGTATGTTGTGAGGCTAAAGGGAAGAATATAGTGTAGGGGAAGGTTGAGGTAGTACCTGGCTATTCAGATCTGGTCACCAAACACAGCCAAATCCATTTCTAGCAAAGTTTCATTACTAAATGATGGTCTTTCATTGAATTACGAGTTTAAACTTTCTTGATTTTTTCATATGTTTTTTCCATTATTATTCCTTACTCTATCTTACTTGTTTATATTATATTGTATTCTGTAAAAAGAATTAATCAAGAAAAAACTTTTTTTCCTCAGTACATGAATGCGATAAAGGCCACCCTCAACTCATCTCAGCCTGTCATAACCGAGGAGGAGTTCAACACAATCTTCTACAAGATATCGGAGCTGCACGATCTGCATAAAAGCTTCCTGAAGGGGCTGCAGAAAGATATTCAGTCCTATGAAGAGCCGCTCGCTGTCGGAATACACTTCAAGAAGATGGTAAAATAATTGATTATCCCTTTCGATACGATTGTGTGTTCATGACAAAATCTATGCAAAGGTACTCAGCCCTGGAGCTCACGATCGTGCTGTTATGTTTTCTAATAGAAGGGGAAAGGAGCATTTATTCTTTTATTTTTCCCGTTCTCATAGGAATCTAAAAACCCTAAATATAGAAAATACAAGTTTTAGAAGAAAGCATAGAAGAGGGCCAAGTCTGTATCTTTTGCGTCAGCTAACGCAAGTTAATTCGGCCATAAACAACACATTTTGACAGTTTGGTAGTCTTTGGTGTGCTAATAAGTTAAGTTTGTATTTACGAATTTAAGAGACAAATCCGTAAAGCTAACGCAAGAGACGACACTGCGTTTATGGAAACTGTCAAAATGTGTTGTTTATGGTCGATTTAACTTGCGTTAGCTAAATCAAAAGATACCCACTTGGCCCCAAGAGCTGAAGGGGTTAATTGTTTTCAATTTTTAATTATGAATTATTTTTATTGAGATTTAAAAACCTCATTTTAATATTTAATTATTGTAGAAAATAATATTAACATAACCTAAATGAAATATGAAAACGGAAAAAATGACAGAAAATAAAAAGATTTCAGTCGCATCTGGGACTCGAACCCAGGACCTCAGCCTATCCGGGGCATCCGCTTAACCAACTTAGCTAATGAGACCAGTTCAATTTATGCCATCTTCATCGATATCATATCTCAAATTCAAGATTTGTGAATATTATTCTCCATTTTTTTTATCCCATATTATTGGCAGCTATCTTTATAATGATTACAAAGTTCCTAAGGAACACATTTGCAAACTAGACAGTGTCCCGGATAGGCAGAGGACCTGGGTTCCAGTCCCAGATGCGACTGAAATCTTTTTATTTTCTGTCATTTTTTCCGTTTTCATATTTCATTTAGGTTATGTTAACATTATTTTCTACAATAAGTTAATTGTTTTGTTGGGGTTCTAAAAATCTCAAGGGTGTTTCACAAACCTTAACCTTTGGAACGCCTAGCTCCCGCGGCCTAACATTTCATTAGTTTGCCGAGGAAACTGTCAAAATGTGTTGTTTATGGCCGATTTAACTTGCGTTAGCTAACGCAAAAGATCCGACTTTGCTCCAAGGGCTGAAGGGGTTAATTGTTTAGTTGGGGTTCTTATCTCAAGACTGTTCCCAAAACTTTAACTTTTGGAACGCCTAGCTCCCGCGGCCTAACATTTCCTTAGTTTGCCGAGGAAACTGTCAAAATGTGTTGTTTATGGCCGATTTAACTTGCGTTAGCTAACGCAAAAGATCCGACTTTGCTCCAAGGGCTGAAGGGGTTAATTGTTTAGTTGGGGTTCTTATCTCAAGACTGTTCCCAAAACTTTAACTTTTGGAACACCTAGCTCCCGTGGCCTAACATTTCCTTAGTTTGCCGAGGAAACTGTCAAAATGTGTTGTTTATGGCCGATTTAACTTGCGTTAGCTAACGCAAAAGATCCGACTTTGCTCCAAGGGCTGAAGGGGTTAATTGTTTAGTTGTTTCTTATCTCAAGACTGTTCCCAAAACTTTAACTTTTGGAACACCTAGCTCCCGTGGCCTAACATTTCCTTAGTTTGCCGAGGAAACTGTCAAAATGTGTTGTTTATGGCCGATTTAACTTGCGTTAGCTAACGCAAAAGATCCGACTTTGCTCCAAGGGCTAAAGGGGTTAATTGTTTAGTTGGGGTTCTTATCGCAAGGCTGTTCCCAAAACTTTAACTTTTGGAACACCTAGCTCCCGTGGCCTAACATTTCCTTAGTTTGCCGAGATCACCATGCACCGACTGAGTCTATTTTCATAATAACTTGCATGATTTTTACAAAATTATGTTTTTGTAAATTATACCGTCTTACCAGATAATGTCTTTACATATTTATAAATCAATATTAAGTAGTTTACTCAGAACAGCTACTTATATTCCTACATATATATGAAAGTATGGTTTTACATTGCTCGTCAGATACGCCTGCGTTTAATAGATACCAATTTTGCGTATCCAATGACCAATCTCGGCGCACTAGAAGTTAATGGCAGTTATTTTTTTTTCTTGGAGTGGAATGTTTCATTTTTAATTAAACCCATTTTCTTAAACATCAAACTTGTATGTGCAATATTGTGATTTGTAGCCAATATTGTGATTACTCGTGCAAAAAAAAATTGTTCGTTCATTAGTTCCTCTTTTGACCATTTTCACAGATAAGTTGTACTAAAATATTATAAAAATCTAACGCTTATTTGTTTTACATTTGAATTTGGATGCTGTTCATTTTTATATAATTTCTTTCAACTGTGTGCAAGTACTTAGATTTAAATTAAAAGAAGACTGAATGAAGCGAGGAATGTGTGAGATTTGTGGAGCATTCTTTCTTCTCTACCTACCGCATCGGAGAAATTGCGTGATGGAATCCAACTCCAGCTTTGAACATGGACCTCAAATATCTCTAGTTTCGTCGAGTCTTTATGGTTCTTACCCATTCTAAGCCAGCAGTTCTTTTTAGGTCGTCATCATTCCTCATGTCTGGACGACATCTGTTTCTTTTTCCCAACCAAAGAATGATATTAAAATCCCAAGGTTTAGCCAAAACTTTTTATTCTGAATTCCATTCTAATATTATTACTATTATTTTGAACTACTTGAAATATTTAACCTCTCTAGAGATTGCCGGTTCAAATCCCGGCATGCACAAGCAAATTTCATTTGATTGTTTTGTGTTATTTCACAATTAATTTGTTTAAAATTACATATATGCATAATATATTTGCAGCACATTCCAGAGTGGTAGATACTCTCAGTATCGGCCTGGTGAAAGACCTCCATTCAGAATCAAAATGTTGTTTGAAATGGCTTTAGCTGTGTTTGGTGACCAGATCTGAATAGCCAGGTACTTCCCCACCTTCCTCTATCCCATCTCATTCCTCTCTCCACTACATTCAGCCCCATAACATACCCCAATTGGGATACCAGTCCCACTGACTCCAAACAGTTGGGAGCAATCGGAACTCTTGTGTGATACCTTTCATCTTTCAGGCGGAGAACATCAACATATACGGCGCCTTCCTCCACAACTACGGCTGCGCAACGGGCGCCGTGAGAAAGTGCTGCACGAGTTCGCTGCAATTCCGCGACCTGACGCAGCACATCGCCTGCCGGGGACAGCCCATGTCCCTCGAGGACCTGTTGCACAAGCCGGTAGCCAGGGTGCAGAAGAACGCGCTCGTACTACATGTGAGTTGACGTGATTCATTAAACTGGACGGGTTAAGTGGCAAGTTTGGAAGAAAATCTACCAACAAAAGGGTTTGTGATAAACCTGCCGGATGGAGGAGTGTCAGGAATTTGTGACTGAATAGTGTGGAGACTAGTATTGTATCAAAATATAAATAGCCGTTGGAAATAATAGCTAGATGCCATCAACACTATTGACAAAAATTTCCGTCTACGATTAGGCGGTTAGTTATTATGTTACCACTCTCCTCTGTCCAGAATATCGAGACTTCTCAACTCAAAGTCAAAGATTGATTTTTTCGGTGTAAATCGAAATTTTTTTTTGTCAGTCGTTACGCAAGCAAATATAATAATTTCTGTTGATTTAATTCTTGAGCTTTATCGAGACTTTGTTTAGGCTTTGACTTGACATTATCTTGTATATTTTCAGATTTTCATGGCCAAAAGTATTTTCTTGATTAGTTTTTAGGATATTATGCCGTGTTGCGCTTCCTCCTCCTTGTTTAGTCAACGTTTCGGACAGCGTTACAGTGTCCATCATCAGGGCAGATATGTAGATTGTGGTGAAGTGTGTATTTATGTATGTAGAAGTGATTCCATATTTCACACGTTAATGCTCTTAGGGCTGGTATTTCAGTATAATAATTATTATTATCATTAGTATAATTAATCTGGTTCTCGGCGTTTAGTTTTGGTGTAGCCGTCAAGTGCCGGATACCGAGAACTATTAAACCTAGCTCTGTCGTCCCTATTAATGTTAATGGGATTTTTGTGAATTTCACATTATCTTCAAAACAAGGCAATGCGGTCTATGATTACGTACTACTTTAGCAGTTTTGGCACCAAATAATCAAAAAGTTGTAACAGTTTATACTTCGTAAACTTTATTATCCATCATTTGTGATGGTCTTTTGGTTTTGTGCCTTCCTACTAGACTTTTGTTGATTTTCCTATCCGATACGGCCGATGCGTAGAGCCTAGCACCAGCAAAGAGCCGGAGGAAACTAGCAGGAAACCGTCAGAAGTAGAGGCGGCCAGAACTCTCCAGATGGTTGTAGCGCCGATGATAAGATAAGACATGTGAATTAGACGATTATTCGTTTACATTTTGTGTGCTGTTGAATCCCTAGTATATTTTATTACCACACATAAACAAAGTAGTCCAAAATATCTTTCGATGTTGTGATTCAACGAATGTACACCCTATGCATTTAAAATAATTTTATATTGGCCTGTATTATTTTTTGATCACCTACATCCTACTGGTATTAAATTTTATTACAAAGTAACGCTATTATGTCAAATTACACAAATTGCGCCAATGAGTCATGAATGGTAAAAACATACTAAGTACATACATTTGGAAATCAAAATTGTATGCACGTGCATTTATTGTAATTGTTTACTACACTACTTTACTAATCATTTTGTTGAAGCAACTGTACCCATATCTGTAGTAATTATTTATTTTTATCCTAATCTACTCGGATGCTAGATGATGTCTAGTGTGGCAGGGAACGGATATGTAGTAGTAAAAAAAATCATTTTTAAACTCCTGCGAAAATTGCCTCCAATGAAATGATAAATAAATTGTATCAGTTTTCTTTAATTCCTTTTATAACATTTATTACTTTGTTTTTAAATTATTTTTTCTCAGTGTTCAGCATAGAGTATAAACCCATGAAGTTTAGGGGTTAAAATAACAGGGCTCATACCGTAGTTGATGATTAAAAGAATACATCTCTAGACCAAAGACAGATGTCGATGAAGCTAATGTCTAATGCGCTGTGTGATTACATAATACATATTAAAAGACAAGTTAAATATCATTTATTTAACAATGGCTACCCTTTTTACAGGATCTGCTCAAATATACACCCTTCTCTCACCCGGACCACGCCATGCTGACAGATGCCCTGAACATGACTCAACGATTCCTCGATGAATTCAATTTTGCGGTAATTTTTTTTTCTTCACATTATAGTAGAACTCTCTTAGGTTTTCCACGGAGCCGAAAATTTTTGACCAGGCCATTTTTTGCATTTCAGTCTTCAAAGAACTGACAATGCAAAACTGTCTACTTTAAAACACAACAACTTCTTATGAGGACCAGCTGCGCTGCCTGTTTCATACATTACTTAATTTTGGATTTGTAGCCAAAGTACCAATTCAAACTGAATGATATATTTTTTAATTAAAGGTATAGTAAATATCTGTACGTATGAGAAGTATTTAATTTATTTTTGCTTTAAATTATGAAGAATAAGGCCATGAAAAAAAAAAATCATAATTTTAGAAACAACTTGGAAAATTATTTGCGGGTTTATTATATTATTTTTAAAAATTATCATGTTTGCTATGTAAATATGATTACGTAAATAAAAATATAAAAACAAAACCTTTTTTCGGCTTGATATTTTAAATTATGTACGGCAAATTTGTGTTCCAATGTAGATTGGTCGTTTTTAATTTTTTAGTTTATATTTCATTGAATTTCAATGTAGACAGGGTAAAACTTTTTTTTTACATCGCCATTAGCCCCCAAATAATTGTTGAAGGTGCCTCTGAAATCGCGTAAAATCAATTCCTTTAATGGCCTGTATTTCATAATGTAAAACAAAAATAAATAAATTACTTCTGATCCGTTCTAGATATTTACTATACTTTTCGATGAAAAGAAAGATCATTAGCTTTAGGTGAGTATTTTGGCCTCAAATACAAAATTAAGTTTTGTATGAAACAGGCCATGCAGCCGTTCCTCTTATGTGGAAAATTTATAAAAAGGTTTCGCTGTATTTCTGTGAAATTATTGATTGAAGGAGAATATTATATGTAATAGTTTGAGTTGTGAAGCATAGATGGCTTTGCTAGTAGTTTTAATGGTCTTGGATAGATAGTCACTTCTTAAGATATAAATAAGAGTCTACCTGCATTACAGACCAGCAGATTATAATAATATTCCTTGAGAGCAATGGCTCTCTCGCTATTCTAATTCTCTCTACAGATTGTGACAAATAGTCAATAGACACAAGTGCTTATGTGGATGGCAGTTTTTTCAATATCCTACAGTCCGAGGTCACTACAGTATATCAGAAAATATATTATCACATAAATGAATTCTTTTTTGCTAATTGTTGTTTTTATTTTCCAGGGAGCACATCGTAGATTGGTGAAGAATTCCTTCATTGTAGAATTAGCTGATGCCCATCGGAAACTAAGGCATTTGTTCTTGTTTAACGATGTCCTCGCCTGTGCCAAATATAAGGTAAGAACTACGCTATTCTATTGTATTCACCAATGGTAACCTCCCATGAATAAGTTTTTTTTTTAAGTTTATTCAATTTATGCTTTACTTTATACTATATGCTGAAACTCAAATCGTTGTTCTGTACATATTTTCTACCCATTATTTTGTTTAACATTTTTATTTTTCTTGCAGGCCTCAGGAAGAGAGAAGTTTACATTTGAGCTGAAGTGGTTCATCCCCCTGCAGGATATTGTGGTCTACGAGGAACCAGCGGCTGAGCCCAAAGAGGCGTCCCCACCAAATATAGTTTCCCTTAAGTCCCAAGCGTGCACTGTCAGGGATCAGATCCTGATGGAGGAGAAGGCCCTCGATGATAAGGTATGTCAAGATGACTTTAAAATCTAACTCGATGGTTGGGTGATAAATCAACTTATTAGTAATACAAGTAAAGTTATGCAAGTGATGTATTTATTGGGATGTAGTGGAATTACGGGATCCCCACTTTGGGTAATGCTGTGAGGCTGAAGTCAGTTGTGACTGTAATAATACATTTGGGCCTTTCCATTAATGTTCAACTATTTATTTACTGGGGAATGGCAGGAATGGCTCATGCTCTAGCCGCGCGGTATGTGGACGAAGATAATGAGCAGGCAACCAACACAATAATTTAAAAACTTAAAAATATATAACTGCCAAACCTATCGGTCTAGGTCACACCTGAAAAATGGCCCTAAATTATTTTATCAACAATGATAACATAAAAATCATAATTTCACAGCTGTAACTGCAAAACAGAGTAAAATTTTCAACACGAATCCTAGTACAAAATATCTGAATGATAAATACATACCATTAAATCGGCTCTAGAAATGTTCGTCTAATGTTGTCGAAGTTTGCCCTATCTACCATTCAATTATCAAAACTTGTTTGCAGAAACTACGGCTCGGTGCGAATCGCGTGGCGGACAAACACCGCAAGAAGTTGGCGGACCTGGAGGGCCAGCTGGTGAAGGCTTCTCCGAACCTGGTCTTCCGCGTTGGCTCCAAGTCCACCCAGCGAATACAGACCTTCTTCCTCAGCTCCGACTTTGAACGTACACAGTGGATAGACTCCATCCACTCTCTCCAGGTTGGTTAATTAATTTCTACATTTACAGTTTATCTACACCTGTTTTTACAAAAACAGTTAAACTCTCTTATAAAGTTTTTTAAGGGACCGAAAAATAAAACTCATGTATGTGGGACAAATATGTGCCATTTTTTTTAAATTTTATGTTTCATCAGGGGACCGAAAAAACGAATCTTATGTGGGTTTCACTGTATCAGTTGATACTCTTATTTTTGTTAGCATTCCTAGTAAGGTTTCAGTAATTTTGTCACCTCTCAGTTCTTTGTGTCTGCTCGTAAATTGTTGCCACATGCTAGTGATATTTTAAAAATTATTTTGAAACAAGATTTTCTTCTCTTTTTGTGAGTTTTCTAGTGTCTTGCTTTAGATATGAACCTCCCTCAAATGTTTCCACTTTCTCAGATTCTAGCTTTCACCTATCTGAAAAATTTTTATTAAAAAAATAAAAGAAAAAGGTTCCAATTATTACTTAACATCATCAACCCAACTCATCTGGGCTACCTTTATTTCTTTTCCCAGGGACGCCATCGGAGAATATTCTAGTTCCAGCGGTCATCAGTTATTCTAACATCCATCTAATGTCTTTGTTACATTATGTATACTATGATTTAGGATGGCAGAATTATAGTCAATAGACTGTAATTAACACAATATATCATCTGGAGTAACGAGTGATGAAGGAGAGACATTGGACAACCATTCACACTTTTTCATAGTCCTTTCTTTTCATTCTCTCGTGCCGTCTCTTTCATACTAGGTGTCAGTCGCAGGGTCGTCACGGTTAGTCATTTCAAATGCCCAGCATAATCCCAATTATTAAAGTTGCAACCTGTAACCTAATCGAAAGGTGTGCCTACTTACCCTGTCTTTCATTAATATTTTAATAATATTCTGTATTTTATTTCTAGTCATCCGCCCCTCCCTCTCAGTCCTCCACATCCCCCCCGTCGATGATGGACCTGCAGGCGCATGTGAAGGCCTGCCGCTCCTACCTGGACTCGGAGATCAAGTCCTCGTACCTGATGAGATCCAGCCGGGACGAGAGCCTGCTGCTAGGTGATCTGCATCTCAATATCGGGGAGATCATGAAGCCGCTGGAAATACCTGCAGGTTTGTAGTAACCGTTCAAAATACAACTAAACTCGATTGCCATCACTTCTCCATAGGGGTAGGCTGCCACACAACTCTGTCTTGGGACACACTCCTAGCTCCAGTCACATTCATACATTCTCTTCTGTTATTCTTACTTTTGACATAGCCCACCTCAAGTATTTTATTCACTTCGTCGTGCCACGTCTTCCTCAGGCATCCTCGACTTCTACCATTCACATTCGCGTTATATATTCTCCTTACACTCATTTCTTCATTCATCCACTCCACAAGTCATTTCTTAATTTTATTAATTTCGCTTAAATCGGCTTTGCATTCTTTCCGGATTTACACATTCGTGACATGGTCATGCATGGTTTTACCACACATACACTACGTTTACTTTCATTCTTCCTTTGCCAGTTCCATACCTCATTTCCATACATCAGGGTTGATATCAGCACACCATTGCGAACTGCTACCCTTGCTTCAAGATAAGATACAGTATCTATTTACCATTGACGAGTTAATTAATGGAACAAAGTGCAACAATGAGCTATATCGATTGTCAGAAGCGAAATAACAAGATTTACAAAACTGGAATGGCCCTGCTGGGCAGGGTATGTATAGCACGAATGGAAGATGACAGACCACTTGCAAGAGTATTCTTAATTATAAACACGTGGGGCTGATGATGATGAGTTAACTACCTATTCAAGAGGCTCCTAAAAGCATATCTTTCAGATAAGTGTGTAGGGAACCATTCACCGCAATTAAATTACTTGAGGTACCCCTAAACGAGGAAGATAAATTGCCTATTATTGCCTATTGCCGAACAATTGTCTCGCTAGGCAATGGTCTTGCCGGGCAAGGTGTTAGACGTCAATATCAACGTGTACCGCAAGAGTATAAGACAAATTCACAACACAAAAACACGATCTCCAGCAATAACTCCATCAAACTTGTATATACTTGTTTATTATTAATCATGTTCAAAATTATGACAATTTTGGTAGGTGGTGAACAGAAACGCACATGTAACAGCAGGAAGGAAATGGGTTTGGCCCAACAATATTGTAATATCGATAGCCAAGTGAACTCACCGGCAAGACAGGGAAATACATCGTCAAGAACTGGCAATACACGATAATGTTGGCAAGACATTGCTGTAAATCCTTGCTCGTTTATGAAAGCCTTAGGGTCCTCCATGGTAAATTATAACCCACCATAATCAATGGAGAAATTTATTACTAATTCAAGTAGTTGTTTCTACCATTCCTCCAGTTTATGATCCCGATTTGCACATTAGACTTATTCAAAGGGTTTAACTTAGTACAAAGGTATATGAATACATCCGTTTTAAATATTAATAAGTTTCGATTACTAAGCACACTGTTGCTGCTATTTCGATTTTTCTTCAATAAACATTGGTTTAGGTCAGTCTTCAGTTCCTTATACCCCTTATGACCTCCACACCTAATGTAAGTTATTTACACTCATCCTTTAGTTAAAACTAAGCTGTATTTGTATATATCATTTTCCATGTGTTGAGTATTTTCTCTCTGGCTTTGTGTGCTGTTTATACGTTACACACCACCTTTATTATTTTTTCCTCTATTCTTGGTAAGATCGGGGATTCATACCTCAATAAGAGACTTCTCGGTAACTCGGTTTGTCCTGTATTTAATAATGGCGTATTTGCAGACATGTACGTGTGCGTGGAAGTGGACTCGTACGGCCACTACTTCCGCAAAGCTAAGAGCCGCCTGGTGTGCCACTCGCCGCAGCCCAAGTGGAACGAGACGTACGTCATCGAGCTAGAGGGCTCCCAGCACGTGCGGGTACTGCTGTACGAGGACTCGGGAGGCCTGCGCCCGCAACTCAGGGGGAAGTGCACTTTGGAGGTGAGACTGCTCCACTATTTGATACTTCCATCGTAACCTGTTCACAAACTCGTCATTATTAAGTCTTTCTTTTTACCTACTGTCTTTGAGCGTAATATAAACTTAAACTATGCCCACAATATGTATCATGAAGAAAGTAATAACTTTTATAGGTATATCGTCACCATGAAGTGAAAAGTCACTAACAAATTGACAGTTTTGAGATAATGGGTGTTTTGTGATTGCAATTTTAAATGTCTATTTCAGGGTGCTAATAATTTTTATTTTTTATAATAATGGTTTTGTTCAATAGTTTTGGAGTCTTGGAATGTAACAATGGCACAACTAGATCTTTAACTGTCCCCTTACGGTGCCAGACACTCGGTTACCTGAGCCAATATTGTTGCTCCTAACCTATTAATATTTAATATTATTTTATAACCCTAAGATGTATTTTGCAGTATAATCAACCGTAATTAATAACTGTTGATAGATTGTATTATTATTTTTCGCTTAAAAAGCAATATTGTTACGAATTTGTATGGGGAAACTCGGGGTCCCGCACCGTAGATCGCGTTATAATTTGGCACCGTAAAGTGTTAAATTTCATAAGGGCCAGTTTTATAAACAAAGTACCAAATTTCTGTTACGTAACGAACCGTTATCCATCCGTAACCTTATTTTTTTTGTCTTGAATAATTGCTCTCTTCGGGCAACAACTGACAGCTGTCAAACGATCGGTAATCTGACAAACGTTTATAAAATGACAAAATCGGGCAGTAGACCAAATATTAGTTAAAAATGGTACCTAGCATTACGAACGGATGGTTATAAAACCGGCCCTTAGTATTTAAAAAAAATATGTTTTGTAATATATCGGACTACCGGTTTCTTTAAGTTTAAAGTATTAGTGATTTTTATTTACTTTTAGTGATTTGACGCATTATCGGTTTTTTGAGTTGAGAGTATTAGTAATTTTTTTTTTTTACTTTAAGATATTTTTCGTATGCATATTTTAGTTCAACTTGGAATTTTGTGTTAAAGTGCGTAAAGTCACTAAGCGATTTTGATGTTAATATTTTTAGAAAGGAGATGACTTTTTTGCAAATTAAGCGAGAACTCGTAATAACTAAAGGTACCTAATTAGTTAGTTCATGTACTCAATATGTTTAATTAAGTTGTTTGGTAATATAATGCACCTTCCAACTGTCAAGTTATTTTGTTAATTAGGTCAAATAATATATTTGAATTCGAAGTGGATAGTACCTATGCAATAAATATCTAAGAGGTTTGATGACTTTCGGAAAATAAAAAAATCTGATTCTTTGCTGTAAGTGACAATAAATCGCTTTAGGGAATTTTCAGAGATTTTTTTTATTTTTTATATGAATACCGCACAAGAGTCCCAACTGCTCCCAACCATCTGGAGCCAGTGAGACTATGGCATCCCCAACTGGGGAATGTTGTGAGGCTGTAGGTATTGGGGAGGGGAAGGAGATGGGGAAGAGGAAAAGGAAGGTGGGAAAATACCTGGCTATTCAGATCTGGTCACCAAAAATGGATAAAAGCCATTTCAAGCAACGTTTCAATTCTAAATGGTGGTCTTTCACCAGGGCGATACTGAGAGTATCTTCCACTCTGGAACGTGCGTAAATGTACCTAACACTACTGGCTGGTAAAACGGCTGTCACCGACGTTGGTCGACGTAACGTCAACAATGCCATATTCACTAACAAAAATGAACATGTCGTTTTGTCAGCATATCAAAAATGGCACATTTTAAATTGTTGTAGAAAATTTATTCGTATGCATAAAAATAAAATAAAAATGTTGTTATTGTAATTTTTTTCTTCATTTTTATAGACAATTTAAAAAAACTGGAAATACCCTATTAAGATGCTGGGTTGAAAATTATGTATGACATATCTAATTCATTTTTACCAAAAATGTTATTAACTTTTCATTCCGTGTTGACTATATGTACTTACAGTACGTAATTACGTATACTTATATATACGGTCACTAACATCTCTGCTGTAGATTCTGCTGGAGAACAATATTCTGAAAGCTAGTATCTGACCAATGGGTGGTCAGTGAGCTTCAGGGTAAGATACAGGTCGATGGGGACCATCGCTACTGAAATCTGGGGTTATTTTCTGATATTTTAGTGGTGCAAACTGATAACCGATTTTGGCTCCACGATAACTGATACTTGAAACAATCTCTTAGGTTGATGTTGTGAGTAGCCCGCTTTCTGAAAATCTGTGGTGCAATATATATCAAACCACTTCATTTTGTGTACTAGTTTCACAGAACAAATAATACATAGAGATGCCCTAACACGCAAGGGGAAGAAACCAAAATAAGAGGGGTGAACTAGGTGTGCTTCCAAATTAGGTAAAACAGCAAATAAGTAAAAAGGTTCTGCTTGTTTACAAAAACCAAATATTTTGTTTTAGTTTGACCTCTCTTATAAATGTTTTCTAATTGGTTTACCGCAATCAAAATTATGCTATACAAACATAAACAGCAGTGATCTAGGCTGGTGCCAAAATGGGTGTCACGTGACCTATGCCTCCAGCCGTCAAAATGGTACTTGGGACAAGTCTTTTAATTCCGGTGTAATATGCAAGCAATTTATTAACCACTTGGATTTTTTTCTAAAAAATTCACCCCAGCTCAGCGGAATTACAGTACATTCGACCGCGAACTAACAGGTGTATATGAAGCCGTGAAGTACTTTCGCAACAACGTTGAAGGACGTAATTTTATATTGTACACGGACCACAAGCCAATCACCTTTGCCTTTAGCAAGAAACGAGCCTCTAGCTCTCCACGTCAAGAAAGACAGTTGGATTACATTGCACAGTTTTCAACTGATATTAGGCACATCTCTGGACTCCAAAATATAGTAGCTGACACCCTATCTCGCATTGAAGAGATAAACTGTCCTACTACAATTGACTATGGGAAGATGGCAGAAGCGCAGTGTCAAAACGACGAATGTATTAAGGCAAAAGATGACACCGGCCTCTCCCTGCGTCAAATGGTGATACCCGGCACTGACAGATCACTATGGTGTGACATATCAACTGGCCATGTCAGACCTTTTGTTCCAGCTTCCATGCGAACAGAGGTAATTAGAAGTATTCACAATGTCTGTCACCCAGGCATTCTAGGGACAACGAAGACAATAAAGTTGAGGTTTGTTTGGCCCAACATGGCGAAAGATATAAAAAACTTCGTAAAACAATGTATCCCTTGCCAGAAAGCGAAAGTCACACAACATACAGCAGCTCCACTATCGACATACGTTTTACCAGAAGACCGCTTCCGCAATCTTCATATTGATTTAGTTGGCCCTCTTACAGCATGCAACGGTTATCAATACCTGTTGACGATGATCGACAGATTCACCCGCTGGCCTGAAGCTGTACCATTAAAGGACATGTCTGCTGAAACAGTAGCAACCGCACTGATGAACCACTGGATAACTCGTCACGGTACCCCGGAGACAATTACTACAGACCAGGGACGTCAGTTCGAGAGCTTCTTATTTAAGAAGCTAACAGATAAATTTGGTATCAAACATACAAGAACCACCGCTTACCACCCACAGGCCAATGGCTTAATAGAGAGATGGCATCGTACTCTGAAAGCCTCTCTTATGGCAAGTGGCGAGCCGAACTGGTTGGAAAATCTCCCACTAATTCTACTCGGATTGAGATCCACAGTTCGTGAAGACCTAAAATGTTCCCCTGCTGAACTCACGTACGGTAGAACATTGAGACTACCTAGCGATTTCTTCACCGAAACGCCTAGAGAAGATCCTGATACATACGTCGGTCGCTTGCAGAGAAAATTCGAAAATATTAAGCCAACACCTGCCAGCGCTCATGGATCAAGAAAGTGCTTTGTACATAAAGACCTAGCTCAAACTACCCACGTCTTTCTCAGAACAGACGGTGGAAGAAAACCCCTTCAAAACCCTTATGAAGGCCCCTACAAGGTAGAAGAACGCGATGAGAAGACATTCGTCATCAGCATAAAAGGAAAGCCTAAACGTGTCTCCATAGACCGACTGAAACCTGCTTTCATACCTGTAGAAGACAACGTGCCAGCTTACGCATCTGTCCAGGAACCACTCCCAGAAATCAAACGAACTAGATCTGGTCGCAGAGTACATTTTCCCGACAGATACCTGTCGTAATGCAATTAAATTGGCAAATTAAATTAATTATTTTCTTTCTACAAAACCCATATTAAACTCAAAGAGGTTAAAAGAAATTTAAAAAATAATGCCTAAAGCACATATTCAAGACATAGCTAACCATGTATATTTTTTTAAAGTTACTGATACTAAAGTCTACAATTTTTGTATAAATTTTGAACTCTAGTACTGTTGTTATACAATTTTTATTTTCAAAACATAGCGCAGAAACACTATGTAGAAAGAAATGCATCTCGGTCATCGACGAGATGAACCGTTGTAATGTTGAAAAGTTTTTCATCTTTAAAAACATGTTCACCATGTAACTAGTTGTAAGAAAACGAAATGGTAAAGTAAACAAACCATTCAACTAGCTATAGTAATTTAAACATTACACAATATCTTACACTAAATATAGAAAATGTATCATATATAAATATAATAGCATAAAAATATCTGTTACCTAAAGAACATGATAACATGTGTTATGCTGACCATATAATCAACATAACACATGTTAAAAGGTTATTACTAAAATTATTGTTTACTGATATATTCATCATCTTACCGAAGCATAGGTAAGCAATCGTACAAAATATACTCTTGTTCGTTCATGAAAAATGATAATACTATACAACCACAATAACGATAAGTTAGAAATAAACACTCAAAATAAGACTCAAATTTCATGAACACAACTTTATATTTTTGTGATAAGCATAAATTAAAAACATTTAGATTTTAAGCTTAAGTTTAATAATAATTTTCTTTTTATTCCAGTGATAGGGAAATCACTTTGTTGAATAATATAAAAAATCCTGTATTATACTTACCATATATATATATGTAGATTTTAATCAAGCTTAAGTTGTCTGAAATAACGACTTGTATTTAATCGTAAGTCACTTGACTCCTTTATTTGCTAAAGCAAAATGTTTATTTAGGAGGTAGCTTAAGTATTTATTATTTATACTATTAATACAATTTAAGATGACTTTTAAAGTGATGTTATATATTTAAAATAAGTCTTAAAGATAAAATGTCGAATGTAATTATTTTTAGTTTATTTACAATAGGCAAATGCAACACAATTATCTTTGATTTATATTAATCAACAATAAGCAAGTTGGAGTATATACTTATTGATCTACATCAAAGATAATTGTAAGAATATGTATTAGTATTACATCCATACTTTAAGATTATGTAATTTTAAGTCGTTTAAGAAACTGGGCGGAAGGTATGTAATATGCAAGCAATTTATTAGCCACAAAGTTTATTTTTTTCTTATGGTAACCCTTCATTCAAATGACAACCGGCCGACTTTCTGTTATCCACAGAACAGGAGAATTATTCACTTTTCTGCTCCCTGCTGATTCGGTCGTGTTGTCGAACTTACTAGTAACTTGTAGATTTGCATAATGCATCACTTCTAGTCTTTAAATATTCCTCTGATCTTTGTACGCGTGAGAAATAAATCAAACAAATAGTGAACCTTCTTTCATTTAATATCTCCGCGACAATCATTAACGTAAGCGCTCTGGTGAGTATTGGTAAGTATCACAATACACTACATACCGCCGAACACATCTAAGACAGATAACCTCAAACGTTAAACCGGCGTCAGTGACTGGTTTCTTATCACGATTAACCAGGACAAAGGACCGAAACCCAGCACTCTGCATACTGGTAAAACCAGTACCTTAGCATACATACATTTCATCAATTATTGTTCGAACAATCTATTTAAATGAATGTTTATATTCTAATTACAGTTGAGCCGGCAATGGCTGGGTGAGCAGCAATGCTTCAGGACCCTAACCCTAGGCACCTCCTCCATGACCATCTGGATGAGATTCGTACCTTCGGAAGTCACCCTGAGGAGAGTTCCCACTGCCAAGCCTGGAGGGCTGTTTGGTGCCAAGATACATCAAGTCTGCAAGTCAGTATCCTATTTTTAATAAATCAGTATGTTATGAAATTGCATAAATTGGTTTTGTTGTAACATCCACAAGTCCCTTTATATATAATGACTTTGTTTCATTTGCGTTCATCTTATTCAAATTTATCATTTTCAAAAATTTTAATTTTAATTTATGTCTTCACTTATTCTGAAAATGTATTGTTGTGTGCTTCCAGGACACTTATTTTCATTAGAATAATAATTCTGTGATTTTTTAATTCTCTTCACTTCATACTTGTGTGTACCTCTAACTATACTTTTTATGTATACTTGTTTTCCCTCCAATATAATCATCAACTTGTCAAATGTACTGCATTGCATTTGTTTAGTTTACTTTGAAAATATTTAGAACTTTTTCAATTATGATGAAAATCTATCGAGAAAGTATCTAATGAAATTTTCTTACACTATCAGATCTTGTCTGATTTTATTGTTTTAACTTTTGTTTTTTTATTCCCCAGACGGCAGAAGCGTGACATTCCATTCATCGTGACATCTTGCGTGAGAGAAGTTGACAGAAGGGGAATGTCGGAGGTGGGGCTGTACCGAGTCTCAGGTTCTGCCTCAGATCTCTCCAAGTTGAAGAAGTCTTTTGAAACAAGTGAGTACATTTTTCTTGATTCTGTAATGATGTAAGACCTTGAAATTTTATTTTGGGTATACATTAAATGTCTCATAAGGTTTTCTGAATAAAAATTTGATAAATTAAGCCTTTTTTGTGCTGCAAAGAACTGTAAAAAAAAAAACTCTGTAAGTGGGAACTTCTTAAGTGAGTTCACTTTATTATCTTGTAGAACTATGCATGTAATTGAAGAATCTAACAATAAATATTCATATAACTATCTATGTAAATTAAAATTTTTGTTGAAAATGCCTACATTAAATTTTTCTTGCAAAATACTTTTTACGATGCTCACCAGAAACTAACCTAACTTGTCTTGAACTAAAACAAACGGACCAATAATTCATCACAAGGGGTTTTAAAAGTTTATCCCCATGCTCTATGAAATCCACATATAAGTGCGCATGCGCGGTTTCGTGGAATACCTAGGATAGCTAAAGACGTGCACAATGTGCCCAAATGTTTAAAGGGATACAGTCGTTTACCTTCCAGTGTGCATTTCCTAAAGCACACTGTTAGTAGTTCGCTCAACAGAATATCGCTTGGCATCGTGGGCGATGCCCGCTTAATTTAGTAAGCAGCAAGTCACCCCCGTGTCTGGAGCAGTTTTTCCGTCTCAGCTGGTAAAATGTCAAACTTAAAAATCTAGCAAAATAAATTTTATAATATAAATTAATGAATTTATTTTGAACCACTCAAATTTAATATAATAATCGACCAGTTCCGGAAGTACCCTTCCTTCGTCAGGAATATATTTACACATTGTTTGTGGAGGACGCTTAAACGCATATTTTTCATACTGTTGGTAAAGAACGGGAAACGCTTAAAAGTGTTTTTTTTGTAATTACGTACTATTGGTAGACGGCAGGTAACGCAAAGGCATGTTGTTATTCGGTGAAGTAAAGAGATGTGTACTGGGGTCAAATCCATAAGGACAGAAGAAACGAATACTGGAGCTCAGATACCTTCACAGAAACACCATTTATCGCAAAAATAATGACCACAGACAGATTTCGTCAAACATGGAGGGCTTAGCACTTCAATGACAATGAAAATATTGAAGATGAATCAGATAAGCTATGTAAAGTCAAACCAGTATTAGATTATTTCCTTCCGAAGTTTATAAATATTTACAAACCTCATTAGCAATTATCTTTAGATGAGGGTATAGTCCTTTATAAGAGGAAGATTATTCTTTAGAGATAATGCGGCAAAAATAGTATGGGATTCTCGTACGTATACCAGAGGTGTTAGTTGAAGTTTGCCGGTTTTACTCATAGATGTCGCTAGAGATATGTATACATTTCTATGATTTGACATCTATGTCATATTTTTCTATGGACATTAACCTTCAAAAATACACAAGTTACATTCTGCCAAAATAATAGTGTCATAGTTGGTTACCTCAGTGAATATGTCGAGTTTCGTTCCAATTAAATCGCATTCACGGCATTCGTTGCTTTTCTTATTTCATCAAAAGAAAAAAGCAGTTGAAGCTCATCGGTTGCTGGTAGAAACTTATGGTGAACATGCTCCAGTGATTAGAACATGTGAGACATGGTTTCGTCAATTTAAAAGTGGAGATTTCTATTTAACAGACAATGAACATCCTGGTGCAACGAAAAAGTTCGAAGACGAGGAATTGCAGGCGTTATTGGATGAAGACCCAACCCAATTGCAACAACAATTGGCCCAAACACTTAATGTGACCCGAGGAGCAATTTGCCAACGTTTAAAAGCCATGGGAAAGATCCAAAGTATGGAAAATGGGTACCACACCAAATGAACGAGAGACAAATCGAAAAAACCGCCAAACCGCCTCATACAGCTAAAGTAGTGAAAAGAACACTCTCAAAGCATTGAATTGGGAAATATTATCGCACCCGCCATACTCTCCAGACTTTGCCCTGTCCGACTATCACCTTTTCGCATCGATGGGACACTCACTCGCAGAGCAGCGCTTCACCAATTTTGAAAGTCGAAAAATGGCTCGTCGAATGGTTTGCCTCGAAAGAGAAATTTTTTTTTTGGACTGGTATCCATGATTTGCCTCAAAGATCGGCAAAATGTATAGAATCCGATGGTCAATACTTTGAATAAAAAAAAATTGAAATTCCCTTGAGAATTAAGCGTTTTATTTATTGAAAAAACCGGCAAACTTCAACTAACACCCCTGGTAGTGTGCAAAAGCTGTACAGACTACATATGCAATTTCTAAATTTATTGTGCTCAAGGAATAAAATTATTGAAACCCATTAAAACTGTTGTATCAACTTATACTGATTTATGGCATCATCTGTACATGGATATCTACTACAATTGCGTCGGAAATAGTCAAATACTTTTGCAACATAAAAATTGAATTTGTGGCACGATTTGAAAAAATAGGTGTTCATGTTTTTATATTTTACAAATTATATGTTATGTTGAACTTGCATAAAATGACTAATTATCATACAATACTTGAAAAGTGCAATTTTATCAAAAATTTATCCTTTAATATCATAATTTTGTATCCAAAATTTAAAAATTTGTAACAAGACATAATAGAAGATTTCATCTATCGTAAAACGGAAATTTTATTCTCCATACTTCAGAAGTTATAGCTTTTTATGTGAAACGTAATTTGGCGCCCGAATCTGAAAAAATTGCCCGCTTCCGCATACATTGTTAAGACTAAGGAGTCTTAATATATTCCTGATGAAGGAAAGGTACTACCGAAACCGGTCGATTATTATATTGAATTGAAGTGGTTCAAGCCACAAAGTAAATGCTCTACAAATATGTCATGAATTTTCCTTTTGCGTGATAAGAATAAACATTTCTGCAAATGTTGAATACTTTTATGTCTTAATTAATTTTTATAAAGACTAAGCTTTGGCAAATTTTTCCTTTCCTTTTATTGAGTTTCGAGCATATCTGGTTTGAACCACCACCGCCTATAATGAGACAACCATTTATTTTTTTGTAAAAGTTATTGTATCGGACAAGCTCGTGAGGGAAATAGAAAACGTTGACATTTTTCTATTTTTCTCAACACCGGCGAACAGTGTTACTCCTACGAGTGTAGATAATGACAACGGATAGGCGAAGTAAGGCACTTTAATACTTACGTTCCCCAATGATACCGTGTCCCGGCTCCAACGCCGAATTGTGGGACCGCCTTCCACATTTGATAATATTACAATTGTATGTTTGTTTATGTTTAAATCTAGATTAAGGGAGTTCGGCAACATATATGGAAAAATAAATGATATTGAGAAATAAGCCGGCCGGGCTCCTTTTAAACATAATTAGTAATAACACAATGTATATTTAGAGTTTTGAATTGTATAAAAGATTCCCCTGAATATGTTTGGGCCGGGGACCCGTTGATCCCTTTATATAATATCTATCTAAATAAACGTGCCCAAAAGAAGTAGTTTGGGTCAGAGGATAGAACGTGGATAGAGGCATCACATACGTATTTGGAGCACCCATTGCCGAGAGGGCAATGGCTTGCTCACGCGACACAATAGCCGACCCCTGACGCCGTGCTCGGAAGAGCTCAGCGTCTTAGTATAAATACCAGTGGGCATTCACGGGCAAACCACTCTTGTTTGAAACCTCGCCCCGCACTCACCACTTTCGCGACTCTACGCTCTGACTCACAGCTTCCTACCTGCTATACTTCGAATATTGTTTTACTTGCTACACCCTGAACCATTCGCATCTTCCCGCCCTTGGATAACCGACCTAGCAGAGTTCACCAATTGGCGAAAGTAGTCCGCACAGAATATATCCTACTTACGACGAGACTGCATTCTGGCGACTACCTGAACCGGGCTCCTGAACGACTGAAGCTGCAGACGAGTAGCGGCTACAACAACGACTTGACCGGCCCCTATTTTCACAGTCTATGTATCGGACCCCGAAACGTCCGATATAGTTACCGTGTGGTGCGCTGATATCGAAATTATTAGCTAATTGCATATAAATGGTTGTCTGTTTTCAAAACTAGCATCTGATCCGTGTTTTTGATTTTTAGATTCCTATGAAGCTGAACAGCTTCTCAAAGAGGTGGACATCCACTCCGTGACGGGCATCCTGAAGCTCTACCTCCGCGAGCTGCCGGAGGCGCTATTCACGGACGCCCTGTACCCCAAGTTCTTCCAGGCCTTCAGCGGGCAGCAGGGGCAGGGGGGCCCCGGGGAGGGGGCGGGTAGTGCCGCCTCGCTACGGCAGCGGGAGTTACAGAAGTGCTACGAGTTGCTGCCTGACTACAATAGGAAGTGTATCGACTTTTTATTGGGACACTTTATAAGGTATGTAATACAAAATTATTTAGCATCACTTTTTTACGCTCTTTGTAATGTGATATTATAGTTCGACCAAAACAAAAGACCTTTCCCTAGTGTCGTCTGAAATGAAGCTTGGTATCGGAGATGAAGGTTGATGGCTTACCACGTACGTCGTGGTAAGCCATCAACGAAAGCTAGTGAAATCACAATAATCTCCCTTTCAGCGCACGGCAAGAGACGTGCATCTGCCACCTTATTTTGCTTGTAGTCTAGCTATTCAAGGTTTTACCCATAGAAATAATAATGTCTCCAACGTCGTTCACCCACATAGCTGCACATCACATCTACGCACAGCGGCACTTTACCTTTGTTTCTGCCTACACACCAAACTCACAACTTCAATTGGCTCCGCCGCTTTGATAGTCCGCTCTGTTTGGTCATAGCTCAGTGACAGTGGGTATGCTTATATGCCATATCTCCCTTTGTCCCTCTTATCTATGGTTTTACCATACATATGTCTCAGCATCTCACTCACCCTCCAGTCAATGAGTTTGTAATAGGTATTAAAAATCCATTCTGGATTGCTAGCCTCGCTTCCTCTGATAACTTTTTACTAAGATTACTGTCTTCATTTCCGCCATTAAATGAGTTTTGTGCGTTCACCCTTCTGTCGTCCTTATCTGCCTTCCTTTTTCTCACGGACATACTTACCAAACACCCAAACTCTTTCCCCTTGTGAAAGTTGATAAAGTCTTATTTTAACTATCTATCCAACTATCACGACGTTTGTCCGAAGGGATAAGCAGAGATGATGGACCACCACACAACTCTGTCCTGGCACACATTTCTTGCTTCATTCACATTCATACCTCCTCTCATATTATGTACTCATCATAAGTACATACTCTTTTAATATGAATTTTTTGTTTAAAAAACCTTTGTAACTTTTTCCACTTGTTTATTTTCGACCAGACCGGTTTCACCCTATCACGGGCATCTCCAGACTGGCGCAAGTAAAACTAAATCTATGGTATATATAGTATCTATGTCAGGAATGAGTCCCATTGATTTCTAATATTGTTTTTATTTATAACTTGAAATTTGTTTTATTGCTGACGGTACGGCTTTACAATTACATTTAAAACTACTTCTCATATATTCCCCTTACTAATCTTAATCTTGTTCACTTCACTTTCTTCAGCCTTGCATTCTTTCCGAACCAACACATTCTAGCATGGTTTTTCCACACATACCCCTCAGGGATCTCATTTCTACAGCATTCAGTCTACTTTCATCATTAACTAACATTTTAACCCACTTTAATTTATTTCCACAGGGTGAACCAGCATGAATCTGAAAACAAGATGTCCCTGCACAACCTGGCCACCGTGTTCGGTCCCACGCTGCTGCGCCCGTCTGTCCGCCAGGATGCGGCCAAGCAGCGCGACTTGCTGGCCGCCGGCACAGTAGACGTCATGGCGCAGGCAGGCATCCTGTACTGCCTGCTGCAGCACCGCCACCTCTCCTCGCGCATCTCCTCGTCAAATAAAGACACCAGCTGATTGAGACAGTAGATGGTGCCATATGAAGACAACTAGTTTTTTCGCTACTAGAAGTGGTGTTTCGTCAATCACGTCGACTTTTTATTTGTATTGCCTAAATTTTGGGAAGTTAGCGTGTAAACTAATTTATTGCTGTATACGGTTGAGGTGTTTCAAACTTCATCATGAATGATGACCATCGAATCGACGCTCAGCACCGACTTTGCGTTTTTGATGTTTGAACGGTCCCCGTTAAACTTTTGTGCATAATCAAAGACCTCCTTACATTTCCCACACATTGAGATGGCAAAATGCTACACTAGCGCCTCTAGTGGCCCGAGTTGGTGGAATTGGATTTTCCCATACATGTTAATAAATTTTCTGTTAAATAAATTAAAGACAGAAATTTAAAAAAATATATATTAGGCAACCTGCATATGATTTTATTCCTTTTTTCCTCATAAAATATTACGGAGGCTATTAGGTCTGTACTAACAGTTATAAGTCTCGCCGCTCGACACTCCCAATCGGTCTGGTGATTGAGAAAGGAAATAAAATACTTTTAATTAATTGTTAGAAATTTTCTTATTATTTTCTATTTTATTTATACGTATATCTATGCTTTAAATAGATATAACTATTTAAATGTCCTCATTAGTATTTGGCATACTTAACTTCAGTTTGAAACACCTCAGCCTTAATGTTTATTCACACGCAACATCGCAAATTATGGTATCAGTTGAAGCCATGTACACAATGACTGGTCGGGTCCATGGGAAAATGCTTGTATATTATTATCGTTCATTAGGGTTAATGGCTTCAACTGATCGCCTTTTGGTACTACGTGTGCGCGAGCAAGCCATTATTACAAAAAAGTGATGTTTGAACCTGGATTTTTTATTAACCTCTTCAATGTTGAATTTCGGAGTCATCTACTCTGTTGTGAAATAGTTTAAATGCCATGATTTTTTTATAGCAGTGATGCACAACTTATTTAGCAGAAGGGCCTCATTACTTCTTTTTCAAAGGTTCGCGTGCCGCATAGTGTGAGGACGGGGTGGCCAGCGAAATTCACAATTTAGATTTTCGTGACCTAGGATTTCTCACCTGTTCTTCAAATTCTATTAAAAACACTCTGAAACCATCCATCCACTTATCCATACATTTGACGAGAAATCTAAAAATAGGCACTACGTATAACCACGTCAAATATTCAGCTTTTTTATTTTGCCAACTGAACTGAACAAAATGGGCTTGCTTGCGGTCCGTGGGTTGTGCATCACTGGTTTTTAGTGTGTTTAAACATCGCGTGTGATTCAGCTACGTTTGGTTACTGCATGGCACTGATCATATATGATTCAGTTGGAGCGAGAAGTTTTATATTGCCCGTTAGGACATGAGCTCGTGAATTTATCATACCGTCAAGTTAGGATATCATAAAACCGTAGACTAAAACTCAATTAGGAATATTTCAACTCCATCCGAAATAAAATATAACTGTCTCACCATCCCCTGAACTAAATCTTTTACAGATTTATGTATTCTGTTAAATAGGCTGATGTAATGTATCTATAGTTACTGATATTTCAAAGCAAAATGTCCGACTCAATGCATTTATGATGGAATAAATTTGGCTATCATTTCTTTGTAATCATTATTAAACCATTTGCCGCGAACTACATAATGTTATTCGCAAGTAATCCGTGCCTCCAACGCTGCGAGCATGTTTTGATGCAAGCGTTTTAAGGGAAAATATGTGACTGCCAAACAGAATGCCGTGCATGTTCGTTATTTATATATGTACAACGAAAATGCGGTAAATAGTTTAAACTATACAAAATATTTCCATATTTTATGGATCTTGTCCAATTTTGCCTGGCGATTGAATAAAATGTCGACGTGTATCAAATTATAGTGTCTTGGAAGAGTACAATCGAAAGCGCACAATATTATCTAAATTCTTGTCCATTTTTCTTCAATATTGGCTAATAAAGCAGATGCGGATTAATAATAGTACGTGATTTTCTTTAAGTCTAGAATATTAAAAACAGGTTTTTTTTTGCCGGGGGATCTGTCTACAGTTATTTACTTGTAGAAAAAATTCAATTCTCTCGATGATCAGTGACTCGTGGTTAGAGGGGATATTTCCAAAATTTTAATACACTTAATACAGTCCTATTGTAATCGGTGTTTACCTTTGCTAGAAATGCATCTACGTTTATCATTTTTGCAATAATAATACATATGTGGACATTTATTTTTGTTAATGTCCTTCTTGCCAGATTATTTGCTGGCGTGAATAGTTGAAGTTGTCGAAATTACCATTGCATAGATTTACGACGACTTCTGTGCTTAAAAAGCGAATTAGTATTCAATATATTTTACAGTTTTTTTCTCCAGTACCTACGTGCATAATATTAATGTAATGTTAAATTTATGTTCCAGATTATTAAGACATTCGTTTTATAGATGTGTTGTTCTTGTATTATGGATAACACTTTTTCAGGATTTTATTTGTTTTTAATGTGAATTAATGCATTAAAGATAGAATATTCTCGATGAAATTAAGGACAAAAAATGTTTATATAAAAACTATTTGTCTCTTGAAATACGACATCTTCTCTATGCATTAGATCTATCAGTTATGTAAATATTTTGGTTGTCAGTGATGTTATGTACATTTAACCGTAAATCAAAGAGAAGATAAATATTTGCATGACTTTTCTCAAAAAACAGTACAAAAGACAAAAATTTCAAAATGTGTATCTACTAAATGTACTAAAAGCGGAAGACATCAATCGTTCTAATATTTATGTTGAATCTTTGTGAAAAAATGATGAAATTGTGGCTGAATAATTTGACTAATTAAAAAGACTTCAGCTGTTTCCAAATGACCGGCGTGTGATAGGGTAGGCAGCAGAATTAGAAATTAATGTGTAGAGATTTAGCGATTACAGTATCCATTACGTACCAGTATTCATTTAAATGTTTTGAACATTTCATTACTGGATATTATACGAGTCCACGATGATCCCACAATTGCGTGGAAATCAAATAGGTTCTTGTAGTGGCTTTAGGTGTGTTGTCCAACCAATGTTAGATTGTCACGGAAAGAAAAGTCTTCCTAGAAACTGTTGTATTTTATAGATTTGTGCCAGAGTTTAACAACAAAACTCACCCATCGATGATAGATTTTTAATTTCTTGGATTGAATTTAGAAATATATGTTTAGATTCTGCATTATTACGGAAAATATAAAATTTTCTGCACACTCAAATTATGTAACATGCGTAATATTTTACTGCTTTTGTAAGGTTTTTTTTTTTTTAATGAACAAAAGATTTATGAGGTGTTCTAATATAAATATGAGTAGGCAACCTTGCATCTAAATCACATCATTATTATTTTCACAAATAATAATGACAATCTAGTTTCAAAATAATAAACACAAAACACACTTAGTAATAGGATAGCCATGAAAATTTTCTTATTTTAGAAAATGCATTTTACTAACGTTTTCATAATAAGTATTTAATTTTTGTTGTATGTCTAGGCGTGTTTAATTTAAACATACATTTTACAATGTACATACATAATATAATTTGTAATTTTAGTAGTGCGTAAGATATAATACTTTGCATGTATGATATGTTTTTGGTGCTTCTCCTAGATTCGTACATTTCTGTGTGTGTTTTATCTTGCGAACCGTTTTATGATTGCATTTATCGCTTTATATTTAAGATAACACAGCTGACTTGAAATTAATATTTTAACTATTGTGATGAATTCTTGAGGCACTCGCTAAACATTTATTTGATTACATAACGCAGCTTTGAAAAATATGAGATTAAAAATATTTAGATTAACCTCTTTTACTTCCTCTGCAATATGAGTTTTTCTATTTGTTAAAGGTTGGAATTTACCGTTGTCCAACTCAGAGTATCTTTTGAAATCGTTTATACTTAAATTATTACATTTGATGGATCGTACGAAATGCAAACCGGTAGTAGTTAAACTTTATGCCCCACATTTAAATGTATATTTTACCAGCTTGCACCATTAGTGCAAGGCAGATTGTTCGCAATTTGTACTTTATTTAATTACACCTGATTCAAAATGCTTTACGTAGTGTATTTATTGGATGAATTGGGTTAAAGTTACCATTTTAAACAAATATTTTATATTTCGAAATGTTTTAACACACTTATTGTTTATATGATTTAATTTACTATTTTAATTTCCACGTCGCCGGCTATGAACCAGAAAGAAATATCATGAAATTTGACCTTTCACAATGTCTTAAACCAGTCAGCATTTCGTATAAGTCTGATGTTTTACATACATACATATTACAAATCTCATGATACATTTTTCTTGCCCCTTTTCCGAGGTCATTGTGCCGTACGCGTAACACTTATACATACTAATACACATTCCGTCTTACTCATAATCGCAGCATAAATATTATACGGGCTCATAAGGTCGGAATAGTGAAAAACGTTCCTCATGATCGCAGTGCGTTTGTATACCGACCGTATACGGGGGTAAATTAGCTGTCAGATTTATACCGACCGGCCTCCTAGTATAGCAGATTTTGTTGACGTTTTACTGCGAGGTTTGACAAATATCGATCTGTTAATTCTGTTTTGCGCAAGAAAAATAAAAATGACATGGTAACATTCATTTGCAGAACTATCGGAGAGAGATTTTAAATTGAAATATCGATTTACCAAAGCAAATAAGATGCGCATTATCGATCAAGTAAATCGACATGTCATGTCCCGAATCCACAAACGAATCTGTGAATCAATAGGAAGAGGTGTATTAATACCATCGATATATAATTTATTGGTCGATGGGTATTACTCCTTAAATAATAATGTCCAAGTTTGTTAAGTGAAACCTCAATACTTAGTAATATTCCTATGTAATAAAAACATCATAACATTCTTTTCACCGTTCCGCAATGTGCGTGCCCCAGCGTGGCAAAATATTTAAAATAATCATGATATGGACATCTGAAGAAACGTGAAGTTAGCAACACAGTTTTTAAGGTTTGGGGCAGAGTGATGCCAGACTATAAAACTCATAAACCCTTGGTAAAGCTATTCTCGGCATAAATATTATTATGAGTAAGGATTTTAACACGAGCGGTATAGGCCCTATTGCTTGCATACCTATACCATCGCTATAAAGGCGCAACAAGGATTCATTATAAGTAAGACGGATCGAGTGTACAATTTTAGTATGTAAAACATTTCATTTCCAAAATACATATTTTGAATTGATTTATTTTCTACAAAACAATTAACGTTTGTGATTATTAAGTGTAATCAAGTAACATCTACGTAATATTTTTAGTAAACTCTTATTATTTAATGTCATTTTGTAGATTTGAACATTGCAAGTGACAAAAATAGTTACTCTCATCATAAATTACTAAAATATAACAACTGTAAATATTATTTTATAGTGTTGCTAAGGACTTAAGTCATGAATTGCCTGCTTGTGGTTCTGCATGAATTTAGCTTATTTAGATGTAACTATTTTTTACCATTGCAGGACTGAATAGTGGTTGAATGATCGATACAAATATGCGTGTATGTAAAATTAATGTTAATTCTAAATACACCGGACCTAAGAAACCATATTTCGAATGAACGAAATCTCAAGTAATTCAAAATTATAGTTTTTTTTATTAATTCTGAATTTTTAATTATTTCACTCAAGCTGCGTTCAGCCAATTCTTTAAAATGCTCAAACTGAATTATCATTTAGCTCTGAACTATCACTACGAAATACGGTCAAGTTCGTTCATGACGGCACCGATAGTGTCAGTAAATTATGTTCAAATGTTGTAATAAGTGGAAAAAAAATTGATGGAACTGTTAAGATAATTCTAAGATTAATATCTTATTTTAACAGCTGAGCAGCAAGCCACTATGTATATATGCAATAAAACATAAGCAGTTTATAAAGGAACTTAACTGTATCTTGCATAAGAGAGAAATTAATTGAAAAATCTTCTTTACGGTACGTAATGATAATATAATGAACCTATAAAGTACCTTTGCATGCAATAGCGTCTCCCACACATACGTTACCGCCTGCGTTTCTCGATCTTTGCCCCAAAACGCCCACCGATCTGCCCGCCAATACGCCAGATCGATCTGCCGACCAAAACATTTCTTTAAGCTGGGTAAAAAAAGTCACCACACTTCAGCGGGCGGGCCGATCCATTGATCGACTGATCTCCACGTGGAAGTGTATGTGTAAAGAGATTTCTCAGGGATCGGAGCGAAGTGTGGCCTGATGCGTACAATCAACTATGCCCATTTACCAATTAAAATAATAATGTTGTGTCATAATTACCCAGAAGATTATAAATTACTTACATATAAAGAGTGCAAATTTAGATAGTTTACTTGTGATGTTTCGTTAAAAAATTTGATTTTCTATAAGCAATCGGTGAAAAGCCATAAACATTAAATAAACAAATGCACGGCGCGCGCTCAAACACTTACGTGTAACGGCATACCACGCCGATCCCTGAAAAAAACCTGACGGGAGATCCGGGCGTTCGAACTGCAGGTTGCTTGCCTTTACACATACGTTTCGGCGGACGTATAATGTCCGCTAATTTATAGATGGAGTTATGTACATATACGCAGTGTCAAGGTTATGTGAAGCTTAGAGATTTATTTTGTGTACATCTTTACTAATATTCGCATAATATGTTTTTTATTGTGTTTATTGCTAAATTTACAAACGATGTCAGTTGCAAAAATTCAATAATTATTTCATCAAATTACCCACTTTCTGTTTAATTCAAAGAAGGAGGAGTGAATTATTATGGTTTCGTTTGCATATTCCTCTAGTCGCATTGTCAGTTTTTATGCAGTTTTATGAATTTAAGGTAGAGATAAATTTTAAGTATTTTATTGTTTTTTTTATGATACATATTAATGACGGCTTATTTCATCTCAAAAGTAAGTATTAATTTCATACTTATCACATAAGTTTATTATCCAACAAATACTAATATCGCCCTTGAGGTGATTTTTCACAAAAACGGCGCTATACAAATCATCCAATTATTATTATTATTATCGAATTTACACTGTTCATTCTGAATTGATAAATTCTGTCTTAGTTTCTAATCTTATTAAATCAATAAATCTGATTTTTTCAGAACGGTTCGATATAGAATTCATGATACATCGCAGTACATATACCTGCCCATTTTTCAATTCTATTATGATCACAAATTGATAAACACCTGAAAATTTTGCGATAATGCGAATTTTTACATTTTCACGAGAATAATATGAAATTCTCAATTTTCGCATAAGTAACTTTGATTTTTCATATTTTTCACGCGATATTCTGGCATTTTAAAATAAGAAAGTAACATTGTACATTCTAAATATTTGTTTGTTCTACAGTTTTGACAAGCTTGAATAGCCATAAAAAGGAATTCAGCTAGCTTCATGTCGAAAACGCCGCGTATTATCATTATATTTACGTTTAAAAAAAAACATGAATAATTTTAAAATAATGAAAAACATCATTTTTTTAATTAATAGTCATAATAAAAATAAAAAAACTAAATATATTCACCACTTTTGTTGCAAAATTCCACCCCCGTTTGCTTAAATTAATCCAATTTTCCAGAAAGTGAGGCTAATTTCTTAAAAAATCACGTGAGTTTCACCAAAATAATGCGAATTTCAGCAAAATGACGCGACTTTCACCGAAAAACATCGTAAATTTCACCAAAATAACGCGAATTTCACTGAAAAATAACACCATTTTTCTCAAAAAATAATGCGAAATTTTCAGGTCCCTATAAATTAAACCCCGGGTTTTATAACTGCAAGTATCTTGTTCAAGGACTTGGATGCTATGGTATACATTAGTACTGTCCAATGTGTAAAATTAACTTCTACACAGCTTTTAATAAATTACTTTTTAACCAACTTCGCATAATAATAATTTGTATTGTAATAATTAACTAGACGATCTCCTCAATTAGGGAAAGTTGCTATGAAATAACTGCATAATTAATATTGTAGTATTATTTTGCTTGTGTGAAACGTGGAGGTTGATGATATTTTATTTTGCAATTTATTTTTTTGAAATGTCAATTATTAATTTGTAGGACATCCTGTGTATAATTTATGTATGTACGTATGTGTGGCAATATTTCGGTGTGTTTACATACAAAGCTATCTTATCTCATTTATATTGTATCAAAATTATACTTGTTGAACCTCGGTTGACTTGGATGTTTGTCAAATTCACAAAAATGTTTTGCCAACTTTCTCGCTCAAATTTCTTTCCGCATCCAGTAGAATAAAATTATCTATAACCGAGACTGATCATTTTTTAAACCTTTTGATATGAAATTATGCATCTTAATGATTTTCCAAGAAAATATCAACCTGTTATCGTAAAATAAACGTGAATGTTTTCGCAAATGTTACAGGGGCCAACATTTCAAATGTGCTCATTTGCATTGTATTAATCTAATTACAATTAGCGTATTTATAACACAAGTAATATTTAATGTTAATTTCGGTGAAGTTTTAGAATTCACAATTCCAAAAAAGTGCTTCATTTTTAATTTATCATACATTTTAATATAATATGTTTTTTAGTGTCTAAGCCAATTAAATTTGAACTTGTGTAGACTTGTAAAAATTACAAATATGAGTATTATAAACTTTATTCTTGTATTTCTTTACTGCCCCAGCTGTGTTACCTAACATTTTATACTTTAACATAATCCAATAACCAACGAACCTGACTCAGTGTGTACATTAATGTTGACGATATCCACATTAATTCATCATGGTGCTACATCCCAGGGTGGGATTTAGCCTTCTCCACAAATATTCTCCACTGGCTGCGGTCCCTCACCTCCAGATCCCAGTCCTTCCCGTCCTGCTCCAATCCTCCTCAGTCTACCACTGGGTCACTTCCACTGGGGCACCCACATTATTTATCTTCACCAACAAGTTGACAATTAGGGAAGGTGGATACTCCTGTCCCGGTGACATTGGATCACC
The DNA here is from genome assembly GCA_022606495.2 of Halesus radiatus. Lineage (NCBI taxonomy): Eukaryota > Metazoa > Arthropoda > Insecta > Trichoptera > Limnephilidae > Halesus > Halesus radiatus. Next base: position 361,270 of record JAHDVE020001375.1, read on the forward strand.
CAATATTATTTTTCTGAGGAACCGGTTCCTTTTGGAATATGTTTGATCCTTTGCAAAACTTTTGTACTATGCCTTTGTTTACATATTTGTATATGAAAAAAAAATCGAAGTAACTGGTTCCTTACTTAGAGTTTCGCTTTCCATTCCTTCAGAAAACTTACCCCACCCCCCCATGAAATCAAAAATTTACCAAATCCCAACACCCAACATTAGCATACAAATTAACCTTCCCACCATCGGGAACTGGTTCAATATCAGTCTCCGGTAACTGGAACTCCAGTGACAGCCCATTTCATATATCAACTGTCTCTAAAGATTTCAATTTGCTCATCACCCAAATTCAACATGAATACTCGTATGACAGCACTTGATATAACATACGTAATGTATAATCTATATATTAATATTCAATTTATTTTTTTAACTTATTGAAGTTGGTAAACCTCATTGTAATATTTAATCATTGAAGAAGATAATATTAACACATCCCAAATGAACCACGAAACCGAAAAAATAACAGAAATTAAAAAGATTTCAGTCGCATCTGGGACTCGAACCCAGGACCTCTACCTATCCGGGGTAACCGCTTAACCAACTTAGCTAATGTAACTTAGTGTTGGTGTAACAAACCATCTCAGTAATAGCCATATTTCTGTGCGTATTGATCGTTGTTCTTCGATCTCTAATATTTTTTCACTCCCGCATCGCTTCGTCTCTTACTAATTAGGACAAAGGTTGCGATTGGTTAGCTTTTCACCCCCGCCGCTCAGGTTTAGAGATGTGACCCTGTGGACGGGATGTCACAGCTGTGATGACCTATGAAGGTCATGTTTTAGCTCCAGAGAGCGAGTTACTTCCTGGTGCCCAACGCGCCCCTTCAGCCACCTCCAGCAGGTCTGACACAAGAGATGCTTAGTTAATCATCTGCTTGGAGTTCAGCTAACCTGGAGGGAGAGCAAATTCCCGGTGCATCATGCGCCCCCTCAGTTACCTCTGTCAGGTCTGACACAAGAGTTGCTTAGTTAATCATCTGCTTGGAGTTCAGCTAACCCGGAGGGAGAGCAAATTCCCGATGCCTTACGCACCCCCTCAGTTACCTCTGGCAGGTCTGACACAAGAGATGCTTAGTCAATCGTCTGCTTGGAGCTCAGTGACCCAGATGGAGAGTACTCTTTATAACCCGTTGGCAGGACTGACACAAGAGATGCTTAGTTAATCGTCTGCTTGGAGCTCAGTGACCCAGAGGGAGAGTACTCTTTATAGCCATTTGGCAGGACTGACACAAGAGATGCTTAGTTAATCGTCTGCTTGGACCTCAGTGACCCAGAGGGAGAGTACTCTTTATAACCCTTTGGCAGGACTGACACAAGAGATGCTTAGTCAATCGTCTGCTTGGAGCTCAGTGACCCAGATGGAGAGTACTCTTTATAACCCATTGGCAGGACTGACACAAGAGATGCTTAGTTAATCTTCTGCTTGGAGCTCAGTGACCCAGAGGGAGAGTACTCTTTATAACCATTTGGCAGGACTGACACAAGAGATGCTTAGTTAATCGTCTGCTTGGAGATCAGTGACCCAGAAGGAGAGTACTCTTTATAACCATTTGGCAGGACTGACACAAGAGACGCTTAGTCAATCGTCTCCTTGTTGTAGTTCAGTGACCCAAAGGAAGAATACTCATTATAACCCCGGTGGTAGGACTGACACAGGTATATCCTGGTTATCAGTAAACCGAAGGGTGGAGGGAAAGATTAAGGTTCCCTTCGGGGGGACTGAGACAGGTGTAATCTGATTCTCAGTGAACCCATACAAATATATGTTAAGATCATTACATTTCCCATTATTGTTGAATTATTATACTATCGTATTATTGCTAACTAATAAAGACTTAATGCGGTCTCCGTACAAATTGTGCATTTATTTAATTAACCCGTTATGTCAATATTATAATGTTTTTTTTCTGATTCATGACTTTCATGACAGTTGCATTCTCACCTCATCTATTCTCTGCGATAGTATACCCAATAGAAATAGAAGACCAGTGTTAAATCGACTTCAACTTTCGTTCTATTCTATATCATGGACCGGCAATAGAAGTGTGTGAACGGCAGTCGCTACAGTCGATGACATAAAGATGAAGATAAGAATTTTTTTTAAATATGTTTTTTATATTAACTATAATTACCCATTTCCTTTTTTTTTAAACGTTTTTTTGTAATTTTCAATTTTTTTGTTTCCAGGTTTAATTTGTATAACTCTAATTTAATTTCAACTTTATTATTAAAAATAACATTACGACGCTTAGATGGTTTGGGCATGTTGAGCGAATGAACGAAGAGAAGAGTGTAAGGAGAATATATGACGCGAATGTGAATGGAAGAAGAAGCCGGGGACGCCTGAGGAAGACATGGCACGATCAAGTGAATCAAATACTCGAGTCGGGCCATTTCAGAAGTCGGAATAACAGAAGAGAATGTATAAGGCGTTGTATGAATGTGAATGAAGCAAGAATTGTATGCCAAGATCGAGTTGTTTGGTGCTCCGTCCTCTCTGCCTACCCCTGCGGAGAAACGGCGTGATGGTTACTTAGTTAGTTAGTTAGTTAATATTTTAAAAAAATTGTTCTACAAATTATACATGAAATCAACAAATAAAGTGCCGGTTTTATAACCATCCATTCGTAACGCTTGATATCATTTTTAACTAATATTTGGTCTACCTCCCGATTTCGCCGTTTTATGAGCGTTTGTCAGATTACCGGACGTTTGATAGCTGCCAGTTGATGCCCGACGATCGCTTATTTGAAACTGTGCACTATTTTAATTAAAAAGATAATATATAATTTGAATTTGTGAAATGAATTTCTTATCGAGCAGTGAAAGTGTTGACAAGCAAATGGCAATTATTCAAGATAAAAAACGGACGGATTTGTTAACAAAATGATTCGTTACGGAACTGAAATTTGGTGGTTCATTTTTAAAATTGGCCCCAAGAATATTCGTACAATATTTTACTGACAGATTTGCTGCGTCTCTGAGCTCCGCGAGTACAAATTTGAGTAAGTGTTATATCAAAGAAAGATTCGTTTGGATTCGATGAAATAGACCATAGAATAGAGAAGGTAGGAATCTGGCTATACTTTTATGCCATTTTAAAAATAGAATAAAGAACTCCAGTCCAATTTTTTTTTTCAATAATAACTTTCATACTTAAATACCAGTATATTTAGTTTTTTTTCTAAAGTTAGTTTTCATAGTTAAAATAATTTTCAAAGTTTCAATTTTTCAAAGCCCGCCAAAACGCTCCAGATCTTTGGCCAGTCGGTTTTGATCAAATTTGAGATTAGAATATCAAATGTCAAAAAAAGAATGATCTTATTTATCATACATAATTTTATATTCTATTCATGTTAAACCATAACTAAACATAAGTAATAAAATGATGTAGCTTTTTAGAAACTTTAACTCAAAGAATAATAATAATAAGTGTTGAGCATTAATAACGCTGAACGGTGTGATCCTGGAGGTTACTTAATGAACTAAATAACTAGGACACATAATCACCAGTAATCTGATAGATGATGATGATATTGATAGGCAAAGACAAGCTCTCAGTGTAAAATCAAACATGCTGAGTAGAAGATTTGGTTTTTTTAGTACCGCTGTGAAAAGGACTCTCTTCCTTGCCTTCTGCGCAATGTTGTACACGTGCGAACTCTGGGCAAACTATAAAAAGAATAGTATGGAAAGACTTTGTGTACAGTACAATAACGCCTTCTGCATAATGTTTGGCCTCCCCAGATACTGCAGCGCTTCCAGTATGTTCACGGAGGGGCTAGTTTCCGGTTTTGCAGCCCTTATAAGATCCAGGGTGGCTGGAATGAGGGAAAGAATAAACAGCTACGGGAATATCCTCATCATGGAGGCCCACCTCAGTCCTGCCTCAAACATCGACGCATACTGGAGAAAGATATTGCCCCTCACAATTTAAATGCTGCAGCACCTTAAAGGCTTTATTTTCATGTACTTATTTTAAAAAAAATATATATTTTTATTTTTGTTTTATATGTTTTGTCATTCACCTACTCTTATTATTATTTTGCTTTTTAAACTTTTGTACATATTTTGTATATTTTTATAACTATTGCATGTATATTTTGTATGGAATGTGTGGGACTGCACTAACCTCCCCACATACCGGAATAAATATTATTATTATTATTATTATATCCATATTGATAATTGGTTTCCTCATGAACACTCTAATTTCTTTCATTAATAATTGTTTTTTTTTATATTTAACAACAATTGTAGAGCTTAAAGTGACCCAAATAATGTTTAAATTTGTAAAAACTAAAAAAAAATACGTATTTTAAATACAAAACAAAATCGAAAAATAAAAATGTCCATACCAGTAATTTTTAATTAAATTTTTTTTTATATTCTATTTCCACATCATGCAATTTTTTTTTTAATGTATTCTTTTATATGGCAGAGTAATGCACTCACCGCTTTGTTCAGCTGAAATAAACATATTATTATTATTATTATTAATCCAAAAACAGAAACATGACGTCATATATTACAAATGCATTGGTACCAACATAGCAAGGTGTTTGGATGAGATGATTTTTTTATTCACTTTTAAATAACAATTTAAAAATTCTACATTTAATTGTGTATAATAAAAGTTATGTATTCAGAATCGGCGTTTGTTGATGTACATGAATAGATATTTTTAATTTAAAAAAATAAAACAATAACTTTGTTTTACATCACTTTTATTTATACTTCAGCCGACCGGGTTTCGCTACTACCGTAGCTTCTTCAGGGCAGTATACAACTAAACTATGAACTAAGATGCACATGTGTTATAGATCGATACAAACAGGCGAGTGAAGGGCCAAGGGTGGGAGATCAGCAGGTTCCTGCTGACCTGGAAGGGTGTGTACTTTGGTTATTGGGAATAATTTTTTAAAAAATTTAAAATTTTAAAAAAATGTCATCAGATAAGTTTTTGTTCAACAGTACCCCCCCATATGATTCAATTATGATAACATAGGTACATACCTATGTTAACTTTCCATATTTTGAACTGAAATAGGTAAGTGAAATAGGTGTGTTAAGAAAAATATGATTTTTTTTCAAATCCATACAATTGATGAAGTATCAAAATCCATATTTGATATGTGCACTATTTATTTCAATTCTAAAGAATATATTTTATTGTTTGTTTTCAATAAATCAAATAATTTTTTATTCTTATTTGTTTTCATTATATCAATTAATTGTATAGCCCCGTTTTCGGAAAAAACACCTCAACAATGGTTAGGTTAGGTTTGGTTTGGTTAGGTTAAGTTTGGATAGGTTAGGTTTGGCTTGGTTAAGTTTAGGGTATGTAAGGTAAGCTTAGTTTAGGTATGGTTTGGTTAGATTAGGTTAGGTTGGACTAGGTTAGATTAGGTTAGGTTCGGTTCGTTCAGGTTAACTGAAATGTATTATATTATTATTTATTTGTTTTCAATAAATCAAATGATTTTTTAATCTTATTATTTATTTATTTTCATTATACAAATAATTTTTATAGCGCCATTTCGGAAAAACACCTCAATAGTGGTTGGGTTAACATAATTAGGGGTTAAGTTAGGATAGGTTAGGTTAGGTTAAGTGAGGTAAGTTTAGATTAGGTTAGGTTGGGTTCGGTCAGGTTAACTGAAATGTGCGGGTAACATAAATTAATAATATTCTGAATTATGAAAATATTAAACCATCAGTGTCACCTTATGATGGAATAATAAAGAAAAATGAATTCATGTAGCAATTTGCAAGCATAAAAATATGATTTTTTTTGTGGAATAATAATAAACTTTAATTAAGACCTAATTTAATTATTGAGTGCAACGGGTAATATGCTAGTAATCATTAAAAAATACTTGTATAAGGTATTTCGTGAAATTAAATCATTCCTTGTTTACCAACTTAATGCTAAATGACCCATAGCATTTTTAGAGAGGTAATGATAATTATTATTGTCACTGTTAGTCTTCCTATACATGAGACATTTTTAATGATATTATCATTGCTCATACTTTATACAAGATTCATAGAATGTTTTCATTGTGTTATCTTAAAATCCGCACGGCACGCACACATTCATCACACGTCTCATTTATTTAAGGTAAACAACTGTGGAAAGTGTCCGTCATCAAAAATATAATTCGCTGTTTTTATCATTGTTTAACTTTGCCAGTTTTTTAAAAGTCATCAGTGTTTATTCTTATTAATACTTTAACATATCTATCGGCTTCCATTTGGCTAGCATACGTTTAGCAATCTGAATGAGTTCTTGTGGGTCAGCAGACACCTTAGCTTCTTAACAGAAGTAGTCTTTATAATTCACCACGCATCTTGGTTTCCTTACAGAAATTTTTGTAGTTCGCTAGTCATCTTCCTTCTTTACAGAAGTGCCGGTTAGTTTGCCAGACTCTTCTTCGCTTCCTTCGAAAAAGTTCTTATAGTTCGCCACCATGGAATTCCTCAGCATAGCGTACATCTTGCAGTTGATATCCCGGCATTGGATATTGATATTATTGCTGACGGTGGTATTATTCCTATATACCCACTATACAAAGACTTTTGATCACTTCCGGAACCTCGGGGTGCCGTTCCTCAAGCCGACCATTCTCTTTGGAAATATGAAACCGAGGATAAAACAAGAAATATCACAACATGATTTTGTTCTTGAAACTTACAAACATTTTGCGGGATCGGCGTATGGAGGTATGTAAAATTTTTTATTGAATTGAAAGTATTGAATAGTTTTCAGAGTTGTGTGGCTGTCCATACTCTTTGCCAGCCCTTTAAAATTATTTTTTTTAAATATTATTTAATTACTTAAAGTAAATTAATAATTTAAAGTGAAGTTGCTGCGTTAATCATTCACTTTATTTTTAGATTGCGGGAAAGAATTCAATATATTTTCTTCATTTTGTATTTTCGTTTAAGGTTTCTGGGAAGGCCAGCAGCCTGTACTGATGGTGAGGGACTTGGAACTCATTAAAGCTGTTATGATTAAAGACTTTGACCACTTCACTGATAAAATGCCAGTAAACAGCAAAAACCCTTCCTTTTTAAATAAAATGCTCATTAACCTCAAGGTATGTAATATGTTAAATAATAAGATAAATATAGTAACTTTAAAACATGTTAGCCAATCAAATATCCAGTCTAAAAATGAATGTGCTGAGAAAACTCCCTCTACAATTTCACTTAATAATGATGTCTCCTTCATTTTGCTTTGGTAGAGTGATGAATATGTAATACGAACACTGCAATTTTTTTTTACAAAACATAGACAAACATTCCCGGGTTACAAATAACCTGACAATATTTTAAAATCTTCTACTGCCATTACACTAAGCGAAAAATATTGCTTGTGTCGTGATGGAGGACTTAGCTAGCTGAGGAATTGAACTCACGATGCCTGGGTGGGAACCTCATGCGCTACCAACTAAGCCACAAACCAGACGGTCATTTGTGTAATTTATTTGTTAATGTATTAATTCAATCTATATAATTGATAAATAGATCTGCAAGAACGTGTGCTTACCTAGGTACCTTAGAACAAGGCACACACAGTGTACAAAGTGAGTGTCCATAGCATAATATTTAAATGTAATACATATTTGATTTCAGGGAACCGAATGGAAAAGTGTCCGTGCCATCCTGACGCCCACATTTAGCTCTGGTAAACTGCGAAACATGGAAAACTTGCTGCAAGAATGTGGCAAACAAATGGCAGAATTCCTTAATAAAAGATTGCAAGGTAATGTAACCGAATTGTTAGTCTGTTTCAACCTATTATGCTATCGAGAATACATAAAAATTCTCAATTGCTCAAAAGCTAAAACGAGCTAAGAATTGCCATTTAACGGGGACCATTCAGATGTCAACAAAATGGCTATGATTTGCGCTTTTATTACAATATTACATTTGAATATCAGTAACACAAATAACCCTTGTGAATTCCCCTCCCATCACATTTTACATCGTTTGAAGTTTTGTCATCCGATTCTCGGCCTATTTCAGCATTTGATCAACGTTTTATTACAAAATTGAAAATATGTTTATAATATAAACACATACATTTCTTTTAAACCACTTCAATTTAACATAATAATCAACCAGTTTTGGAAGTACTCTACCTTTGTCAGAACTATAATAAAACTAAAATTAGAAACAAAATACTGACAGACATACATGAATATTAGGTGTGGCAGTGAGAGGCAGCGAAAGGGGAAGGGGTAATTAGGGATTTTTCAGAAGGAACCGAGCGGTTCACTGGAAAAATATCTAAAATGGGACTTTACGATAAATTTACATGGTTATTCAATATGCTAGAATTAATATTAAGGAATTTTCTAATTTCAAGGGCTTTATATTATTACAGTGAGAATTTGAACCCCTGTATCTTTATTAAAAATATGATCGGTTGAATTGAGATGATTGGCAAACTTAAAAAATTATTGCTATTTAAACATCTTAAGTTTTTTTTTTATTGAATACCGCACAAGAGTTCCAACTACTCCCAACCATCTGGAGCCAGTGAGACTATGGCATCCCCAATTGGGGAATGTTGTGAGGCTGAAAGTATTGGGGAGGGGAAGGAGAAAGGAAAGAGGAAGGTGGGGAAACTCCTGGCTATTCAGATCTGGTCACCAAACATGGCTAAAAGCCATTTCAAGCAATGTTTCAATTCTAAATGGTGGTCTTTCACCAGGGCGATACTGAGAGTATCTTCCACTCTGTAACGTGCGCAAATATGCCATATATAATTTTTAAATGAATTAATTGTAAAACAGCACAAATTAATTAAATAAAATTTACTTGCGTACGCCGGGATTTGAACCCGCGACCTTCGGATTCGCCTTACCCCTCGACCATGGAGGCCGAGTTCCGTGATTCTAATACTAACATCTTACCTATGTAGAACGACAGTCATTGCAATGTAGTTTGTAAATGCCTGACTAGCTTAATTTATGATCCCTCTCGTTAGTGTTTGTACAAATATATATAAAGTTTGTACATTTTTAAAATACATTTACTCACCATTATGAATTTGTTAATTATTTACGATGACATTTTGTTGTTTATTTTGTAGATGGCAAGTCGGTGATGGAAATGAAGGAGTTAACGGGGCGCTATACTCTGGAAGTCATGGGGAGCTGTGCTTTTGGGCTGGACGGAGCTTCGCTGAGGGACCCAGAGGCTCAATTTAATAAAGTAAATTTTGAATACTTGACCAACCCTACCGTTCATGGATTACGTTTATTTAATTTAAAAAAAGAAAATTACATTTTCACATATTTAACTAGAATGACAGATGCATTACAATTTTATACATTTTAATTATTTTGTTCAGTTAATTTCAGGAATAACAATTTCTTTTTAAATATACCTATAATTTTTATTTCGTCTGGAAGGTAATTATATAAATTACCCCCCTCTTAGCTAATGGATTGCTTGCCATATTGTATATGTATAATGTGTAAATGGATGTTATCATGTTGTCGTGTAGAGTGTGTGTGTACTTGTGCCGTTTTAATGAATTTTATGTTTGTATATATGAGTTATTTATTTTATATTTTAAGAGACATAATACTCATATAATTTTCTTATTTTTAACAGTTTTATTTCCTCGTATAATTTTTTGGTGAATGTTCTAGAATTAAAGTTAAATAGCTTTTTGATTACCTTGTTTTGTAACCTGTCATTCATTTATGTATGTTTCATATTCATTTCTCCAAATTTTAATTAAATAGTTTACATGTGATTGAACTAGAATATAATATAATCTTTTTTTAAATTATTTGGTAACAGATATGATAATCTGCTAAAGATGCCAGGTAAGGGGGTGATTTTATCTTTAATTCCTTGTATCCTTTGTTTAAATGATGAGTGTTTGTCAATGCACGGCCCAAGATATTTCTCGCTTGTCAGGATTTGCAAGATTTGTAACACCCAACGTTTTGTAAAGGATTTTTTTATATGACCTCTGGTATCTTTTTATGCTTTTATTATCGTTTTTATGACAATCGCAATTTTTTGACAACTCCATATTTAGAATTTACAAAAAAAAACAATGCAATATAGTTGAAGGTATTTAACAAAAATATCACTTTTATCTTTTTTATTTATTTTTTTACTCCTAAACCAGGGTTGAGGAACTTTTTCATGTTGAAAGCCCTCCTAAAATTAGCTGCAACCTAATTAGTCCGCATTCAAGAATTTTCAGTAATACCAAAAATGTATATTATTTTGTAAAAACTTTTATGCACCTACACTAACTTAAAATAATATTTTTTTTTAAATCTGATATTCACGAGGTGTATACGAGGTGTGTTCAAAAGAAAAGGTGAATTTAGAATTTTTTCGAAAAGTATTTATTTATTCATCAATATCCATTTTCTCCCCTTCAAAGTAATCCCCCTCAGATATAATGCACTTATGCCAGCGCTTCTTCCAATCCTCGAAGCACTTCTGAAATGAGCCTTTCGGTATGGCCATCAGCTCGTTCTTCGATTCTGACTTTATCTCATCAATTGTGGCAAAACGCTTTCCTTTCATTGGTCTCTTCAGTTTCGGGAATAGGAAAAAATCGCAGGGAGCCAAATCAGTTGAATACGGTGGTTGAGGCATAATTACGGTGTTGTTTTTGGTCAAATAATCACGAACAAGCATTGATGTGCGAGTTGGTGCATTATCGTGATGCAAAATCCATGATTTGTTTTTCCACAATTCCGATCGTTTGAGCCGTATTGCTTTACGCAAACGTTGCATAACTTCCTTGTAGTATTCCTTATTAACCGTACTACCTGTTGGCAAGAACTCATGATGCACCACGCCATTGTAATCGAAGAAAACAGTGAGCAAAATCTTCACATTTGATCGAACTTGGCGTGCTTTTTTCAGTCTTGGCTCTTCTGGCCGCTTCCATTGGGATGATTGGGCCTTGGTTTCGACGTCATAACCATATACCCACGTTTCATCACCAGTTATGACCCTTTTGAGTACAACTGGATCGTCGTTGACGTCATTCAACCACTCCTGAGCGATACTAATGCGAAGTTGCTTTTGCTCAAAATTTAGCAATTTCGGAACAAACTTCGCTGCCACACGTTTGATGCCCAAAACATCCGAAAAAATTGCATGGCATGAGCCAATTGATATGCCAACATCCTCTGCAACTTCCCTAATAGTGATTCGACGATTTTCCAAAACCATTTTCTTCACTGTTTCGATGTTTTCTTCGTTTGTTGACGTGGTTGCAACTCCAGGACGCTCATCGTCATTAACATCTTCTCGGCCTTCTGTAAAGCGCTTGTACCACTTATAAACACTTTTTTGAGACAAAGTAGACTCACCGAATGCCACAGTCAACATTTTGCATTGCATTGCAATGCATTGGAGCACTTTATTCCATTTTTAACGCAAAATTTAATACATATTCTTTGATCCATTTTTTCAAAAGTAAAAATCGAAGAACACTCAAAAACGTGACTAACCTTTCCAGTTGTCAAAAACAAACCACTAATCCAAAATGGCTGATAATGCTAACATATGATAAACATATGTGTACCAACATAACATAAAAATCGATAATCGAATGTACACAGCCCGCGAAAATTCAAAATTCACCTTTTCTTCTGAACACACCTGCTGTCTGATATTTAAAAGTAGACAAATATTGAGGGTGTTGTGAGCATTTAAAAGGTTTTAAATGGGAATACAAAGATGGCTCCAAGTACATATGTTTTATTTTAACAAATAGTGTTCAAAAATTAGTGGTGCTTTCCGAAACGAGATGATTCTACACCATATTCTAAGATAATTTTATCATTAAACTTTTTTATCGTCGCTTTTACGAGGAAGATAATTAATTTCATGGAAAGGTGATTTTTTTTTTATTTGTGAAATTTTATGTTTCGAAATAACCATGTAGGTGTTAGATGTTAGACAAATTAAAAACAAAATCAAATTCACAGATTAAAATTGTAAATTTTTTAAAAACCAAAAATAATAAATTAAGTTGTTTAGCTTTGTTTCTTTAAAACGAACTGTCAAATGCGAATATGTGAAAACATTAGAATATGAAGAACACATTTCAAAAGCAAAGTGAGTAGCTTGGTGTTGCCATAATATTGACATTTTGTAGTTCCAAAATAATAAATATTTATAAGCCAAGATATAGATGTTTTTGATTGATTTAACACTTCGTTTACGCAATCATGTCTTCTTGTAACATTTCCGTTTTTTTTTACTTATTATTAATTAGTTCTTAATTTAAAAGTACATAATTATTTGTCCAAAGAAGCGAAGCTAGCAGCCCACAATGGAGTGAAAATACCAACCCTGATGTATGGCAGGGAGACATGTAACTGGCAGAGGAAGGATGAAAGTAGACTGAATGCTGTAGAAATGAAATCTCTGAGGCAAATGTGATTAACTATGTTTGATTGTGTAAAAAGTTCAAATTGGCAAAGAATGCAAGGCTGATGCAAGTAAGATTAAGAAAAGGACGCTTAGATGGTGTGAGCATGAATAAATGAAGAAAGGAATGTAAGGAGAATATATGATACGAATGTGAATGTACGAAAAAGTCGGGGATGCCTTATCAAATACTTGAATCGGGCCATGTCAGAAGTCAGAATAACAGAAGAGAATGTATGAATGTGAATGAAGCAATAAATCTATGCCAAGATTGAGTTGTTTGGCGGTTCCTCCTCTCTGCCTACCCCTGCGTAGAAACGGCATGGTGGTTTGTTAGCAAGTTAGTTAATTATTTTGATTTATTGGAAGGTCACCATGGTTCCTGCTACTTTACTAAACTATGTGTTTTTATTTGTTTTTTGAAAAGGCTATGTTTCAAATGTTAAAAAGCCATTAAATTATAATATTTAATATTGTTATAATATTGACCTTGATTGTTTTAAACATTTCAGATGGTTTCAACATTCATCTCTGGGCCAAGGAAAGGACAGAGATTTTTCACATATCTTTCCCTGGTGTCCCCGACTCTGATTAAATTCGTCTCTATGATGCGATCCACTCCCAAACAATTAGACTTCCTCCGAGAGGTAGTGGACAAGACAAAAGCTGACAGAGAAGACCCAACTAAAAGGTAAACTTTAATTTTAACCTTTTCTAAGCAGCTGTTGCATATGTGATCCATAGGCGGTTATCCTCATATGCGGATGTCGCATATATGACTATAACCAAATACTTTTTAATAACAATACGCACAGCTCCTGACATTTGATGACAACATGCTACACTAGCGCCCTTAGCGGCGCGTGTTGTCCGAATTGGTTTTTTTCATACATTTTAATAGATTTTCTGTGAAATGTATTTTTAATAAATTATAGAAATTGAAATTTCGTAAAATTAAATAAATGGGTAACCTACATAAGACTTTACCGGTTTTTCGCTCTTAAGTGAAATAAAAATTAAAGATGCTATTAGGTTTAGCAATGAAGATATTAAACATTTTTTATTAGGTGTGTATTAAAAACATATAAATAAAATAAAAAATGCTGTGAGTTGTGATATGTTAAGTTTAAAGAGGACTAAAAATAATAAATTGAAGATAATTTCCCACAATTTATTAAATAAATATTTTATTGCCATTCTAAACCACGTAACCGAGCGCAAGCGTGGAGTGGCGATGCTTATAACTGTTAGTACAAACCTAATAGCCTCCGTAATATTTTTTTTGTTTATAAGGAAAAAAAAGTAAAGTCATAATTATGGACGTTACCTCTTTATATTATATATATATTTCTACGATATTTGCTATAACACATGCATTGTGCCAAAATGCATGATGGAAACGTTAAGTTAAAAAGCCCAAAATTGTATAAATATTCCAGTAAAATATATTGCTTTTTCTACTCACATTGGAATATGCAATTTTCTAATGTTGTTATTTTTTACAGGCGCAATGATTTCATGCAGTTAATGGTGGATGCAGCGCAGAAAGAGGTGACAAAGAATTCAGAGGAGAAAGGTAAATTTATGTGCATAGTAGGTATATATGGAATTTATGGTTAAGTTACATAGTCAAGAGTCACGTAAGTCAAGTGTTACCTTATTTAAGTGTCTATATATCCAAGTGTTAGGTTCTGAAATGATAATGTGTTTGGTTCCTACCTTAATTGCTATTTATCCGGCCCTTACCTTCCCAAATCAAATACAACATTTTGAAAAATGGAACACAGTGATCTGACAGTAATTGCTTGGAGTGCCCTCTTGTTGAGAGAAGAAAAAACTACTTTTCAAGGAGCATGTTCGGTTTCTACTTCATTCGGTAAATGTTTGATTTTCCTTGACATTTTTAAACCTTAAAACTGTCCCTTATTACAATCAACCAAAACCATAGTTATTACTGTCGTTGTTATTTACGGTCCACAACAGTTTTACAAGTGAAACCCCACAATTTCGTGTGGGTAATTTTCATTTGTAAAATTTGTATAACATCAAGTATCACTTTATTTATCAGGCAAATCATTATAATTTTCTGTTATTTTTTAATTATTATTTATAATTGAATTAAATTTAAGTCATTGTATTATGTATAATATAATTATTGAAAAATACTTCATATCTTTTTTCTACTTAGGGCAAGTTTTATAAATGAACTACCAAATTGCTGTTACGTGACGAACCCTTATACGTTCGTAAACTAATTTTTTGTCTTTGATAATTGCCATTTGCTCGACATCACTTTCACTGCTCAATGCGGGATCCATTTCTCAAACGCAAATTATATATTGTCTTTTTAATTAAAATAGTTAACGATTTCAAATAAGCAATCGTCGGGCAAAAACGGACATCTTTCAAACGGCCGGTAATCTGACTAACATTTATAAAACGGTGAAATCGGGTGGTATTCCAAATAGTATTTAAAAATGGTATCAAACGTTACGAACGGATGGGTTATAAAACCGGCCCGTATTTATTTGACATCTAACCGTTTTCACCCTGCTACGCACGTCTTGAGACCGCTCCTAGAAATGTTCTGAAGATGCCCATAGCAAGGTGAAATCACCGCGAACTAAAATAAATTAATGATGTTATACAGTTTTTTTAATCAAAGTGTCATTATATTATATACAACCGCTTTCACCAATATTTCCCTAGCAGTGGTTAACTTAAGTAATAAATTACATCTAACTGGTGTTAGTTATGCTAAGCAATGCTTAAAACTGCGAGGTTGTGTGTTCAGACATAGTTAAGGCCAAATTATAGCTCAACGGTTGTTAAGTTTGATTGGTAACGTCAGCCGTGAGTACAATATAATATCTGGGGGTTGAATAACTAAAACCGAGATAGCCTGCACTGTGTGTACCATGTTACAAATGTAAGTTCCATTTTGCAGTAATGACAGATGAGATGATCCAAAGCCAAGCCATCCTGTTTATCCTTGCCGGCTTCGAGACGTCCAGCACCTTGCTGAGCTTCATCTGCGTAACCCTGGCAACCATGCCCGACCTGCAGGAGAGGCTGAGGAAGGATATTCAGGCGACGGCTCAGAAGAAAGAAAAAGATTGCATGTATGACCTTATCAATGACATAGCTCTCCTGGACCAAGTCATTTCAGGTGTGTTAAATCTTCTTCTTCGTTTTCCCCATTGAATCAATTGCTTGTGGGGTTCAATAAACTACATTCGATAAATGCACCATCAATTGCTTCTGGGGAATCAATTGCTTGTGGGGTTCAATAAACTACATTCGATAAATGCACCATCAATTGCTTGTGGGGAATCAATTGCTTGTGGGGTTCAATAAACTACATTCGATAAATGCACCATCTAGGCGATGGCCTGCCAGCTGTCGCCAACTAAGCAAATTCCACACATCTGTATATCAGCACCATTGGCTTCTTGAATTCATTGAATTCAGTGCAGTGTTATGTAAGATGGCAATACGGCGCGTGTATCGGATCTAGTTTATTGAACCCCACGTGTTTTTCTTTTTTTCCTCGATGCGTATTGGCTTGACCATTATTTCAATGGACAAAGAAACGAAATAATAAAAATATAGTACATACATACTTGAATCGGTTAATGTTAAGATTTAGAATAATAGACAAGTAGGTACCTATTAATGAGAAGATTTACCTATGAAATTGAATGAAGCAAGTTATATTTACCAAGACAGGAGTGTGACATTCCAACGTCTCTGCTTATCTCTGAAATAACACAATAATAATCTCCCACTTTCAGTCACAGGTATTTTATTTTGTAACTTGCCAGTGTAATCTCACATCATCGTGACATAATTATTACTGTAATTATAACAAACATCTGTTTCTAACACTTAAGAAAACATCTCTTGTAATTAAGTTAAATGTCAGCATTATCATAATAGTGTATTCATTACATAGATTTACCTATGTGCATAAACTGTTCTCAAAGTGTCATATTTTTTTCTTAAAAGGGAAAAGACAAAATTCCCAGACTACAATGGAAATTTATGCTTATATAATAAGGGGAGAACTTAGCTGACACAGGATTGAACCCACAATACCTGTATACGAACCCGATTCTTTGATCCCGATTCGCCAAACCAATCAAAATGTTATAATATACGGTGACATTTATTTTCAATTAAATGCAAAAAATCTTCACATGTCGACACTGACAAGAACTTAATGCCAGCATGCCTGTATCGCGTGATACAGGCTTGTCTTACCGTCCAATTCTGTGGGAGCAGGTATATCATGCGGTACAAGCATGCTGGCATTAGGTTCTTGTTAGTGGAGCGACACGTGAAAGAAATAAACATCAATATTTAATTTTCCAGAGACTCTCCGACGATACCCGCCCGTATCCAAAGTAGAAAGGATATGCACAAAGCCGTACATCCTGCCCGGCACCAATGTCCAGATAAATGTCGGAGATATGGTGTCCATCCCCATAGCGGGTATCATGCACGACCCAGAGTACTACCCCGATCCTAAGGTCTTTAACCCTGACAGATTCTCACCAGAGGAGAAGAACCAGAGACCCAATCAGCTGTATCTTCCTTTCGGCATGGGACCTAGAAACTGCATAGGTAAAAGAATATTTTAATTTTGTTATTTACTACTTTTACTATCCGACACTTTCTTTTTCATATTGAGCAATTTAAAAACGTAAGTGATATTGATAAATACCGCTGAATAAATAATATATGTATATAATAACATCACTATAGGTCAGCAGATTGGTTCGGTCTGTGGGCAAATTTTAATGTTTTCCCATGATCAGCTGTCTGTTTTCAGACTTCGGATCCTTCCAGATGTTCCCAGGAAGTTGTTGAAGTCATAACATCCGCGATGGCTTCATGCAATCCACTGTTAAAAAAACTGGAGTGGGCTCAAAGACATGGTTCAGTCGACAATACTCCGAAGCAATTCAATGAAAAAACGCAGCCTACCGAGCCAACAAAACATCTCAAACGTCGGAAAACAGATCAGCATATAACAAATTGGCAAAGGAAAGCAAGAGAATCATAAATATGTCAAAATTCGAGCACAGCCTGCAGTTCAGCAAAAAGCTAGCTGCCTGTCCGAATGACACCAAAGCTTTCTGGTCGCTAGCAGGCTCCATAGGTCGAAATTTCTGCAAAATCTCGATCTCCGACTTTGTTTTGTTGCACATCATGACCTTTAGTCGTGTGCACCAATTCATTGTTACGCGGATGACAGTGCACTCCATGATAACTTTTTGTTTGACAAGCCCCCAAAGGGCACACAAACTCCAATTGCTCGGAGGGCTTTGAAGCAGAGAATGGACGGTTACCTCGAGAGGGTTTCCTCTTGGGTTAAAATAATCTCATCGAATTTAATGTTTCAAAGACCCAAACATGTCTGGTACGTCCAAAAAGAATCGAAATGACAATCTAGTCTCCTTCAATGGAATAAATCTTCGCAACATGCCTTCCATTGATATGCTTGATGTAACTTTAAGTGTCCAGCTCAGGCACGGGGGCTCCATCGAAGCCAGTCAAGTTAGCCTCTCAGAAGCCGGGCGTAAATTATAGGGCCCGTAGATACTTTAATAGTACACAACTGACCCTGTACAAATCTCAAGTGTGCCCCACTCTTGAATTTGGTAGCCACCTCTGGTCTGGAGCCCCAAAATAAGTTAAAAAACCTTGACTCTGTACCGAAACGGGTGGTCCGTTTGATGGATTCCGCATCTTAACAAGTGGATTGCAAACTTTAGAGCACAGACGTCAGGTGGGAATACTGTCCTTGTTTTACTGGTATTTCAATGGAAGATGCTTTGAAGAAATAGTGTCATTGATCCCTTGGGCACCGGTGTATAGATGGGAGACACGCCAAACGCGCACCCAACATTTGTATACGGTCGACATTTGTAACATGAGAACAGGTCATTTCTACCACTTGTTCTCGAATTGAACAGCCCGGCTGTGGAAAAACTTGCCGGCCTCTGTATTTTCTCCCTCCTGCAATATGGGTCTATTCAAGACCCATGTTCACTCCTTCCTCTCCTCAAAAAGACCCTCATCTCCAAAGATGACATAGGTCCTAAGGGAAATTATTTTTCTCAAGGCCTCCTGTATGGAGTTAATGTAAAAAAAACAAAAACAGAAATGCCTTCCATGTAGATTTGAATGGAACCAATTTAACTACTGACTTAGTACCTTTTGGTTCTAGCCTCGATACTGCTAAATGAAAATACAGCGCTCTGTCTCTCTTACACTGCCTGACATTGTAATATTCCATTTGATTTTGAATTTGTACTGAGAGAGCAAATTTCTGAATTTGGATTTTAAGGCCCGAATGACCAGACTTTTTGATCACGAAACATGCACAAGTTGCATTTCTTATTAACTTCTTCTTTGATAAGTAATGATCAAACCTAATTTTTTTTTTCCAATATAAAAACTTTTTAGCACACATTTTAAATATTTATGTAATTTTAGTACATACGTGAAATTTCTTAATAATAATAATAATTGGGTGATTTGTATAGCGCCGTTTTTGTGAAAAATCACCTCAAGGGCGTGTAATTTAATTTTGGTATGTAAAATTTCCATTTGTGAAATTTCATCCTAACACCGCTATTGTGTTATTTTCTAGGATTACGCTTCGCCCTGATGACCACAAAGTATTGCATATTTTACCTTCTCCAACAATTTAAACTGACTCCCTGCGACAAGACTGAAATGCCAATTAAATTCAACACAAAGGCTGACTTCCTTGGCTTCCAAAATGGGGCCTGGCTTAACATCGAACGTTTGGACGCCAAGAATTGATGTCTCTGCTTTATGTAATATATATAAAAACCATAGATAATAGAAAAAAGGGATATATATGGCATGGAAACGTGCCGACTGGTGCCGAGCTACAACCAAACTGTTTGAGCAGTATCAAAGCGGTGGAACCAATGAAATTTATGCGTTCGGTGAGTAGGTAGAAACAAAGGCAGAGCGCCATTGTACGTATGTGTGATTTACAGTAGTATGGGTGAGGTGACACTTTTGTGGTTTCGTACTAATAATGGTTCATGGCTATTTCTATTTTACTATAAAAAAAAATATTTAAAAAAGGCCAATCTCCTTTCTTTCTATTATCTATGTATAAAAACTTAATTTAATATCATTTACAATTTGTCTTTTTATCTATAATTTATAAGATATAATGAGTTATTTCAAATACGTATTACGTTTATTATATTTTTATTTTCAAGCTGCAAATGTGCATCATTATTTAGAAGTTACCATGTTAAGAAAATATTATTTTGTAATTTTATTCTTCTTTCATAACAAATTATATAATTTGAAAATTATGGGTTTCTGCTTTGAATAGTTTTTTAGAAATGTGTTTGGTGTAAGTTTTGGATTCTAATTAGCGATGAGTCGTTCATGAACGAGTTGTTCATTTGTGCGATGAGCCGTGAGCGTACGACTTCTGGTAAACCGTACCACAGCTCAATTGAACTGTGACTCTTTTTAACAAACCTTGGAACCACTTAAGAAAGATTGTTGATTTATCTAAAAAGATAAACATATCTCAGATGTTTGATAGTATTCTTACACATCTACGTAACTAAGTAATCTACGATGATGCATCTTTAAATAAGGTTCTTTGTTCTAATTTGTTTACATAAAATCATTGTATACATTTCTAATTTCTACAAGGCTAAATTATGCCCACGACCATGGTTCACACATCCCTGTGTAGAGATAAGAATAATTACCACATTTACACGTGTATAGGCACTGTTGAGTACGTGAACGGCGCCAGAAAGTCTGGCATCTGGACATTTTGTACCTACACCTATACGCTGGGAACTGGGAGCCGTGGGGTATGATCTCATGAAGTGGAAGTCGGCTCTTAATATGTGCCGGCTCTTAAATGAGCCGTCATTCAATTGAGTCGTACGAAAATATTGAGCTGGTACCGTGACTCCCACTCTTAACAAAATGAGTCATAACCCATCGCTAATATAGATGATCTCCTCATATAGAAATTAATTCTGAAAGTTATCCATAAAGCTCCTTAAAGAACGAGCACTGAATTTATTTTTAAAGAGTTTGACATTCTCAACTTATCCATTATATTATTACACATCGCCAATTGTAATAACTTTGTTGTGATATTACACAAAATGGAATTACACTACCGAATAAGAATTAATCTTAAATGGGTAAACCAGCGGAAACCACCCGTAGGCAGAGGCCAAATACGGTTAACTGACTGCATAGAACTGGAAAAAAAATTGTTAGTACAAGAGGCAACTAAAATTTCTGAAAAAACTAATTTTTCTGTTTATTTTATAGAACTTCAATTTAATTATAATACTTAAACATTATTATTTTAATCAAACATCATTTATAAAGTTTTGCTACCTACAGTTTTGTTATGTGTGACAGGTGTTTGTGGGTTATGTATCAATGTTTGAAGTTTTACAATGCTTTCGGAAGGCAAAACAATAAAAATTACTATACCTTTTTTAATTATTTATTTATTAATTTTAGAAATGATTGTTAGATCTTAATACATATGTACATAGTTATTATAAAAACAAAAACTATGTAAAAGGCACTAACATAATAATATTATTGTATATTGAGAAGTAATAATTTGTATATATAATAAAATAAATGCAATGATATTTTTATCATAAAATATCATATCTGTACAAGATATCACGCCAAATAAATATGTATGTAAAGCCTTTTTGAAATTCAATAAATAAAGTGGAATGTGATAAGTAAATTCTAATACATATTTTAGTATTCTATGAAAGATCTTGAATAGAGAGAGAGCATTAAATTATATGGATATCGTCGCCTTAATTAGTCCATTTTGGCAACATTACAGGAGAAACAAAAAACTGTTTGTTATTTAACTAATATGGTTTTTTAAAGTTTGATTTATGCTCTGTAATTACTTTACGTACATAATAAATGTATGCAACAAATAAATTGTATTGTTGTAAGCTGAAAAAGTTATACATAGTATAATTTTAAACTGTTTTTATTAAAATATAAAGAATTACATGATTCAATCTTGTTAATCTTGGCGGCCTGCGTGGTTGAGTGGTTACGATCCTCGGCTATGAATCCGGAGGTTGTGGGTTCAAATCCCGGCGTGCGCAATAAATTTTATTTGATTTATTTGTGTTATTTCACAATTTATTAATTAAAAATAATATTTAGTATATTTGCGGCACGTTCCAGAGTGGTAGATACATTCAGTACCGCCCTGGTGAAAGATGACCACTCAGAATCGAAATGTTGCTTGAAATGGCTTTCTAACAGTGTTTGATGACCAGATCTGAATAGCCAGGTACTTTCCCACCTTCCTTGTACCCCATCTCCTTCTCCTCCCCGCTACCTCCAGCCACATAACATACCCCAATTGGACATACCATAGTCTCACTGGCTCCAAACGGTTAGGAGCAGCTGGAACTCTTGTGCGGAACACACATAAAATTTAAAAAAAAAATCGAAAATCAAAGTTATGGTTCGCAAATAAATGGAACGTCCAGCTGTGCTACCCTAACATAAATAAATGGAAAGTTCAGCTGTGCTACCCTAACATAAATAAATGGAAAGTTCAGCTGTGCTACCCTAACATAAATAAATGGAAAGTTCAGCTGTGCTACCCTATCATAAATAAATGGAAAGTGCAGCTGTGCTACCCTATCATAAATAAATGGAAAGTGCAGCTGTGCTACCCTAACATAAATAAATGGAAAGTTCAGCTGTGCTACCCTAACATAAATAAATGGAAAGTGCAGCTGTGCTACCCTAACATAAATAAATGGAAAGTGCAGCTGTGCTACCCTAACATAAATAAATGGAAAGTGCAGCTGTGCTACCCTAACATAAATAAATGGAAAGTGCAGCTGTGCTACCCTAACATAAATAAATGGAAAGTGCAGCTGTGCTACCCTAACATAAATAAATGGAAAGTGCAGCTGTGCTACCCTATCATAAATAAATGGAAAGTGCAGGTGTGCTACCCTAACATATTTTTTCAAACGAATTATATTTTAAATCTCTTATTTATTAATTTTGTTTTATTTTTTAATTCTATTATTATTATCATACTGATATGAGGTTTTCATAGTAATACGTATTTTAAAAAAATTGCTAATACATAGGTGGCATTCAAATTTCAATTTGTGAAAAAATGGACGTACTGATTTTACTAATTAAGGCGACGATATGAGAAAATGCAAACAGCATAAATTATTTAACACTAGGTATATAAATAATATAGTCAATTGATATGAAGGATTGTCATAAATTGTTATAAATAATAGTGTAACAGTTATTGCTATAAGGGAAGTCTTTTTCCGCGTGCCCACTTGGCCAGGGGTGGTGCAAGGAGGGACCCAAGCAGCAACTGGCAGGGGTGGTAAACCAGCAGTGGGAGGGCCGTCTGTGATGCGTGAGAGAGACCATGATACATTATACGCAGAATCGGGATACCTGGAAACACTCGAAATATAAATCTAACCCTATATTATGGTACTGCCCCTGAGAGCTCTGTTGTAACTTCTCACTCCTTCTAATATACGACGCATGTAACAAAATGAGAGAGAGAGAGCAATACAATAAAGCTATCAACGGTAAGTCTTTTTATGGTGAAAATTTAAAAGTAAACTAAATTTTATTGTGAAAATTCAAATATGTATGAGCAAAATGTGATGGTGAAAACCCAAATCTGAACAAAATGCGATAGTGAAAAACCCAATATGAACAAAATGCAATGCAAGCAAACAAAAAATTTTATCTGAACAAAATGCAACGATTAGTTTAAAAAAAACACGTTTGTCTTTATTATCACTGTTCGGATAGTAATATATTTATAGTGAGGAAGTCATAATAAATTAATGAATTCCCTACCCAACGTAAGGGACTTGTGCGTTGAGCAGAATACCACAGCCACTGTGTCCGCTGGACTGAATTGACGACGAGCGGCCACGAAACTGAGCGCACTGAAGGCAGCCTGCATCACCACCACTACACCGCAAACACACAATTATAATAAATTCTTACAGAAAAATGTTATATTATCATTACGTACTAACGGACTGTGAAATTGTTTTTTTTTAATTTGGTCATTTTTATTTATATTTATATTTTTAATACTATGTTGGCAAAAAGGTTATGTATACATATGTAATTTTTTTAAGTTCTTAACAAAAATATTCCAAATGGTATTCTTTGATATGGAAAAGAGACACTACAAAAGATCCACATGCCATGTGAAAAACGCAATAAATCTGAAGTTGAGAAAAGAACTGAAGGGGAAATGTAGCTTTTTGAATTATAAAAATTTGACAAAAACAATTGATGAAATTATTAACTGCAAAATATTCCCTCCGGCATACCATATCAAAAATATTTTTGTAAGTTGCAAACACAATCAAAATTCAACTTGTTTACCAAATTGCACCTTTCAAAATTCCAGGTTTTTGGAATGGCATATAACAATAAAACCATAATATAATTCAGAAAATTAATAAAAGAGTTGTGTTGGAATGCCCATTCATACTTCTTTTTATATACAACATCCTTAATAATGCCTAAACTGATGCTAAGGTTAAAATAAAGCCGGAAATGCATGAGCTGCTACAAGAAGTCGATTTTCAAAATACTCGTATATGTACTGTCATGTTGTTTGTAAAGGTTTTCTTTAATAACTGCTTAAAGCTGTCGATATTGACTGCTCATAGCAGTCCGTGTATTCTTATCCTGAATGATACAGTTTATTTCTAATCTTATAATATGTTTTTGTTTAAATTAACTTTTTCAATGCTGGCCTTTTCAAGGTAATCTATACCACCACGCGGCATGTTCTGTCACAATGTATGTGTTTTAACAAAACTTCATGGATCACATGCGACATCCGCATATGGGAATAGCCGTCGATGGACCACATATGGGACAGCCACGTAAATTAGATTAAGGAAAAGAATTAAAACACTTACCAAAAACAACCGTCAGCAGTACGTCCATAGCGCTTAGGGCCATATCGTGCTCGTAGAAAGCGTCACAGAAGGTGGTGTAGATGATGAGAAGTAGGGCCAGCTGCCCCACTACGGAGGTGGTGGACTGGGCTGCGGAGTGGACGGGGGAGGGACGGGGAGAGGGCCTGAGGCCCCCTAGCAGGTGCCCGACGCAAAGGGGTATCAGCACGGTGGCCGACAATTGGAGCACTGACTGTGTCAAGGGCACCACTGTGGTGGAACCTAGCTGAAATTTTAATGAAGTAGCATTAGAGTAATTGTTTGAAAAATCAGAGGCAAACTTTTATTCACTCTCTGAAAGGTTCAAATTTTATTCTTAAAATTCCATACCTGTTTCAGCTTTGATCAAATTGTGATCATATGTCAACCATAATGGTCATGAAATATGATGCATATATATTTTGAATATGTCAATAATTTAAATACACTGCAGAGCAGTATCGTAGCACTTTAATATAATGATAATAATAAATGTATTACTTATGTAGCAATGTTTTCGTGGTAAAATCCCCTCAAGAGTGGTTTATCTAACCTATAGCTTATCACTTAGACTTATATCTAATAAAAAATAGCTAAGATTTATTACTAATAAAAAATAGTTAAGATTTATTACTAATGGCTTACAACTAAGATTTATAACCAGTGACTTACAACTAAGGTAAATAAATTATTCATTAAAACAATGGGACTCATTCTTTGATTTGAAACTAAATACAGATAGAACAGAACGAAATTATTAATAAATTGACAGAGCACTGCCGCCTCAGGAGGCATGTGCAGTTGATTTGTGCGGAAGGCACCAATAGCTATAATAAATACACAGAGTATGACCAATTACAGTCCTGGAGAACATCATTAAAGGCAGAGGCGTGCATTCCATACAGGCACATAAAAATAATATTAAAATTATTACAAGAAATCAATCTACACTTTCAAAAATACGTGCAAAGTTCCAGCTATGAATCACAGCGCCGCACGCGACCCACCGACCGCCCTACTATACGTATCAAAAGCAGGAACTAATTGTGCAAAATGACGCGCATGTCATATTCAAATGTTGACTACACAAAAATGTATATGTGCGCAATGCACATTCAAGGGAAGACTTCATTTGTGTTAGTATCGAAATAGGCCATGCCTTTCAGCACAAATCACAAATATAGCAATCAGTGTCATCTGTCGGTACCTCCATTAATTAGTATTACTTTATTACAGTAGACCCCATTAATTCAAACACGAAATTTTTGGCAAAAAAGTATCCCCAGAAAAAAAATTTCATACAAAATCGATTTGTAATTTTAAAAATTGCTAATTTGAAATTTATTTTGATTCGCGTACAAAAATTTGTCCGTGTAATTCGAAAAAATTCGATTTGAGCAACAAAATGTCATAATTTCGTAAATCTGAATCTGACAGGCCAGCCGTGGAAATCAAACACGGTAAATATCTACCTAAATTTGAAGATGTGGACTTGAAACTCGCTTTTCAGGGAACTTTTATTTTTAAATATTTTCTTTTCTTAAAATTTCGAATTACGAGGGAATTCGTTAATTCGAAATTTGGTTTTCAATCTCCTGCGGATGTCGAATTAACGGGGTTCTACTATAATATCATATTATGTTGACTTTCTTACATGCAAATTTTATATTTTCAGTAATTGGCCCGCAATATGCATAAATAAAGTGGTTATTTGTATATTTGATACGGCAGGTAATCCCAACCAACATTGGCTAAAGCCAGCAGCTTAGCCATTCTTAGTGAACATTACGGTAAGTTGTTTTTAATATCAATTGTTTCGCGGTTTTTCCTACTGCTTACACTGATTAAAAACTCTATGCACGCCACTGATTAAAAGAACTGAGATACTGTCAAAGAAATAAAGTGAAACACGGGAGATGACACAATGGGCTAATGGCTTGAGTGCTTACGGGAGCTATAAAGACTGTTTCCATGTAATCTCCAATAATAATTAAACAAGAGATTTTACCGAAAATAAGAGAATGATCGGAGTGACAACGACCCCCAGCAGTGATCCAACGACACTGTTGAAGATAGCCGCTGCCTCATTTCCTCCCGCCGACCTGGTGAGGATAACTGCAGATGACACGGGAGGCGGCATGCAGCTCACCGTTATCAACCTGCAACACAACACAGCACCATCACTCATCCTGCGATTCTACTAATTCGGGACATTAGAATATTAATAAGGTTTGTTATTCCAGTGAACAATGGAACTGCATTCCAAATTCCCCAGAACATAGGCGACATCTCACTTAACAGCTTAACAGAAAATCAATAGAAGTGAGATCTGTAACGTTATATATGGTAACTTTATTATATTTTGCAGCCACAAGTGGTGCTCCAGAATGTGTTATTAGGATTATTACAAAAACATCATTTAAATAATATATAATTTTATTATTTAAATGATTACTGTTTTATGGAGACAGAAAAATAAATAAATAATATTTCATTATTGAAGAATATTAACATGTAATTCTCAACAAAATATGAAATAGATAAAGACACAGAAAAATAAAAAGGTAACGGTCGCAACTGGGATCCTCTCATACCGGGACCAACACTCTTCCAATTGAGATCTAATTATATTTGGTTGTTTTTTTAACAATATCGTATTTCAATTTACGAATTACAAACATTTTTCCTTTATTATTTCTCCATATTTTTTTACACGCTGCCATCTTTGGAATGGTTACAAAGTTCTTCTAAGAATACATTTGCAACCTAGATAGTATCTGGGATATATCTACCTGATATTAATTTATCTAAATAATAATGTATTTGCAACATGTTACAGAGCAGTAGATACTTTGTATCACTCTGATGAAAGACCACTATTCAGAATTAAAACGTTGCTTGAAATGGCAATAACCGTGTTTAGTGAGCAGATCTGAATATCTAGGTACTTCCGAATTTTCCTCTCCCGTATCTCCTTCCCCTCCCTACTTCCTTTAGCCTCACAACATACCCCAATTGGGGATACCATAGTCCCATTTGCCTCCAGACAGTTTTCACATAAAAAATGATAGCTTGAATTTGTTTAAATAAATGTGTGTTGATTTAACATACCCTCGAAGTATCCAAACATTGACATTGAAGTAGTAAAGCGCCAAGGTAAAGAATTGCACCAGCAATGGAATTATAACAAATGTAAAAAACTGAATAAAGAAGTGCAATTTGTACTGTCTCAGCACCAAGTGCAATGATTCAGTTTTTAAACTGAGGCCAGAAAGTAAAAATATCACAGACACGGCTCCATATTTCACGGTGTATTCTGGTTTCAAGGGACCTGCAATAAAATGAATGAGATTTATAGTACGACACAATTTACTTTTTCGGGAGGTTTTTTTTACGGAAAAAATGACACGGAAGGATACCTCCTCTTGAGCCCAAATACGGATTAAGAACTGCTAACAATATGCTAATTAAGATTCCAATTAAAAACCAGTGTGCCTTTAAGTGATCATTTATATTTATTCTCTTGATTGCCATGGTGGGTTTCTCTATTAAACCTTAAACATCAATGTTTACATTAAATACAGTTTCCATATGCGTATTTTAGGTTATATTATACGTCATTATAGAAGGAAACTTTTGTTTATCGCAACTGTCATGTTGACAGATATTTGTTAATTGAGTGTTGCCAGTTGCCATAAATATTATAAACGTGCTACCAGCACACGAAATAACTTTTAGGGTTGGTACAACGCACGCAACGCCTGGCAGAATATTGTGGACAAATAATCATTTCTGAACTAAGCTTGTCATTTCTATGGCAACCCCAAAGTCTTCGACATTTCATTGTTTTTCAAAAACTGTCATTACCTATCATTGTTGTTTACTTTAGTTATATATTAATAGTTACAAATTATTTCAAATGAATAGATCAATAAACAGTGGAACAAGGAAAGTTATTTATTATGTATTCCGACGCTGTTTAGCTGAATTTCAAGCTAGGAAACTCCTGTCTAACTTTGAAGATGTTTACAAATGCACTACTGAAATGACTGGAAGTTATTATGGTTTTTTTAACCAATTTTATCAATTTGCTACGTATTTAAACAATATTTTTGTGGAATTCTGACGATTTTTAAACAATTATTGGAATGTATATTCAGATTTGTGGTTATAATTGACGTTTGAATTTGACAGTTTATTGTAAACAAAAACGTCCTGAAGGAAAACGACTCAAGTCAAATTTTGTTGTTGTTTTTTAAATATTATTTATATCGTGATTTTTTTTAGTTGGAAGCGGGAAGCACGAAACACTGGGAAACTGGAAATGAGAAGCAAGAATAAGAAGCAGGATGTGGCGAGAATAAAAACCAAAACATAAATGCAGGAGACTCGAAACTGAAACACGAAGAAGCGGGAAATAAGAAATAACGCTTAATCCATTCCTTTAGTCCTATCTATCCTACATTTCCATATTGGCTCCAGGTTGCCGCCTAATTAAATTCTATCCTCCTTCTCACCCTTAGAGCATCTGCTCCAAATTCTAGCTAAATCAGTGCATCTTGGACCCTGGTGTTCTGGTGGAAATCTATGCTTACTGCACTCTTACTTTAGTCTCTTACTTACACTTTCTCTTAGTAACAATTTTTTTATAAATAATTTTTAAATTACTACAAATTAAGTATTCATATATTATTTTCCTCATTCCATCTTTCTATTCATATTTATGAACACCGTTTGTATAAAGTAAAAATATATAGATAGATAAATATTTTTGCGTAAAATTCTTGAGAAATATTTATGTTTTAAGTTTGTTAAATATTTTTTTTATATAGTTATATACATATATTGTTACCTTAACTGTAATTTTTGAGTTTTGAATAATAAGCTACCGTTAGACAAACTACAAAAATGTGGTTTATCGGGACTTTTTTCCATTCTGTTTTTTTCTTTTTTAAAATGTTAATTTTTTTAAATACTTCTTCAATAACTGTAAATTCACTTCGTGGCATCATTTTAAATTAAATAATACAAAATATTCACTTGGACCGTTGTGCCCATGAGCCATATTCGTGTTGCCATTTAAAACTTTTTGAAGGACCACAGCGTCCTCAATTTTTGTCTACCTTTAAATATCAGATGATTCTTTATAATATAGTATTATTATATTTTACATCCAGATAGGATTAAACTCCACATTCAAGTCCTTAAAGACATATATATCCTCTATCCCAACAACAGATTGTCTTGTACAACTTCATTCTTCTCCAATAGTTGACTACCATGCTCCTTGCATGCAACCATTGAATATCCTATTTTATTTGCTTCTTTGCCCCTGCTTTGCGAGCTTACATCTACATTGATAAAATGTTTTAGTATATCGAAATATTATTTGGTTATAGTCACTTTTTGAATGTGCTCATTAATAGTTTAATTAATTTTGAAAATTCAGTGGAAAATTATTGTCTTTCAAATTAGGATTACCACCCCTATGCTTAATGCTAGGAGCAATGGTTTCGGTTAGAACTTTATAAGCAATGCAAAGAAAAAACTCGTAATTTTTATATTCTAAGGATCCCTTTGACTAAACCACAAAAAGGGTAATTTATGTAGGTAGCACATGATTCTTATGTTCTATTTTTCTATAAAAACTATGCAGGGCAACAACCAATAATGCCGTGACCTGCAGGATGCAGGCCAGTGATGGATGGCTAGGAAAATTTCCCCAAATCTATTGGAGAAAAATTGCTTTATTTCACTTTTACTAATAAAAGTAGATTCAAACAGTCTTCAAGTGTCATTTCTGCATTTTATATATATTTGTGCAAAAGTTTATTTATTTATTTAGGGAAACCTGTTTATTTAAGTTTTTCTTTTGATTATTTCGTGAAAATAAACTTTGATACCTATGTACTGTAATATTTATTTTTAGTTTTGTTGTAAACTATTATGTTACAGTAAATCATGGATGTGGATCCTTTTTGACGCCGAGGGCCATTGGAAGTTTGTAATATCTCCTGCGGGCTGGACTGATTTCCTAGGAGGGAACCCTCAAAAGCTTTATTATAACCGCATTTTACCAAGTAACGATTGCAATTTTAGCTTAAGTTTTTTTTAGCACCCTTCACAAGAATTAACTCTTCGAATAAGAAAATGGAACAGTTTAATTAATGCACGACCAAACATCGTATTCTCAAATCAAAATGCAGCATAACAAATGGCGCTCTCGTAGCTCCCGGCAGCTTTTTATAATCGCTCCTAGTTTATCTGGGAAATATTAGGAAGTTCTTAATTTTTCCGGTGTTAAAATGGCATAAAATAACCGAAATAATTTATAGGTTACATTTATAAAAATCATATAATTTTAGTGTGGCCGTTTGGGGTTTAAATCAAGTTTATAATAAAAAAATCAAATAAAAACCCAAATATTTTAAGTTCAAATCTGTCACATTGTTCTAAATTAGCACAAAAGCATCGGTTGGTCGAAGGCGTTCGCCACATGTGCTTGTTAAAAGACCTTTGCCTGTCAAAACACTAGTGAAGTGTCCAAAGTGAGTGATTTACAATGGTATTCTTTGAACTATGGTGATTGTAAATAATATCATATACGACCGGGCTACACTACAAAAACTTAATTGCAAAGATATCGTTGTATAACATTGAACGTTGTACCACAACTGCAACCCGTAAAATTAGATTTAGTGGCTGCCGAGAAAGGCGCAATAGGAAAAAACATTTGACGAGAAGATCTTCTGCTGTCACGGCGGCCCCCGTCCTCACCCGCCGCCCAACTTCACATAACTCCTATCATTTGTATTAGCGTCTTGCAATATATCGTAAGGAATAAATACAGTTAAGCTTCTTTTTTTTTCAATTTAACATGTATGAAAACTTAGACCAAGTCGTATTTAGTTTTGATAATTTAACTGCATCTCTTTATATGGTCTACAAATAATGTGTAATGATCCAAGTGTGAGCCTGTCCAAAAATTTTTTTTCATAAATGTAATATAGAAATAATGTAAGAATAGAAAGTAAGATTTGTACAGCGCCCTTGAGGTGATTTTTCACAAAAACGGCGCTATAAAAATCATCCGATTATTATTATTATTATATGAGTCTGCAACTAGAAATTCTGCACTCGGAACACGAGAATGGTTATAACTAACTTAAAAATGATTTTGCTTGTGAATCACAAACTTATATTGCATTCGGAACATGAAAATGGTTTTAACTTAAGAGTGATTCTGCTTAAGTTTAAATTGTCACTGTACTTGTAACGCGCAAAGGCTTTTTCACCATATTTTGCAGCATGTTTATTCTCCAACAAGATTCTGCACTCGGGACGCGATAATGGTCTCCATTGAATTGCGTTTCGAGTTTTTCAACGTTTGTTCTGCAACAGTTTTAACCGCACTCGGAATACAATAATGTTTTCCTTCGAATTGCGCCTGCACAATATGAATTCCCATCTCAAATTTATTAGCATTCTTGATGTAAGCCTGCATTTAACTGACTAACATTTAAGTGATTTCACCTGCGGCGAGCCCAAAAAGTAAAAATTATATTACACTCGGAAAACGCAAATGGTTTTCCTTTTATTATTTTTTTTGTTTTACCAGATTTAAGAGTGAACCTGTATGTGCATCCACAAGCATTTTGCAGTCAGAAGATGCAAATGGTTTTCTTTCGATTTTTGCAGCATTTGGTTTCTACAGCTGTGAAAAAAAAAACAGAAAATGTATTAAAGTTTCATGTTGTGTGTTATCAACGTTTGCTTTCGTCCTAATTTTGATATATTTACTTAATTTTTGCCCCCCTCTCCCCGCGATAACAAATTTTCAATCTAGGGAAATTTTTATCCGAAATTCATTGAATTTTTTTTTGTGCATACTGATATGACGGTGCGTCGGGCAGTTGGTATTATTCTAGGAATAACGCAAAAAGGGAGGAATAGAAAAGCGATCTTAGGTAGTTACAAGTAATTTATTTTTATATACGTGGGGTTAGTCTTAAAACTAGAGTAAATCTTAATTAGACAATTCAATAAAACTAGATACGCAATTACTTAATTCTACTGTTAAAGTCTTTGAACTTAAAATTAGAGGTTCACTGGCTTAGGCAATTACTTAATTCTACTGTTAAAGTCTTTGAACTTAAAATTAGAGGTTCACTGGCTTAGGCAATTACTTAATTCTACTGTTAAAGTCTTTGTAGTTAAAATTAGAGGTTCACTGGCTGACATTGTGGGAGGAATTATCATTAAAGTCAGAGGCACTTCCCTTTTTGGTGATGGCTGTCCAGGGTCCAGTGGCTGCGTTGTATGTAGAGTCCTCGCGTTCGCACTACGTATTCGTGTACCTCCGGATCGGGAGTAGGTGTAACGCGGCGATAATCAGAGGCCTGGGTGGTCTCCGATGTTGATCTCCGAAGGGTGAAGATCAGTTACTTCCTTCTGGGATGGAAGTGTAGAATTCCCTCGTCGTCAGAGGACCTGGGCGGCCTCTCAAAGGAGCGAGAATTGGAACCTTCCTGGGCGGAAGGTTTCACTTGGCTGTGTGTCCTGGGCGGACTACTACAATCGACTTTTCCGTCCTGGGCGGACGCTTGCAACGACTCGTGCTTCCTCGGTGGAAGACTGCACGCGACTCGTGCTTCCTCGGTGGAAGCTTTCACTCGACTCTCTCCTAGAGCCCACTGTCCTTCTGTCTACCTGTCTACCTGTAGGTATTATCTTTTAACCCGCATTGTTCAGCGGCCTTTGTTCCGTCGGTCGGCTCAATTCCTTTGAGGTGTTTATTGCCGTCCCATAAAATTCCAACGGAATTGCGGACTTTCCCAAAATAGCAGTTAAGATTATATTATTTTAGTTACGATTTTTCCTAACAATAGGTTCGGCTAGCCTTTGTACTAAATTCATTTTATGGCCGGTC
Organism: Halesus radiatus; assembly: GCA_022606495.2. Classification (NCBI taxonomy): domain Eukaryota; kingdom Metazoa; phylum Arthropoda; class Insecta; order Trichoptera; family Limnephilidae; genus Halesus; species Halesus radiatus. Next base: position 394,737 of record JAHDVE020001375.1, read on the forward strand.
TAATCTGGGAATTCCTATTATTTAAAATGCACATTTTAAATCTAAATATTTCGGTGAATTCGGTCATTTATTTTTAGGTGATTACAAAAGGCTATATCAATACCATCACGTGAATGGTATATCTATGCCATCACAGATGCAGGGACTAGTGGTATATGTGAATGGTATATCTATGCAGGTACTATAAGATGCCGCCTAAAATACGAAAGCAGTGTTTTTTTTGGAACCGTAAACAAAATCAAATATCTGATATTCAAGAAAACAATGTTGAACGCAGTTGAACTTGGGATTTAGTATTCAGCAAACTATACCCCCTGAAAAGAAGTTTTTACTTAATTTATTAGGACTTTCTACCGTTTATTAATTTGTATTTTAAATAAATATAAGACAATTTTGACAGTGTAATCAATTGTGTTCAGAATGAACAAAGAAAACGATAAAATTGCACAATATATGGACATTGATAAACATTTCAAATTAGGTGTGTTAAATCTTTACTCTTTTTACAATACTTATATATATATATATATATATATACGCTCAAAGGGTAAAGTTTAGAGATGCTTCTTTCTTAGTTTTCTTTTTTGTACTTTGTTCCCAAATAATCCTTTGTTAATTCCAATTCATAACTAATAGCTTCGTCTTTCAGTTTCAGATGACCCAGTAGAAGAAAATAATATTATCAATGAAACCCCAATTACTGCAAATAAGCGGCCTGTCAAGGAAGTCATTCCAGAATCGAGGCTTGCCCGCTTTTATGGAAACTTTTACTATGATGAAGAGAGGTAGAGATACCTTATTTATTAATATAGGTTCAGGTTATATGTTATGATTATGTAGGTAAAAAAAGTTCTTAGGGGTGCCTAACCTAACTATTTGTATGTAGTATAATAATGTCTTTCAGAACCTATTAAATATTTTAAATAACCTTGTTCAAGGGAGAGTTGTTTCTCAGCAGATATAAGTATCAATTCGTCCTATGTTTCTAAACCTCTCATCACCGAAGATGACAATGATATTGGGTTTTGGATATTGCCAGAGGTAAAACTTACACTTTTTGGCCAATTTCTAGCATCTCTAATCCCTGAGTTTTTTATTAATAAATCCCAGCAAAGGAAGGAGATTGAAGGTACCTACTTCCCTATATACCAATCACACGTATAACCCTCCCTCTGACTTTTTTCTTTCTATTGCATACTATTTTATGCAGTAGAAAAATTTTGGTACAATATTTTTTACTGTAAAGGATGCACCCTATGTTACAACTTGATGCTGTCAACTTTGTAGTTAGAGGCGTCGCCAGTGTATGTTTTGGAAGTTAAAACATTGTTGTTTTTTTCCTCCTTTAGTTAGCTGCCTACAAATTTAATTGTCTTTTTTGTGTTTGTGACCTAGCAATAATAGTGCTGACAATGGATCCGAAGGACACATGTATTATTTCCATGGACTCTTTCTGAGCATTTAATGCATCCTTTTGCATACAATGGAGCAGGACCTGGGGTTAATTTACAGCATAATATGCTGCAAAATTGGAATCTTATTCCAATCTATGGAGCCACTAAGCATCTGTTTAATATTCCAGCAAAAGATGGCAGTAGACAGCGCAGAGTTGTAGAACAACAGAACACGGTTTTTTAATACATTATGTAGCTCACTTTGAATGTATTTATGCACATCGATTACGGTTCAAAGTTTGGTACACCCGCCCACATTCCCCCATACCCCGCAGAAATCCTATGATACAGTACACCACTACACAAGCAAGAATCTTTTTAAATGATTCTATTGTACCTACTGACGTACTGACACACATTTTTTTTTAAAAGAAAGTCGAACCATCTCGCATTACAAATAACCTGACAATATTTAAAAATCTCCCACCATAATAGCGGAAGATGTTGCTTGTGTCGTGATGGAGAACTTATTTGCGAATCATTAGTAAGTCAAATTTGAGTTTTTGACGACTGGAGTTGAAGTCAATTAGCGCAAGATAGTCACAGAAAGGAGTTTTTGACAAAACGTTATCTGAAGAATATACCTAACCATTGTATTGTGAATGTCTAGTATGTACCTACCTGCTTTCTTTTCTCAGGATTTAAAAACAGAAGAAGAAGAATGCAGTTTGTCAGGATTGCCGACTTCAAAACAAGGTGATTATGAAGTACCCACCAAATATTTACTGTAAAATCATGCGCATTATAAAAATCACGAGAGAAAAATTTGCATAAAATCACTGCCGGTGTTTTATCTATATTTTTTTACATAGAATGCCCTGAGGAAAATAATTTCCATCACGGCTTATCTCATCTTTGAGGATGCTGTGTGGAGGGTATATTTAAGAAGAGGAAGGAGTGAACATGGGTCTTGAAGAGAACCATCTTGTAGGAGGGAAGAAACACAGAGGCCGCCAAATCGTTCCAATCATTGTAGAAACCACCCATTCTCATCTGACAAACATATCAATGGAAGGCATGTTGTGGATATTGCTTCCGTTGAAGGAGACTAGATTGTCATTTTGATCCCTTTTGGATGTAATCAGACATGATTGTGTTGTTGGAGTTTGTGTGCCCTTTGGGAGCTTGTCAAACAAAAAGCTATCATGGACTTACTGTCGTCCGCATATTAATCGATTGGTGCACACGAAAAACAAAATCAGAGACAGAACCGATCTCTGGGACACAAACATTTATCTATATATAATGAATATATGATTAAGGCGGTGATGGATTAGTTTCGACTATATGTATGTCCAAATGGGAAATTTATTTCCAGGCAGAACTATACGGGAGTTGTTGCTGCAGCTGGACTCCATATACCCGGAGCTTGTGCTGCCCCACCACCTCTCTAACGTCGCCATCAATATCCCATTTTCTTTCTTCTCCTGCGGGAACCTAGAAAAAGAGGCAAGCGGCGATGGTATGCACTTGGTACTAATTAAACTATGCCATATTCACCCCATCTCAATGTCGGTCCCTCGCTCTATAAGAGTATGGAGAATTTCTAGTTTATGTGAAACATTAAAACCAACTCGCAAATTAAATTCATCACGAGAAATTATCATTTCAGGAATTTCTCGGTACAAATATACTCAAACACATTAACTACTTTTATAACTTTATTTTATTTTAATCATTTTCAGATTCGTCAAGCCCTCAGATAACAAATGCACTATATACACCAGCACTTAAATCAGATGAAGAAAAAATTCTTTATGAAAAAATTTACGGAAAAGATGTAAAAGATTGCTGGAAGCAAAGGTCTTGCCAACTGTTCAATCAAGGAGGAAAAATACAATCCTTCATTAGAACGCCCATATTCCCTCTAACTCCAGATCTTACATCGGCCTTAGAGCGAGCCCTGCAAAACTTCAAAATTCAAATGAAGAGTATCTACTCAACAAATGATCCATTCAACAAGCAAAAACGATCCGCTCCAATGCTCTCACAGTCAAGAAAAATTATTCAAAGTCGCCACACTCATAAACCTCCGCGAATTCAAAGCGCTTTTAAAAGTAATCTTGTCATCAAGAATATTAATGGTAGATTCGTGTCGCTTTGCATTCCCGGGACGTCAACTACAACACGTCCTAAAAATGCAGCAGATAATCCCGCAACAATTGATTGCTGCAGACAGAATCAAATGACATTTAAAACAGACATAACATTTCCTCAGAAAGAATGTAACAAAAATAATAAACAACAAAATCAAACGGCTCTTAACAATTTTTCAATGATTCCTGCTACAATACCAGGATTGCTTGTTAATAAATCTCAACAGCAAAAGACTATTCCCGTTTACCAAAAGCCACCGGAGACTTACGCAGGGCGATTGTCTAAGAATGCACTTTCAAGTTCTTCCAATTGTGTGAAGCACCCGACATGTAATTATGGAAATAGTCAAAATAATAACTTGATTTTGCTGACTAACAGTAAAAAGAACAATTTGAAATTTTCGGCCAAAACTCGTTCTTTGGAAAACATTAAAATTTCATCGCAGAGCCATCAATCTGTTGAGATTTTTCACACTCCTCAGAATGCCTATGAAAATAATAGCAACGAAAATGTTCAGATTTTTCCAGTTTCTTCTGAACAGCCAAACTCTTTCAAAGGAGCTCCGGGACATCATTCAAAATTGACGACCAATTCGTCATTTGGTAGCAATAATTTGCTTTCATCCAAAAAGCGAGAACCTCTTTCTAATGAAAGAAATAAGAATATGGAAGTTAACTCTAGAATATTTGCTAATGAATCAAACAGTCTAAATGCAGAAAAGAAGAATAATTATCCTTCCGGTTATCCCAGACGTAAGAAAAAAGATAGCAGAGATGAATACGTTGAAACAAACAGAATGAAGAAACCTATCATTTTACTTAGAAAAAATCCTACTTCTCCTATGAAGGTTTCTGCTAGCCCGAGTAAGGACGTCTATGCTTTTAAAAAATCACCTGAATTATCTTCTAAATCAGAAACTTCCAATCTATCTCCTCAAAAAGGCAAATCGCCCAAAGCCAGCCTTGACTGCTCATCCTTATTATTTAATGAGGTAGATACAACGCAAAGTGAAAATTTGACAAAACCAAAATGCTGTTCTTCTCTCGTTAATAATGAAATCAACCAACAGAAAGGTGAATCTAACAAAGACTTTGATTTATTTAGAAACATTCCCGGAGAGAGTACACAGGACAAAGGTAATAATAGGAAGAAGGTATTGCAAGGACAGGGACAAGGAGCCCCTGTGTCAGAGATAGCCCCCAACCCTAGCCTCAATGCTTTAAGTGGTAGAAGACTGTACAGTGCTGTCCTTAGCAATAGTCACCACCCTCATATTATATCCGCCACATCAATGAGTTGTGATACCTTCACACTTACACCCACATATACTACAAGTGTATCCGATTGCAGTCTTGCGGATAAGAAGTCAAACAGAGATTTGCAATTGAAATCCGTCTATTCCGTCGTCAGTAATCAATCTCTTTGTTCGTCCGAAGAAACTGTTTCTTGGACGGATGCTCATCTTGACAAATTGGAGAGAGAAGCTCTTGAGCAATATAAAGTGTCAGATGAGAGTTTAAACGAGAAGTTGGAAGAATTGGAGAGGCAAGCGATAGAACAATACAGCGGGTCTAGTAATAGTAACACTAGTTTTGGAGTATGTAATTCGCAACCAAAACTCAAGAATAAAGAGACAAGCGAAAAACCGAAATGCTGCAAAAGTACAAATCATATTCCAAAGACAATCGACAGTGTTGTTATCTATTCCAAGTCATCTAGTACCAGTAATACAAACGTTGAAAATTCTGGGAATTCAAATAAAAAGTCAAAGAATTTTAAGAACGTTGGAATGAACAAAGCAAACAATAAGCAAAAGAAGAAAAATTCTAAATTTTCCCTTTAGACATCTCTGAGAACTAGTTCTGAAAAAGATGTAAGATACTTTTTTGTAGTATACAGTTTGGTGATAATGTAAATATGTATAATTAATATATTTTATAAATATGTATTACGGTTCGCTCTTCTACAATTTATTAATGATGACTTTGTGGTTAAAGGAAAAGTAAAAAAAATATCATGATGGAACATCCTGTCTAGTAGGCTGGGCCCATTGTGAACTGTATGAAAAACTTATCGGCTGTGACTTAACTTTTAGTGGGCCCAAATTACCCATCGGATATGCAAAATTTGTTTCTGTTGAACGCCGAATCCGATCAGCAATATCAAAAAATATAATTTTTCTGAATATAAATAGTTATTCTGGGTAAACATCTTATGATAGATATATACAATTTTTTAAACATATAAACACATCTGATAAGACGGTATAATTTATAAAATCATCATTTTACAAAAAATAAGTACATAAGTTATTACGAAAATAGACTCAGACGGGCCATGTAGAAATTTTACGGAGGTATTAATTAGATTGCAGGCACTCGACATTCCAAAAGTTCATAAGGGAAAAGGGCAAGACTTCATTGCCTCAGAAAATTTTTATATTTCTAAATAAAACAGGTATTTCGTTAACTTATAAGAAAAAATTATAAAGCACGTTTATTTCCATAAAATAAGGGGTTGGTACTTAATATACAGTATGCAAGCTTGCATAATGTCTTAATAAAATTATATTCGAAAATCTATATTACTATACAAAGAACCATTCAAATTAATGCTCGTAAAGCTACTTCAGAAAATAATATTAAAGGTTTATATCACATACAAACATTGGAAGAAAAATCACTATAGTGCGGTACAGAGTGGTATTTAAACTCCCATAAATATTAATACAATAATAAAATGGAAAAGCAAGATTTCACATTCAAGAATGTCAATAATGTTGTTTTAGGCACTAGAAATAATTATTTATCGTGTATCACTACATCCCAGCTACATAGTATTCATGTCATTGCTTTGACGTGCTCTTTTTTTATTAATTTTTTAATCATTGTATTTTTTTTTAAGATTCTTTTCTGGAACTTAATTCTATGAGTATCTCCAAGAGAATGGTTTAGTTACAGATATGTACTTATCTATGCAGAGTCAAGCATCCCTACTGTGCACTTGACAGGTTTAACTTTGAAGTCAGTGACATCCCTAGTGCAGATTGTGTGGATAAAAAAATCTATGGTTAAAAAAATTATTTAGCCACCTGCTAAATAAACTGTGTCCAACTATATATAACTAAAATTTATTCATTGAAATTTAAAAATTAGAAGACATTGAAAACTTTTGTTCTCTTAAAATTTTTACATGTATGTATTAGAAAACCCCCCGACTGCATAGATAGATGTATCTGTTTCGGACGTCACTGCCTCTCCCGGAATGTTTTGACGCGGCACATTTGTTATATCGTCGCTGCATATATAATATAGCTTATGTGCCGTTTCGTACATTCTGAGATGATCGAGAAAAACTGCTTTAAAAAATAATTGCAAAGACTAGATTTGCTAAAAATACCTGATTTGTTTAGCTGGAGAGCTTGCCTAATAATTATAAAAAAAATTTTTTCAAATCTAGTCTGCAGTTATTTTTTAATGCAGTTTTTCTCAATCATCTCAGAATGTACGAAACAGCACATAAGCTACTCGTATATTATGAATGCAGCGACGATATGTAAAATATTGTTAATGTATGTAACGGGCGTTCTGTGATGAGTGTTCTCACAGACCGCTCAGAAAAAGAAATGACTTGAATAAAAGCGTCAGCAGCATGGCGGTGTGGAGAGGAGGGCTTGTCGAATATGCGCAGGGCGGGATAGGTCTGCGAGTTGCAGACCGCCTTAAGTGGCCTGTGAAAGTCACTTCGGGCAGTTAGCATTCCTGACAAGTACTTCTATCTCCACCGCCCGCTCTGACTTCTGATCTACCCGCCTTCTTTTATTCTGACTACCGCCTACCTTGGACCCCCCATCGGACTACTGCCTCGGACTGGACCCAAATAAGCAACGTCACACAGACAAGGCCCGCAAAAGTAGTAAATAAGGGTCTTGTCGCTAGTGCCGTTCCTCCTTGTAGAGGGAACGGTAGGAGTGCTATCTCCCCTCCCAGCCCCGCTCCGTAGATTGGGATCGGCCACCTCATACAGTTCGTTTGTGTGCCAGATTACGTCTGGTACAATATCGATCTGTATGAATTGACAATATTACATATCTATATGTATGCATGCAGCCAAAAGAGGAAATAACAGATTATAATTATTTTTTTCTTATTCATAGAGATTTCTTTGTATCCAAAATATCTACGGTACCGACTGCACATATAATATTTATATTTGTACATCAGCTGTTTTGTTGACATGTCAACAGAATCACATCACAGGTTAAGGTGTTTCACAATACTAGTGTACCACCCCAGCTAGGAGTACTCCTGTTCCGGTGCGACCGGTACACCAGGGGGCACTGATTTAGATCACATGCTCTGAGGATGGAAAGGAGGTTGGAGTTTAATCGACCGGTATACAAGAAACCTTGAGCCAATACAAATAATATTTTATAAAACATATGTAGGATGGGCAGGAATAAAGGAATGGATTGAGCATTGGTTTTCGTTTCTCACTTCCCACATTTTTTTGCTATCTGTTTCTTCTCGATTTCAGCTTCTTGCTTCCCGTTTCCTGCTTTCCTTTTATAGGTTTTTGTTTTTAGTTTGTCTGCTTCCTGTTGCTTCTTGCTTCTCGTTTCCATCTTTTCGCTTCAAGTTAGCTTGCCTCTGCTACTTCCTTCCCGTTTTCCGCTGCTTCTTGCTTCCTGATTTTTGCTTTCCATTTACTGATTCTTGATTTTTGCTTCCTGCATCTTGCTTCCTGATTCGTGCTTCCTGCTGCTTTTTTCTCCCTGCTTCATGTTTCTCACTTAGCATTTCCAGCTTTCCAATACTTCTTGCTTCCCTTTTCACGTCTCCCACTCCTTTTTATTTACCGCTTCCTGCTCCCGCTGCTTCATGCTTCCCAGTACTCGCTTCCTAGACCGTGTTCCCACCATGTGTTCACAGTATTTTGTCTTTATATCAGTTTTTTTTTCCTTCTCTACTCAGTCTCTGGCAATTTCCCGTGTACATTTACTTTCTATTCCTTGTTGAAGCAGTGTATTCCTATTCAAGTAACTCTTTTATATTGATGGTAAGTGAGTTCTCTCTCAGATCTCTTAATACATCTTGATACAGATGTTCTAGTGTTCCTCGTAATAATAGTACTTGATCAACCACCGCAGTGCCACCCCCGTGAAATACCTAAATAAAATAAAAACTTAACCTAAGATATAATTGAAATGTATAGTGCAAACAGACTCATGCTAGTGTTTGCGCGTGCATATTCATAAAATCCTCGGGTATAGGATGGCGCCAGCGCATAGGTAAAGAAAAGGGCTCCATAATAGTGTTGGTGAGGATCTCATAAGCACACATTACTCCACCATCACAGGTTGGAGTGTTTCACAGAAATTTTAATATAGCATTATCATCAATTGGCTAATCAGTGCCATTTTGTTTTTTGACATTGAAAAGTCCATTGAACAAATTGTGATCAACAGGCAAGGTTAACTGTCATGCTGTCAGCTGATCATAATTTGATAGAAAGCTGAAATGGGCATGGAAATGGTGTTTAACGGGGAACTTTCAAATGTCAAAAAAAAAACAAAATGGCACTGATCGGCCATTTGATGACAATATTACATTCGGATGAATGATTCAACAGAATCACATTTATAATAATATTACTAACTAAATTGAAAGAAAATATTCTAAAAATGTTCTTATGGTACATCAGTGCTTGGCATCCAAGGATTCAATGCTAACCCAGGCCCCTTTCTCAGCCTTCAGGAGCATGGCCCTCCTGTCGAAAGTAAATGGTGTTTGTGTCTTGTCACAGGGACTCAGTTTAAAATCTCTCAGGAGATAGAAAAGGTAAAACTTGGCGGTCATCATGGCAAACCGTAATCCTAAAACAATAAAAAAAAACTTTAAAAAGATATTCTTTTTAAATAAATATTTATTCTACAATGCAATAATTATTGCATAGAAAAACAAATAATAGATTATTATGCGTTAGTTCAGCGTTGATATAGTTAAGCCCGATTTAAGGCCGTTTTAACCATACCTACGCCATGTTAATAAGCAAAGTTTTTCACAATTCCGACCTTGCGCTCCGCGTAATACTTAAACTGCATTTGTAAGGGGGATAGGAGGTTGCAAATGTTTTTTTAGAACATTTACACAAAAAAAACAAAAGGACATTACCGTATACACGTACCGTGTGCATACACAATGTTTTTGCCTTTCGACACCTATGGAAAACATTCCACTCGCAGGTGAAGAGGTGGAGGGGGAAGGGTTTGTTTCATTTTTTAATAATCGCCGCACGGTGCGTTTCTAACTATGCCTCCAGTCCGGTGATACTTCAGTCAGTCACAGCATAAATCGGACGGGTTTTTTAGGTTATGTGTACTGAGAGACATTATAACATATTATTATAAGAAGTTTGCTTATGTTTCAGTAATAATAATAGTTTATTTAACTGTTATGTATTGTCCTAGTTTGTCTGCTATTTCTAATAGCATTACAGCCCTCATATTAAGAACTTTTTAAGGACACATTGTGATAAATACGTACATATAGTCAAACAGTGGTTTACACGAAAATTTATTATTAATTTTACATTTTTTGATATTTAGATTGTTTTTTTTTTATTCAAACCTTAAACGAAACAACGAAAATTTGTTCTAACCGATAAAAATATGTAGCACATTCAAAAGATTATTCTGGAACTCATCTTATCGTCTACACAAAATCTTCTGTTTTTAACCAAAACAAATGTTTTTGTATATGATTTTTTGTGTAATGTTTTGAAAATTTTTCGCAGGAGACACGGCTATAGAATTGTGATCTATACCAATTTGAAAAGAAACTGATGTCGTCAATTTACATAAGATCTTTCGACTCCTAGGCCCCAGACAGGCTAATGAATTTGAATATCGGTTCAAAAAAATTTTTATTAATTTGAAAAATTTTGATCAATTTCATCCAAAGTAAGATAAAATTGATCTGAAGTCTGACATACAGACACGCCCAAAACATACTTCTATTGGTTTATCCCTTCAGTGTGTAAGGCAGTAGTTTACATAATATTTTTTAAAAGATAAATATTTAAATGTTGTATTTATTATTACCTATACAGTTTCTTGGCCCCATTCCAAACGGCAGGAACAATTGGTTGGGTCTTTTGTTCTTCTCTTCTGGTGAAAATCTTTCCGGGTCAAACACATCCGGGTCAGGATAATGCTCTGGGTCATGCATTACTCCGGCTATAGGGATCACCACCACGTCCCCAACATTCAGGTGAAGATTTGTTCCGGGAAGGTCGTATGGCTTTGTACACATTCTATCCACTCTAGATACAGGTGGGTACATTCGCAGCGTCTCTAGTAACACCTGGTCCAGGAGAGGTATTTCATTAACCAGGTCGTATGTGCATTCTTTTCCGTTCTTTGCCGCGGCAGTCTTTATGTCTCTTCTCAGTCTCTCCTGAAGTTCGGGCATGGTGGCCAAGGTCCCGCAAGCGAAACTCAGAAGGGTGCTGGATGTCTCAAAACCAGCAATAAGGAACAGAATAGCTTGGCCTTGGATGTTGACATCAGTCATTACTGCAAAGAAAATTCATGTTTAGAATATAAAAATATAATCAAAACTTTTTAAAATATTAATAAAAACAATGTGGATTTTACGTATTTTTTTATTTTCAATGTTTTGTAGAACAGGAAATTGAGAAATCACAATTTTACAGAAGAAACATTTTGAAGTAACATTAAATTAATAATTTAGCATTATAAGATGTTAACAAATGAGTATGTTTATTACTTGCAATATCAGTTACCCGTCTCAGAACAGATGTCGTCTAGTGAGACAGGTAAAGCACATGTATCTGTATCAACTTATATGCCAATAAACGCCCGGATTGCCGGCAATGAAATATGAAAAACTATACATATATCATCCATGCAACCGCAATGCGTCATAGGTCACCGCAAATGAAAAAAAAACTTTTTTTTATATTACATATTACACTGTATTCACATTACATAATCTGTAAAATTGTTACAATTGGATAAAAACATTTGACTTAATTATTGTTTTTATTCCTCTGGTGTAAAATTGTTGGCTTTTGAGAGTTCAGCTAATAAATGAAAATATCATATTTTTAAAAACCTACATAAAGCACTATTATTTTATCCTTCTCCTGTAAAATAATGTTTATATTTACGGTTTAAGGGGTATTACAGTTGCATGAACCAATATGTTAGATAATTTTTCACCAACAATATATTTACGCAAAAATGGCTTATTCTCCCTTGCTCGACACTGACGAAATCGTGTCAACAGTTTAATATTATTATTCCGAAGGGTTATGTTTCAATAGGTAGTGAAAGTTTCACCTTTTTCGCCAGAATTCTCAGCAATCTCTTTCTGTGCTGCATCTACCATTAGCTGCATGAAGTCATTGCGCCTGTAAATAGATACCACATTAGAAACTATGTAAAAAAATAAAAGAAAAATAAAGGCGACTATTTTCTATTTAACTAGAAAAAAGTTAGTAACGCAGAATTTATTAAGGATGGTCAGTCCATGAAAGTATTGACAGCACTACTTGCCTATCACCAGTGAAAAAAAACGCTTTCTTTTATGCTTAAAATACATACATATGAGGTGTGATAAAAAAAATATGGTTAATAAATTTTGTAGCAGCAACTGCTGGCGCTACATTCATTTGAAGTAATAAGTCCGTTAGCCTGATCCTATGAGATATTCAGTGTCAAATGTGAACAAGTTGTGACTTGTCAGTCGGCTTCCAGAGTCGGAAGAGTGAGGTTGTGTTTACCGTGTCTGTTAGGATTTAAAACCATGCGACTTTTGGCTCTTCCCAAAAATAAAAACCGTGCTAAAAGGAATTTTTATTTTTAAATTCCACAACTTCATCACGCTTCAAAAGCGACGATTAATATTTGATCAAATCTTGTTATGTAAAATTATGAATAATAGCCTGGACTCGCCAGAGCTCATTAACTATATAAATATACTGATTTCTTTTATTTGCCCACATGCAGGACCAATCTTAGGATAAATTCTCCAATTCCCCATATTTGTGCGCAATATAATGAACAATTTCACAATATCGACATTCTTATAACAATATCCCTTTCAAAATATCGAACCGAAGTAATACATACGACCACAAATTGATGCATGAGTATAAAATGTATCGAGAGCATCTCCTGTCCCGAGATCCTATCTTCCTCTTCCTCTCCCCCCTTCTTTGTTATTTTGTTTTTTCTAATAAACATCTGTACTTAACCACTGGTAGCATAAGAAACTTTGTTGGCTTACCTTTTGTTAAACTTCTTCTGTATATTAATTTGTATTAAAAGCTGTTTGTTTCTTACAAATAAATAAATGCATTTAAAATCATGCACCATAAAATATTACACATATACATAAATTTAATTGTTATCCTTTAAATACAGCTTGTTGGCTTTGATTGCGCTTACGCATTATTAACACCTCTACTGACTATAACATCTCACTGCGATCTACCTTGAATCAATGCTCTGTGCATCAAATGCGTGGAAGGAAGTTGCTAGCCTAGCTCAGAAGTTCACCGACCGCCCCTGGTGTTTATCCTTTGCATGGAAACTACATTTAAAACAAAATTCACTTAAAGGGAACAAACATTGGGCAAAAGGATAATAGATGTCAAAAATATAGTTTTTACCTTTTTGACGGGTCGTTTTCCCTCTCTGCTTTAGTAGTGACAACCACATCTCTGAGACTACTTATTGAAATAGAGTTAAGCATGGTCACTGGAAGGTACTTGAGAAAGGGGGGGTGTAGCAATAAAACTATGAAGAAGAGAGAGCGGTGAAACAAAGGAACATCAGTGAATTTTGCTGCCATCTGAAAACAAAGAAGTTATGGAATATAATAAAATCAAGTAACGCCTCTCCAGAAAGAATTTTCTATTTTTGTGAACCTGCATTTTGTCACAATTTTTTGCTATATTGAATCTTAGTGTTATTTTACCTTGACAAATTCAGCTTCTGGATCCTTCAGCGAAGCGCAGTCTAATCCAAAAGCGCAACTTCCGATGACCTCCAAAGTAAAGCGCCCGGTGAATTCCTTCATTTCCATCACCGTATCCCCATCTTAAAATAGTAGAGAAAATTACTTATAATAGTTATGTAGAGATAAAAAAAAATTGTTGAGTGAATGTTAATTTTCATTTTGAAATAATTTTATAATGACATACCGGATCTTTTCTTGAGGAATTCTACCATCTGTTGACCGCATTGCTGCACCAAGTTTTCCATAGCTCGTAGTTTACCAGAACTAAATGTGGGTGTCAAAATGGCACGGACACTTTTCCATTCCTTTCCCTGAAATCACATAGAAGATATTACTGAGGTTTTTCTAATCGGCAAACTCTAGTAAATTCAGAGCAGGGGTAATAACTCAGTGACGATTTTCTCTAAAGAGCAATTGTGCCGTGAACCCCTGTTAAAAATATGAGAAAATAACTAACTTGAATTATAATATAAGCACATTATAAACAGCACGACGTTAAAATCCATGCGACCGAATACTACAGTCGTAGAGCAATGCGATATTCCCATAGGTGGTGCATGGAATAAACTCGGCACATATGGGCTCACAATCCCAAGCAAATCTTCATACAAAAAAACCAAAATGACAATCCCCCTGAGGGTAAAATTAAATAACCAAGGCTTAACCATGTCGAAGTTTGTTCCTAGCACTGTTGAATGTTTGAAGACACGTGACCTCGGAAGTTCGATGTGTGTCACCCAAATGGTGACACTCGTCAAACCCTATCGATCAATTTTCCGGCTGGCTGAACTTTGCAAAATAAGGATGCAAGTTAATAGTTTTTATTTTACTTTCTACAGTTAGTAGAAAATATTTTAAAGCTTTTATTATTTTCTTCCTGCATTTCTCTAATCGTTTGCCTTTAATCGGATAATTTAATAGGATAGTTCTCAAGTGGATCTCGTGTTATTAACTGTTTTACATTCTCAATTACACAACAAACAACATTTTTCTACTGGAAAAGACATCCTCAATACCATCTCTGTTTTAAAGCAAGAGAGTTAAGTGTAAAGTGATAAAAGTGATCCAAAGCAACAGAGTAATATTCAAAAATTGTCATTGCTTTATGATTGTCTGATTAGTTCAACAAAGTTTTAATAAAAAAAACGGTATCAATAAAACGTAATAAATAATAAAGTTAAGTGTATGTAAATACCCCATCTATCGACCAACACAAGAACTTTTAGCAATCGCCTACCGAGCACTGCCATCTAGAGATAAGATTTTGTCGATAGATGTCACTCAGCACAAAAATAAATATACCTAAACAATTAAATCACTATAAATAACAATATAATGCCGCCGAAAACTGAAACAATTATGGATCAAAAATTAGACATTTTCAAAGAACAATTATTGCAATCGATGGGGGAGAAAATAGACCTGCAACTAAAAAATTTCCTAAAAAAATGACGTTAATAAGATATTTATGGAGATTAAAAGAGAAATACAAGATCTAGTTAAAAGTGTGGAATTCTGTTCAAATAAAATAGATGATTTTGAAAACGAGATTAAAAAAACGAATGAACATCAAAAAAAAAAATTATGCCAAAATGGAACAACTTCAATAGGAACTCAAAACTCTTAAACTATCTCTAAATCAAATTCAACAGAATTCGCTATAGAAGTACAAGGAATTACTCTGAAAAAAAACGATGACCTGCGAACTCTCGTTGAACTACTTATGAAGACATTAGACTGCAGCGATATTGTAACGAACAATGCAATAGTTAAGTGCTACAACAACCCAGTTAAACAAATATTAAGTATACAACTGAACTCGAAAGAAACAAAGGACAGAGTCATTCAACAAAAAAAGGAATCTTCAGCCCCAAGATGATGAATTATTCAGAATTTACAGACAAATTTTTTATAAATGAAAAACTGACACCAATTAACAAGCAGCTCCTCTGGTTGGCTAAGTCCACGAAATCACTCGGATACAAATACATTTGGACGAAGGACGGACACGTACTACTTAGAAAAGATGAAGACTCCCCAGTAATCCGGATAAACGACTCCAATAATATACCACTCCAGTAAATATGATCTTGGAAAAGGATGCTTAAGGAGAAAATTATCTGTGAAAATGGATTTCTCTAATGAACATTCGGTCATAGAAGCACGGGTATGTGAAGACATAACAGAACTTAATGATTACATAATTGAGGGAAACACTGACTTTAATATGATAAATCTAAACATACGAAGTATACGTCTACATTTTGACGAGTTATGCATTTTCCTCAATTCTCTAGGATTCCGTCCAAATCTGATTATACTTACTGAAACGAAAATGTGTGAATTAATTCCTTACTCCATCCCTGGTTATAAGACTGTCTCTCTTCCATCTAAGCATACTTCGCACGATCGTCTAACGATTTTTTACAGCGAGCACCAAATATCTAATGTTATAGTAAATATTCCTAATTTTAAGTATTCAAATGCCATCCATTTATCCTTCACAACATTGAACACTAAAACATACTCTATAATTGCCATATATCGCTCCCCTTCCTTAGACTCTAAATCATTTATCATGGAACTTAAATATTTTATAACAGAAAATAATTGCCAACAATCAGACTTCTCGTTTATTGTTGGTGATATAAACATTAACATAGAACATTCTACCCTAGACACAATTGCAAATGAATATCTAAATGTTATGTATAGCGAAGGATATCTATCTTATATAAATAGCCCCACAAGACATGGTCGCCATACTGACTCTTGCCTAGATCACATATTACTCAAAACCAATAATTTTTTTATATACAGATCTGCCGTCTTAAAAATAGATATAACTGATCATTTCCCAACCTTCTACGGTCGCAGTACCTTAAAAGATCATCAGAAAACTAAAGACCAACAAGTAGGAAGAAATAAAATCAACACCAAATACTAAATAATTCTTCAAAAAAAGAAACCTGGAACTCAGTTGCTTCTAATGACGACCCAAATCAATCATTAAATACCTTCTAAACGATATTAAATAATAATATCAAGAATAGTCTAGAATTAACACCTATACCTAAAAGAAAACATAAAAAAATTAAGCCATGGATCATGCGTGGACTTATAATCGCAAGCCAACACAGGAACAAACTATACAAACTTTACAAAAACTATGAGAAATACTGCACGACAAAGAGTATAGAAATTTACGACAGCAATATATTATTTACAGGATTTTTTTAAAATTCCTTATAAAGAAATGTAAACAAGAATACTATACTAAACAATTACAATTAGCTGATAATAATTCTAAAAAAACGTGGCAAGTTATAAACGAAATCTCAAATAGAAATCATAAAGTACAAACTTTCCCCGAAAAAATTGTAACAGTAGATAAAGTAGTATTAACGGATTTGTAGAAAAGACATATCATGTAGAATAGCTTGTAAGTAAATTAAGGTATTTAACTTACATATTTAAACGTTTGAATAACATAGTTGATATCAAAATAATGAAAATGGTATACCATGCACTGGTGCAATCATCAGTATCTTGTGGAATAATCGGATGGGGGGGAATTTATAATACTTACCTTAAACCACTTGAAACATCTCAAAAATTAGTACTAAAAATAATGTTACATAAAGAAAGTACCTTCCCCTCTATGCAACTATTCCATGAGGCTGAACTGTTAGATATAAGAAAAAATTATTGTCTACAGTGCCTAAAATATGTATTTTCAAGACAAAAACTATTCCCAAAAAACGAAAATCGCTCTAGTAACAGGATAAATAACATACTTGAAGTACCTTTGTGTAAAACTAGGCTTGCGCAGAGACATGCTTTTTTTATTGCTCTTAAAATTTTTAATTTTCTATCTACAGAATGTAAGTGTCCACACATATCATCTTTAAATACATACAAAAATGAAATAAAAAAACTGGATTAAAACCAAAGATATCAACCTTTTCCTGCTATAATTGTATATATTCCACACTTTTCTTTCTTTGTTTTTCGATTTGTTTTCTTATCCAACTTAAAATCTTTTATTTAACTTACCTTCAAAACCCATGTATTAATACAAATAAACTAATATACTGCAACTAACTGATACCAGGTATACCCAGGCACTGGCTTTGCCTATGTGGGATTTTTTGTTTTATATACATTACACATAGGTTGTTCAGATGTATTTATAATTTAATGTTAAAAAAAAAAAAATGTTTATAATCATTATACCTTGTTTGTGTGAATGTATGTATCAAAAAATGGATAAATAAAAAAAAAAATAAAAAATCATATTTGTAATTCTACTAGTAAAACGAACAGATTATAATGCATACTTTTGTTTTCACATCAAAATTCGCCTTTTTTTTAAATAAGACGTTATATTCCTAAGTTAAGAAAGTTTCGACAAAAGCCGTATTGTCTCAAATCGCCAGTTGTGCAAAATTGTATTTTTTGTATTGGGCTTTCTTTAATATTGTTTCGGCTTTGAAATTGCAAGCAGTTGCATTTGTTGATTGGTCGCGTATATTCTTATTATAATAATTGTACACAATGGCAGAATATGGTGTTGTTTATATAAAAAATAATACGAGTACGTATGAAAAAGGCTAAAAACAATTTCACGCCATCTTTATTTGTATTTTGTGACTTTTTGATTAAATATTTTATGTTCTTTGTGCAATGACAATAAGGATAAGTAATGTAACATTTAGTGGTCACTACGCATTGACTGCTGTGAAAAAATACTGAACAATTTAATTCGTCTAAAACTTTTCTCGTTGTCTAATAGTAGTTTAGAGTGATTAAAAAAATTAAGGTACCCCTCCCATCAACTTTCGCCAAAGGAGATCAACAGTAAGTACATTTTGATGAAATATAATATCTTCTCTTGAATTGCTGATTGAACCCCTAGTTAAAAAGACCATGAACCGCCACTGGTAATACGAGGGTCATCCGGAAAGTAGTACCCATTGGGAAATATAAAAAAATCTAGTATATATATATAAATAAATATGAATGTTTTATTTGTATAGAACATACCTTAAACTACTACTCTACATAGTCAACTTTAAAAGTGTGCCGACTCATATGTGTGTTGAAATATCCCGTCACCCCTCAAAACAACCTAAATATTTCAGCGCTCCGAGGGTAAGGGGGATAATATCTGCTGCAAATATATATCACTAACAAGCAAGGAATAAATAAAACAAAAGTGTTAAAAAAACTATCTCAGTTGTGATTGAATACTCTACCTTGAGATTAATGAGCATTTTCTTCATGTAGGTTGGACTTCTGGTGTTGAGTGAGTTTCTGTCAGTGAAGTGGTCAAAGTCTTTGATCATCACTGTCTTAATTAGCTCTGGGTCTCTCAGCATCAGCAGAGGTCTGCGGCCCTCGAAGTAACCTTAAACAAGAACAGGTTAATATGACTGAAGAAATCAAATCAACTTTCAGAAGAATTACAGCCAAGGTTGCAGATAATTTGCACACATGGGTTTCTTTTACATGTTTTCCAAAAAAATTACAAAATGCCTTCTCTCAACTAGAATCTTGGTTTATTCTATGCTGACTTGAGTTCATCTTGAGAAGTGACTCTTTCATCACAGGACGAGAGTACTTACCATATTTTATTTTTGTCTTAAAAAGATAAAAATAATTTGTAGATAACACTACGCATCCCTTTTCACCGCAACTATTTCAATATTGTGTAAATTTAGAAAAACAATACACATTGTTTTATAAGGTGACACATAATATATGTTATCTACAAAACAAATATACTCTGCACATCATTTTATGATGAAAGTTTATTGCTCTAATGAATTAATAGTTCACACACACAATAGGAAAATTAGAAGAAACGTTGACGACGATCCTAATACCAATTTATTTTGGATATGTAGTGTACCGGTTCGGTGATCCGGCTCGATTGAACGACGGTTCGCGTCCCCCAGCACCGTGCCCTCTCCCTGGCTCCCTTGGCCTTCCTAAAGACGTCCTTAAGACGCTCTTACATGATACTTTTTTGTCCAATTTTCATGTGGATTGTCATTACAGAGAGCTGATTTAGTGATCCTGCTCACTAAACCGATCCGCTTCGCCCACCACTATTATACGGTACACTCGCAGTAATTCATCGCTCAACTATCCAACAATTACTATAATCGCCATTATTTTTCACAAAATCAAGCTCTATAATTCACCTATATTCGTATATCAAATTCAGTAGTTCGCCGCGTGCCTATGCTCGAGTGCCAAGCTTTGTAAATTTCGATCTGCACGGAAATATTATGTCATATTTTCATAAATTTACTTCTAATACCTACCTGAATTTGAAAGGGCAGCCTGTGGAACTCGAATTGTAGGCAAATTTTTTGTTTTATGTTTGCACTATAATCTGACGCTTTCACTAATTGGACACTTGTCTGGTTTTTTGGGTGGCAGATTACTGAGATGAGAGTATAACATATTTACATAAAAGTATTTGAGATATATCTCATACGCTTAGATGGTTTCAGCATGTGGAGCGAATGAACGAAGAAAGGAATGTAAGGAGAATACATGACGCAAATGTGAACAGAAGAAGTCGAGGACGACCTAGGAAGACACGGCACGATCAAGTGAATCAATTACTTGAGTAAGGTCATGTTAGAAGTCAGAATAACAGAAGAGAATGTATGAGACGATTTATGAATGTGAATGAAGCAACAAGTGTATGCCAAGATCGAGTTGTTTGGCAATCCGTCCTCTCTGCCTACCCCTGCAGTATAACTAACTAACTAACGGCATGACGGTTAGTTAGTTAGTTATTATTATCTAGATTGTTCAAATACATGCTGATAAAATTTAGTAACACAACATCGGTGTTCTTTACTAAGTGAATGCAATAAAATCTTTGATGTAATCTTTTGCGGCAGGACATAAAAACATATATTTGCCACTTACCTCCATAAGGCAATCCTGCAAAATGCCTGTATACTTGAATATTAAAATCGTGGAATGATATTTTAAGCATTACTCGTGATCCAATATTGCCGAGAATAATAGTTGGCTTCAGGAAAGGCACTCCCATATTCCGGAAATGATCATAAGTGCTTGTATAATGATTATATAAAAACAATAAGATCAAAACCAAAGCAATCAGCATCCAATTCTTGGAAATCATCTGCAAGATGTACTCCATGCTGAGGATCTCCATGGTAGCGAACTGCACGAGAACTAATCTGTAAAGAAGTGAAGATTTTCAAATATAAGTCACGAAGAGTAAAATCAAGCAGGTGGTATTAAGAAAAATAAACAAGCACCAATGTTATCTTTAAACTGGAGGTAGATAAACAATAAAAACAGCATAAAATGAATTGTGTTTCTGCGTGTCACTTGAATAAAAATAATAATATTATGTAAGTACAGAAAATTTTACACATTTCTTTACATTATTTTCGTTGGCTTCTCAACGACGATTCACTGAGAAAATTCTACAAACACTGATGTGAAAAATAAGCTTTTTGTAATTGGAATTATTTTCTTCTCGTTCATCGTCAAGGATAACCGCTGAATCGTTCATTATCTGGAGAACCGAGAATAACCTGTTTAAACTCGTAGGATAAAAAAACCACAGTTGACTTTGAATCAAATTAAAACGCAGAAGATTTAACTTTAATTTGTAAAATTAACTTTTGTAGAATTAGAACGCATATTATACTGTAACCGATAAAACTAACGTTATATGATAAAATATTGTGCAGTACACCCACATTAAATTTGATTTAGTTATACCAACTAAATTATTGATTTCAATTTACGTATTGTAACTTGAATTAACCACGACAGTATTCTTTGTTTACTAATAATATGACGTTGACAGAAGAGAAGAACTCGTTGTTACCATTTGAGAAAACCGGTAAAGAGAAGAGACCAATGACCCGCAATGAACCGCGGGAAATATAATGATAGTAAAATGTCAATAGAAAATTTATAATGCACAAAAAGCAAATCACGACTCACAACACACCCAAAATTATTTTACTTTTATAATTAGAGATGAATATTAAATTTCCATATCAGTCAATTTTACAACATTATTTACAAATTTTACAATATTATTTACAAATTATACAACATTATTTACAAATTTAACAAAATTTATAAATAGTGATGTGACTTGAATAGTGTTTTTAAAGGCGCATTGCGCAGTAACAACTTATAAACAACAACTAACCTCCCCAGTCCCCACTACAGCCATAAGATACGAAGTTGGCGAATTCAAGATCTCAGAATTGTACCTATGACCTCATCGTTTTTTTTTTATTTGTCATCTCGTACATTTAACAAAGGCTCTACATATTTTCTCAGTTTTAGGTGTATTTTTGTATGCATAAAAAAGACAACATTTATTAAAAAAAAAAAAACAATATATGTATTTAGTTTTTTAAACACTACCTCGGTTTACGAAAAGTATTTTTTTGTCTCCTTTTCTTATAAATAATATTATCAATTATTTATAATCAAATCGCATATAATAAAAATCAGAACATTTTTTTACTACGGGGTGGCGTAAAACTACCGTTATGGTTTGAATGTTTAATAACTTTTTAAAGTTATTTACATATATTTTTTTTTACTTAAGAATTTTGTGAAGAAAACTTGGGGAATTTGGAAAATGGAACACTACACAACAGAAGAGCGATCAACAGTTTGAAAATGGCCTTGAACGCTGAAACAGCTGTTACAATAATAAAAACTAAAAATACTTGGAGAAGTTAAAAATAACGTTATTAAATTTGATTTACATCAAATTAAAAAAATAGCATCAGGCCTAAAAAAAGGCTTTGAAGTGTGAAATCTCCTACTTACGAACCCTTTTTCGGATTTGTTCATACTGTGCAAAGTGGCTAATTAAGTTCTTTAAAATATGACGATTTTTTTTTAAATATTTTATGCCTGAGCTATAAAAAATAAAATAAAACGTACATTGTGATGGCATTTTTTTGCATAAATCAATACAGGCGGCCGGTGTTAAGCGGGAATTTCATCCTTATCGCCACCTGAATAAGGAGTGTGTGATTTCGTTAGAATTTTACGAATTGGGTCTCCTCTTAATTCATTCATTCAACAATTTGAGAAGCTTTAGTATTTGAGCAAAGCGTCCTTGGTATCTCATAATCGGGTTGGTACTTGGTACACTATTCAGTAGTATGCAGTAACCCAACTGGACCCAAACTAAACTACACAGCACTGACGACTTATGAGTGTTCTGAGCATTTTATTAGCAATTTATGTTCTATGAATAGAGGAGATTATTCCACAATTCTACATCCTGTTTCGCGGATATTATGAGGAAAACTATTTTTCATCTTTTTGTAATTTTTGTAGGTAAAATATTCATAAAAAATATCATACGTGCAACTTAATTTTACACTATTGCGTGGCGTTATAAAAATATTCAAACCATTCATGATTTGATCATTACCGTTGCCTGACTATATGATATAATATAGATACTATTATTTCAAATTACATGACAAAATGTTCAAAATATCAGAGCGCAAATTGCGGATGTATTTACGGAGTTTAATGAGTTAATAGAACTGATATAAAGACGATGTGCTATGGAATTAAAAGAAATTTAATTATGTAATACCAACCTTTATTAGCGTTGTATGCGTTAATTCCTCAGATCATGGAATATATTCTATGATCTGAAGTTAGGTCTTTCAGTTTAGTTTTGACATGAGTTTGAATGGGATATGTTTGACGTGTTTTGAAATGCAGAAAATCGAAAAATTTACTAATATTGATTTTTTTTACTTTTGTATGGCAAGAACACTAAACATTTTTTTTAGATGTACTCACGTCCCACCTATCTAAAACATGGTTACTTGGACTGCTAAATTTAGAAGTGGCAGAACATACATCGAAGATGATATCCGCGGTGGCAGGAATTTGGGATCAGTTAGTTCAGAAAATATTCCAAAAGTGCATGATATATATTGAGTGACCGCTCAATAAATTTGCGTAAGACACATTGACACGGGACGCCCATTTAATTTTAACTGATAATTTAGGCATGTAAAAAGTTTTGTCAAGTTAGGTGCCGCGAATGCTGACTTTGAAAACAAACGCATAATGAACTTTAATAAAAAAAAAATTGTTTTGATTAGTAAGCTCTGATTACTTTTATTCATTTTTACCAAACAAAACTTAAAGAACAATCCTAAGCAGTGGACAAAGGTAGGAAATAGGCCGCCCAAGAAGTTAAAGCCTGGTTCATCAGCCGGCAAAGACATGCTTCAGTTTGTTTTAATAGCTCAAGGTTTTTTTTTCGTCTTTATTTGGAAAAGAGAAGGACAATCATTAGGCAAGTATTAGTATTTTGGCCATTATGACAATCTACGCCCTCCCATTGATGAAAAACAACCCAAATCACAAGGTAAAAAAACTCTTCCACCATGACAATTCACCGGCTCATTCATCGACACAAACAGCCGCCAAAAACTATTCTACTGATATCCAATTGGTGTGTTTCCCATGCCCGAAATTTAACAGACCGAGGCCTATTCTGATTCTTTTTAAGGAAAATTCCTTATCCCTTTCCTTAGGCTTAAAGACGTCTTACTTAATTGCGGAATTCCGGAGAGACATGTAAAGAAATCCTAAACAGATTGTTTGAAAACACAAATTGATGAAATATCTTCAAATTACTCAAGGTTTTGAAGCAAACTTTTTAAAACAATTACATTATATTGTAATGCATTCGAATTAATTGTTATGTTATTTTTAAATAGCAAAATACGCGCTATCGAAAACGCGACATTTCCAGGTTTATAGTAATCAATCAATACGTTTAAGGTAAGCCGGTGTTATGACAAATTTATGTAAAAGAATGTTTCACTCGTTAATTTTCCCTTTAGTCAACTGTAGGTATCTTAGGTCCTCTTACGCATTTGCACGATGAGTAGACACAATCATATCACGCTAAAGACGATGTTGTCAAGAAAAAGTAAATATTTGCTCTTACGTATTTACAAACTCATCTTTTCAAGCGACCAAAAGAGGAACTGACCAACGAACGAACGATATATATTTTTGAATGTTTTTTTTTTTGTTTCCACAATATCTACAGCAGCGAAGCTCCCAACTACATAGATAAGTTTGTAAATCGATACGACTCAACCTATTCAATTTAACTGCAAAAAAAATACAGATCATCAAACTTATCCACTGAATGGATAATACGTGCTAGAAATGCCTTCCGTGTAGATTTAATAGTTGTTTATTTATTTATTATATAATTGAAAATACACTTTGTATATACCACTTTACTTAAAATATATAAATATTTCTACATGTTTCGATAGCAATGCTATCATCTTCAGGAATAAATGAATACATTTATTGTTTATTTATTTGTAAGAAACAAACAGCTTTTAGTACAGATTTATATACAAAGGAAGTTTTACAAAAGGTAAGCCAACAAAACAAAAGGTAAGCCAACAAAGTCAACCGATGTAGTCACTGACTTGTAACTTTTGTGGTTCTAGCCCGAGAGAGCCAATGAAAATACAGTGCTCTGTCTCTCTTACTCTGCATGATATCGTATATTCCATTCCATTTGATTTAGAATTTGTACTAAGAGAGCAAATTTCTGAATTTGGCCCTAATGTTCAGACTTTTGCATCTATATTATATTACATATATTTAATGCATATATTTTTTTATTATCTATAACATTATGTAGGTACTATGATTCATTTAATGGAATTTAATTGGTTTATAATACGTAATTTTTTATTTTGTTTGTACACTTATTATAGCGACTGTTTCCTCGATAAAGATCATTATCACGAAACACACCCACATCGCATTTCTTGTGTTCTTCTTTACTTTATCTACCTACCTTTACGGGCGCCCAGACGAGGAACTAACGAACTAATGAACTATTTAATGTTTTCACTGTATTCACTACATCCAGAACCCCGACTACGCGGGTAAGGTTGTAGATATGCACGGATGTATTAATTTTGCACTTAGCGATTTAGTGGGAATTTAACACACAACTACTCTCCGCTACCGAATGAACTTCACTATTTACCAACTGTATGGATCAACACAACCCGGCGATCAAAAAATAACATAATCATATGCTCGTTATGGTCATAAAACTACTGCACGGCCGAAAGGCAATTGCAAATACCACTGGCTGCGAACAGTTTTGTTGATAAATAAAATTGATATTCGTTCTCCTTTTATAATTTTTTTAAGTAATTACCTGTTTTCGTGATAACGCTGAGGTTATCTCTCAATTTTTCAACGTATTATGTTCAAATAGTTACAACGAGAGTAAAATTAGTTATGAGCTTTTAAAGAGAACTCGGGTAAACGATCGGTCAAAATACCCGTGACGTCACGAGACACAATTCAGTACAATTCGCAATTATTCGAATGGCAGTACCGCATACAGCCGCGCCAGTCATTTTATTTACCGTGACGCCACACACTTGTCGGCCGGCTGGCGAGATTCTCCTTAAATATCACCGATTTGACGGCTTTCTTCAGTACTATTCGGTATTTTTCCAAAATTCGAAAAGTTCTTCCCTCAGCTGCCTCGTCAGCGTGCTAATTATCAATATGATGCATTTGAAAATAACGCGAAATTTCGATTCAGACAACCTCATGACAGCTATGCGGACGAAATTATTACATAATATATTTGAAATTATGCCTCCGCATTTTTAATTTCCATAAAAATAATTATAATTATAATTGGATTATTTGTATAGCGCCGGTTTTGTGAAAAATCGTCTCAAGGGCGCTGTACAAATATTACTTGCTCGAGTTTTATTGTACATATTGCAAACTTTCCTTGAAAACTTTAAGTTTTTAAAAACTTCAAAAAAATACACGCTTTTTTTTAAGACAATCTCTAGTCAGATGTCTAGTTGAAAAAGTAATTATATGAATTTCCCTCGATAAAAAATAATAACAAAGTATGTTCCGAAAAATTTAAATAACACGTGTGATTCTGTTATTTAACATATTATAGGTACGAAAAAAATCATAGCATTTCTTTAAATACAGTTTGTGTCAGTTTTGAGATAGTTGCTCTATTCTCAATATGTCGTATTTTATCAAATATTTTTAAATCACTCACGCTCTCATGTCTCATTTTCAAACAATGTTCAGTTTCCACTCGAAGCGTATGTGATGAAAAATGTATATTGAAAACCCAATACCTAACTTACGGCCGTTCTTCCCAATTTTCGAATGATCTATCTGAGGCACCGATCAGCCAAGCGTTTTGTTGAGCAATCGTTCTGTTTGCCTGTTTCCAAGCAATTTTTTTTATAAAGTGTCTATGGAGGTGCCCCCCAACTTTTGTAGACTATAAAATAGTGCCCGCCCACTTTCATAGACGTACATTTGACATTTAACGTTTCTCTTTCGTGAAAAACAAGACAAAACGTAACTTAAAATAATTAAAATAAGTAAGGTTTTCTTTAGTTTTATTTGAAACATACAAAAAACATGTTTTGACATTCGAAAACGGAAATAAATCTGACTATGAGGAACATTTGTTCACCATGTTGACACTTTTATAACTAGTCCTCTGTTGAGGGGAACTTAATCCACAGAAATCGATATCCTTTATTTCCCCTTTTCACCACCTTCCTCTCCCCCTTCTCCTTCCCCTCCCCAATACCTTCAGCCGCACAACATTCCCCAATTGGGAATGCCATAGTCTCACTGGCTCCAGACGGTTTGGAGCAGTTTGGGACTCTTGTGTGGTATTCATATAAAAAAATCCTAAATTGATCGTACATTTGATCGAAAATTTCGTTACAAAGAGCGTATTTGTGTATTTGAACAATATTGACGCAAAATTTCGGTTCAACAGTTGCTCAGTAGGGTTGGGAAGAACGGCCGTTAGTTATTAGGTTTTCGAAATAATATTTGTAATCTTGTCAACGCCTAACAGTAGTCAATATTTTTACTTGTATGCTAGTAAATTGGACAGAATACTCCTAGGTATACTGATTTCTACGATAGCATTGAATGCTATAACGTTTTCAGGACATTTCAGTTATATATTAATATAACACGTAGTTTTATCAAATCAACTACATACATTATAGATACCATTATAAGAACATTATTTTCATGATATGGTTGGTTTTGTATTTAGCGAAAACACCCATTATTTTATAATTTTTAGAAAAAGCTTTATATCGGATTCGAGAAAAGCTTCATAGATGTCACTAATCATCAAAATAGAATAATGACTTCAAATTCTTTCGTTGGCTGACATTTCAAGTTCGGATTATTGTATGGTCCTTTCGCTTAAAAGGGCTGTACATTAAGAGTTATACAGTAAAATAAAGAACCTTTGACAATGTTTTGTAAAAATATAAGTTTTCTTACCAACAAACTTGCCAACTGGTTGGAATTGATGACTCATGAAAAGCCGCGGGACGATCGATGTTTGTTTTCCCTCCCATTCTGTATGGCCACTGGCAACACCCCGTCCTCTTGCCGCCAACCCCTTATATTATCGCAAGGGAGGGTTCAGTTCTCAGTTGCCAAGCTCAGCTGATCACTGTGTGGACGTTGTAAATGTGAATAACAAAAACAAAGAAACAGTCTGTGTTTTACTTTTAAACGCGTGAAACGTTTTTGATTCAATCTGACGTTTGAAAGTTCCGTCGGAATTAAAAAGCGGGAAATGGATTTTCGCGGGAATGTTATAAAGTACCTACGCAGTAAAACTGAATTATTATGTTGATTGAACTGTCAAAATAGTGAGTTGTTTTGTTCGAGTGACGTAACTTTGTCGAGTTTCTAAATATAGGAACATAATATTTTTGGCAAGTTTACTATTTATAATCTCCAGTTTTCAATCACTCACAATGAATTATTACCTTTAGGGAATCATTTGTTAGAAGTGCGCATCATGATACGAGTAAATATTTTCATCTTTATTATTAGGTACCTACCTACATACTTTGACAAAATTTGATATCTTCGAATTTTCTTGGGAAATTCATTGATTATGATTAATATATTTGGAAAAATGAACGTAACATTGTTTATTTCTGAAATAATTATGCAATCAATTGATGGTTTAACGTCGGATCAACTGCGTGCACATTAATGCGATAAAATACCATTTTTTTACGAACACGCAACCTTTGCATTTGCAACTTACTCGAATATTTTGAGATGTCGATCAGTTAGACATGTTGACAGATGATCGTCTGTTCTCGGCACTAAATAAATGATAGATAGATTATAACTTCATTGTATTTTCACTAATTGTCATTTAAATGATAATCGGTACCGTGGTCCGCTTTCTCGGCCACCCTTGTCAATAACATCCAATAACATATCAAGTGTACACCTGTACAGTCATAACGGTGTTTGTACTTATAGCTTATAGTTACTAGTTATACAGCTCTCTCGTGACAGTGTTGCAAGCACCGAATATTGTAAAATTATATAAAACTTATAAAAATTAATTCACTGCTTTTCACTATACGACGCTATGCACTCATAAAATCATTATAAATTTGTAAATTTTTTTATAACTATGATCGTTTTAGGACATAACTACAAACAAAAATTAGCGATGCTTTATTTTAGTAGCCTAAGCACATAGGTACCTTTTTTAGGTATATGTATATTACTTATATTTCAAACAGATGCTATTTCGGAAGAATACTTTTTTCTCCCTAAAACTATGACATTAAAACAAAAATGTTTGCGCTTATGTGAATATGATTTATTTTTATGTAATCTTATCGTATTGTAAAGCACCCCGATTTATGAGAGACCTATAGAACATACCTTGATTAGTAAATTCCCATCCATTGTCCATTTTGGCAACTTTACAGGAAAACATCAAACTATTTGTTTTTTAAACTATATTGTATGAATTTTTTAATTTGAATTCCACTTTTGGTCTACTTTACATCAATGGCGTGCACTCTATAAAGACTAAAAAGCTGTGCCTACCCTTAGATAAACAAACCATACATATTTTTATTAAAATAAAAATTGTTTGTCAACATGCATTTTTCCACGAATTCGGCAAGGAACTTGGGCACTCATTTATTCAATAGGTCACAACAATCTGCGGAAAATGTCCATTTTCAAATATCTAAAGCAGAATTCATACCTGAAGATGGAAAACTCCACGCCACTACTTTACATACATAATAAAGGAATGCAATAAAAATTTTGTTTTCTCATAAAATAAATAAAAAAATTATAAGCAGTAATTTTTTTTACTGCTTTTTATTTAAATAATTGAGAATTCTAAGATTCATTCGAAGATCTTATGAATCGCAAATAAATCGAAAATTCAGCTATCTTATGCATAAATATTTTTTCAAACGATTTTATTTTCCTTAATATTGTTTTTTTTTATTCCTTCTTTCTACTTCTTTTATTTCATAGGATGTGAGGTTTTCGTAGTAAATTAATGAATGCGTTCATATCCCAATTTGTGAAAGAATGGACAAGGATTTTACTATTTAAGAGGATCCACTTCTTAAAATTCGAACGAAATCACGCACTCCTAATGCAGGTGGCGAAAAGGTTTAAATTCCCGCTTAACACCCGCCTCAGAGTGTTTCGACTTACGCAAAAAAACAGCCAAAATGCGTGTTTTATTTTATTTTGTAAAGCTCGGGCATAAATATTTAAATATTTTTCGGTCATATTCCACAAAACTTAATTTTCCACAGTGAAAAATATGACAATTTCCGAAAAAATGTTCATAAATAGGAGATTATTAACTTTATTTTTTTTTTTACTATCTGATACTTTAATTTTTTAGGCTTATTAAAAGACTCACCAAAAAATGCCGTGTGTGTTCTACTTGGAGTATTTAATTAAATCATCTATGATATTTCGAGGCCATCAAATTTTAAAACAAAAACACATGATTTTGCAATACTTCGCAATGCATCGCCGTTCGGTGATTTTTAACAAACAAGTCCATCTACTCGTATATTGTGTACATCAAAGTTTTTACGGGTCCATAGAAGATATTATGAACTTGTAATACAGAATATTAATATTAATCCCAACAAGGGTTGATGACGACGTCTCCGGAAGTCTAAAGTGGAAGGAGACGATCCAGAAGTAGCACGCGGGGAGTAGGGAGGAAAGAGTCTAGAGGGAGTTTCCTTTGAGCTTGCTTTAGAATTTCCTCGAGTCTTTCGCTCAATGATCCGAAAACTTCGAGCGACAGCTAAAATAGAGTCGTGTAGACGCCGATGGACGAATAACTTATTTCTTGCGGTACCTACCTACCCAATGAAAGTAGGGCGACACTTGGAATATTTGAAAATCGAGAAGTTTTTGAAACTGTGTTAGGTGTTTTATTTAAATGTTTTATGAATGCTTTGGGTGGTAATAAGTAGGTAACCGTAAGGTGCAATAGGGTGGAATGAAATTACCTTACTTACAAGGGAAATGTGGTATAATGTGAAGATTTGTTTCATTATCCTTTACCTTAAGACGTTCTTACACGATACCTTTTTTCATCCAGATTGCACGTGAGTTGTCTTTTTCTATGGAAAATTCTATAGAAAATTCCATAGAAAAAGACAATCCACACGGAAACTGGACGAAAAAAATGATCGTGTTAAGACGTCTTTACGGTGCTAGAAAATCCCTCGAGCTCCGATGCTGTGTACTCAGTGCACAGGGTACACAGTTAAAAGGTTGTAATTTTTGCGTTGGATAAAAATGAATAGTTTACATTTATCACTTATGTAAATCAATGTATTAATGGTTCATAGATAAGTAAAATATTCATAATACGTCCATTACTACCGGCGGAACGCCGGCTACTACTGACAACGGCGAATAGTGGCACGGCGACCGAAACCCTGTACCCCTCTCGCTTATTACCGCACCACTTGGCAAGTTATCAACGCACCTAGCCATACGTATATACGTATGTATTAACTAATTTTTTCCCGATTTTTAAACAAAACTTTTTTTTTCGGCCTTCTATAAATACTTACATACTTATTACATACGTTATAGGGTAGACTGAATATTGAAATATTTTATTATTTTTTTATATATTCGGTTATCTGAGTACAAATATCAATTTTGCTAAAAATTCACTTTTTTGTAATGTTACGCGATGAGGTAAAACCACTCTTTAAAAAAAATATACGTACATAATTTGTATATATTATATAATATTTCCATTACCTACCCCCAATCTTCAATATTATTAAGTGAGATCGCTCCACCCTAATACGCAATATGTGCAAATGGAAAAGAACAACAACAATAAATTAGCTTTTTCATCTTTCAGCAGATATACTTTGATTTTTGAGACTTACCCCTAACGCGTTTGAGGGAATCAATTGAGTGTTTTGCAAACAATAGACAATTCATTTGAACTGCTGTGATTAAATTCTCTAATCTATTGCGTGCTGTGCGTCGACATATTAAGTATCGAACCTTAATATATCGATGGTGCTGTGACTTCCCTATTGATGAGCATGAACATTGAAGAGAACGCGTCCTGAAAGCAGAAAGCTGAAAGCCCGCGATACAGTGCCGGACTGACATATGCATTTGCATAAAGAGTATAATGTAAAGACGCCAGGCGCCCAGCGGCGCCCGGGACTCTAATCTGCATGAATTGCTGCTCATTTATGTAAGTATTCATTATCATGTTGTTTTAATTAGGGTTGCCAGTAGCCAAAATAACAATAATAAATTATACATATTTTTTTTATTGAATTGATTAAAATTCTATCAAGCACGCTTTAAAATGAGAAATCCAAACTAAACCGTATGAAGGACTTCGTAGTATAATCAGTAATCACTAACTAACTTATTAATCATCACACCGTTTCACATGGGGTGTAGGCAGAAAGGACAGACACACAACTCTACCTCCTTGCTACAATTTATATTATCATCATTGAATCAAATATGTACTAAAATCTTATTTGATTTAAGTATTTGATTCACTACTTGCTATTGATATCCATCTGTCTTTTTTTTCTTGTGGACCAAAACGTTTGTGTACGGCTTCCTTAAAGGTCTATTATAGGTACGGGGCTATTTTTATGTATACCTTTAATCAATTCACTTGCGTTAATTAAGATGTGTCGAATTAGGTATAATAAATAAATCACTTATTTTATAATTTACATAAATTAATCGGTCGAGTTATATTCCTGTTTAATTTATCTTATTTTCTTGTCCGGTTCATGCGTAAGAAAAGAATTTAAAGAGCAACCAATCATCTTAATATTTTGAATTCAAATACCTTAATAACTAACTAACTAACTAACCATCACGCCGTTTCCCCGCAGGGGTAGGCAGAGAGGACGGACCGCCAAGCAACTCGATGTTGGCATACACATCATGCTTCTTTCACATTCATACATCGTCTCATAAATTCTCTTCTGTTATTCTGACTTCTGACATGGCCTGTTTCAAGTATTTCATTAACTTGATCGTGCCATGTCTTCCTCGGACGTCCCCGGCTTCTTCCATTCACATTCGCGACATATATTCTCCCTACACTACTTTCTTCATTCATTCGCTCTACATGCCCAAACCATCTAAGCGTCCCTTTCTTAATCTTGCTCATTACGCATACATCAGCTTTGCATTCTTTACGAATCTCAAAATTTTTTCACACGATCATACATGGTTTTACCTCACATTCGTCTCAGAGATTTCATTTCTACAGAATTCAGTCTACTTTCATCCTTCCTCTGCCTGTTCCATGCCTCACTGCCATACATCAGGGTTGGTATCAGCACTCCATTGTGGACTGCTCGTTTCGCTTCTTTGGACAACATTTTGTTTGCGCCAACTGCATTCAGTCCTCCGTTAATGGAGTTTCCTGTATTCACCCTTCTTTCAATATCCCTATCAGTCTTTCCGTCTCTCGTAAACATACTTCCCAAAAACACAAACTCATCGACCTGCTCCAAGTATTCATCATTCACAACTATCTTACACACAGTTTTCGTACTCTCTCTTCCAGACATCATGACTTTATGCTCGATTACATTCATCGTTAGCTCATTCTTCATACATACTTCGCTCATCCTAGATACGAGGGACTGTAGATCTTCCATACTGTTAGCAATCAGCACTGCATCATCAGCATACAACAAAATATACAAAAATTCAACAAAAATACCCCATCGAGATTAAATTTACAATGCAAATGCAAAATGAAAGGTAAAGTAATGAACGAACGAACTATTTTAAAAAATAGTAATATTCGGTTGATTTGTATAGCACCGTTTTCGTGAAAAATAACCTCAAGGGCGGTGCAAATCCCCTCGACTGCAGAAATAAGTATGATGATCAGTACAATGGGTACCTACCACCGACGGAAGAAAAACAGTCAGCCCCTATAAATAATTTATTTTGGATTGTGGTACCTACCCTTAACCCTACAAGAATAATAGTACGCAAATTATAAATAACGATGCTATGCATTTTGCATACCAATAGGCGCATTTATCGCTTTTTTTAGAAGTTGGAAGCCTTTTTCACCAAGAAATAGCAATATGAACCAATTATTTTTATTGCCTGAGTTAACTACAAACTTTTCTATTCCTGTTTCCAAGTAATCACAGTTGAATGTTCAACTCCGAGAATAAATCTAAAACAAGGAAGTATCAGCTTAGTAAGAGTTTGTTCGGAGTTAGATTTGAGATTCAGTGAAACCCCATACTGAAAAAGTTTCAAGCTTTTACCCCAATGCTATGTTCTAATAATGTACTGATCCACGGTAAATTTTGACGATATTGTTTTATTTTTGTCATCTAGGAGTTGTGGTATTTAGTCTTTAGTCTAATTTACAATCACACCTACTGCATTACTATAAGTAATCTAGGTGTTATTATGTATCGTTATATGATCTTGAAAAGCAAGAGATATTTGTAAAACAGAGGTAATAAACTATTTATAAGAAATGGGCGCGGGAGCGTGCGGTAGGGCGGAGGATACCTCAGATCATAGAATATATAGTAAAGTATACAGTTTTTAATTAAAGCTTATTGTGGTAATTTTTTGTTCACGTAGGCATGTTTTAAAGAGTAGTAAGGCTGTTACTAGAAACCTGGAAAATTCGCGTTATTTTTTGGAAAAATAGTCTTATTTTTCTGTGAAATTCATGTTATTTTTGGAGAAATTCGCCTAATTTTGGAAAAAATTGGTTATTTTTAGCAATAACGGTGGTATTTTACAATTAAAGTGGTGTTATGTTCCAGTTTTGATATTTTGCAACAGAAGTGGTGCATATTTTTACGTTTTATTTTTATTTTATATGATGTCTTTTTTCATATTATTAATCAATTATTCAATTTTTCTTAAAAATCGAAAAAAGAATAACAGTACGTGGCGTTTTCGTTTCATCTCATGGATATTCAAGCTTGTCAAAACCATAGACAAAGAAATATTTATAACGCACATTTTCGGATCTCCACAAAAATGTGGAGTTCCGAAAAAAATCATGACCACAGTCAGAATAACAGAACATGTATGAGATGATATTTATATGAATGTGAATACCGAGACAGAGTTGTGTGGCAATCTATCCTATCTGCCTACCCGCGATGAAACGGTGTGATGGTTAGTTGGTTAGAATATAATTTCAAGGCTACATAGGGGGAGGATTTTGTAGTAGTGCGGAGACGAGACGAATTATTATTATTATTTTTGCAAAGCTCAGAGTTCGATGGCGGTTGTTCCGGGCAAGCCCTATGGAAAGTGGCGTTCACACCACCATTTTGATGGAATTATTTATTAAAAAAATATTTATTGGATTTTTCAACTCATGAGAAAAAATGTTTTTCAGTTTATATATGGGCACTTTTATTATTTTAACTATGCCAACTAGGCACCGCTGTACACTATACCGTACGCCGATAAATGCTTATTTATTTTTTAAAGCATACATATTTTATACTTATACTAAGATGAAAAGATAATGTGATGGTGCCCTTTATTAAGTACCAAAACAACAGTGTACCATCAGCACAGGTGACAATAAGGAGTAGTTTATACACCTACTTATAATATGTTTTCGATCTTTCACTTGTTTGTCATTTGCTTTAGTATCATTTTTGCCAGATAATAATTCTTGTTTTTATTACTTACTAATTATCATTCCTTTTTTAACATGCATGTATGTAAGTTTTGGGCATATTGCCTGTTTTATGTAATAAAATAAAAAATAAAAAATAATTTTCAAAGATAGATAGTAGATCTCGACATTCTTCAAGCATGTGGTTGGGTTTCAGCTCATCATCTTTATTCATACTCTATACTCTCGGAAAACTGCCCGGAGTGGTTCTCTTCTTTCCCCTTGCCATTCCTCGCCTCGCTGTTCCTCGCCTTGCTGTTCGTCGCCTAGCCCCCTTTGCCTTGTCACCCCTTCCCTAACTGACCCTCACCTCGCCGTTCCACTTGTCGCTTTGTTGACGATTCCTCCCATGACGGTTTTTTATGCTTTTTTAGTTCTGAGCCTTAGGGATGTCGAAGCCCAAGGGCGAGCGCTGCCAATGCTGCCCAACAAATAAATAATAATCCAAGCAATGTCTACGTAGTACAAGAGTTAAAAGTAGGGTATAGCACTCGAGCTCTCTCTCCCGGGAAAAATCTCGCGAGTATCTCACCATACGCCTCACCGTGAGTGGAGAGCATTAGGAAATAATGACCTCACATTCAATTCTCGGTCCATTATACTAACTATCCGGGACACCGCCTAGTCCCGTAGCGAGTATTTTGAAGGATACTATAATCAAAAATATTATATTATTAAAAGACAAAAAATTCCGAGTACCTGCGTACCCACGTATCTGTTCAATTACAAAACATTTTAAAAAATCTGAAACACTAAGGTCAACGCTTTACAATATTGTACAAATTATTTAGAATACAAAACAAATAAAAAAATTATAATAATATCATTTAGCAATGTTACTCTTTCCCAAAATACTTTATTTTAGGGGCTTGTTTTCAAATAAGTCCCCAAGGCCCTAAAAAAATCGTTCCGGCACTGATGCATTTGCACAGATTGTTAAAAATATAGTATATTGAAGAAATGTTGCGATTTTCGTCGTTATGTTATTTAAAATGTAATATGTTATTATTTATTATAAAGTAAGCGCGTATGAACGGCCCTTTATGCGGAGTCAATGTATTGTCGCTAGTCCCTAGGCTTGCCGCGGGTGGCGGGTGGGGGGGAAGAAGGGGCGCGGGCGACCGTCTCCGACCCGCTGCAGTCGTCAGCTGGCTGTGGCTGCGCGCGCTGGCTTTGTGTTAGCATTCATGTGTATATTTTGTACTTCTAGTGTATCTTCATAAAGATTTCCCATTAAATACAGTTTTATCTCATGTGCCATATAAAAATATTAAACATATCATCCAGTACTTATGCATAAACCACAGTGAATCGTAAACAATTCAACTCTCCCGTCTGACGCTAACTTCAGTCATGTTTTTCTCTTGTCTTTGATTTGACGTTTTGTGGTTTGCGCCGCGAATTGAACGTTTTTCTGATCGAATTTGCAATTTAATGTCGTAAGAATATATTCCCGCGATAATAAAACGTGTGCTAGTGAAATAAATTAACAGTTTTCGTGTGTGCTTAGACTTAAAACAAAGTTAATCGGCGAGAGTCGCTCCTGTCAGTCGATCATAACAAAGCGTTCTCGCAATCTGTGTTTCGTTTTGCGAATTGTTTTTTTTGCCTTATCATTTTGTTGATTTTTGCATTATTTGTGCCGCGGGGACGCCGTACTTATTGTTATTCCGTAATTCGAATCACGTTTATAACGAACAGACAGCACGTGTGCATTGAACCGGTTGGTTTACTGTCAAGAAAAGTGAATTTGCCTGTAAAATGCCTGTCTTGGTTTTGGCATGCCTTGCCTGAGTCAGTCCTTTGAGTGTTTGACCTGGAATGGAGGAGCTTCGCAGAGCCATACAGTAAGTTTTCTTGATCCCTGTTGAATAATATCTAACTAATATTAATCCTTTGTAACTTGCTACCTCATGTAAATAATTTTAGGGTTGTTGGTTGTTGCAGATATGACAATATGCATTCATTGGGCTCAGAAGTAAAACTCTGGTGAGCCATTTTTTTAATAAATTATAATATGTGCCTATCATACGTTTAGATATTTTTATATTTTTTGCAATCTTCATAAGCTAACATCAAAATTATCCGAGGGACAGTATCAACTATCAACTTCCAACTTCGACTAGTTGCTGCTTTTTCCTCAATGTTGCTATCGTTTATGTACTTACTTATTTCATTGTCACTTTTTGATTTTTTTTTAGCCCTGGAATATTATTTCGCATATTTTAAACACAGCTAGTCAACGGATTCGAGTAGGTACCTACCTAACTAACTTACTTTAAAATTCAGGTTTGCACGGCACGCAAAAACGTTTGGCAGTGCGAAGGGTGATTTTTATTATAATTTCTTGATCCCGCAAACATTAGTTGATTCCATGTGCAAATGTGCAGATGTAGGGTTAAGCCATGCAAAGGGGAGAAATCTAAAACCAATTTAACTATAAAATTATTTTGACTATATTAGAGTATAACTTCTACAAACAAGATCAGCGACCAGGCTGTTTGTACAAACATTTTGTACAATTTGCAATTATCGTTTCATTATTTCAGCCAAATATGGTACTTAGTTGCTATATCACGATTTGTGCAAACAACTTGTCTTTTAACAATACCATCTCGTGCGGAACGTGCCATCGATTACTTGGTGGACCCCTACCCTGTGATCCTGCTGCTAAGAGCTCCGCTGTAACCTCGCTTTCAGTTAAATGCGTCGTTTTTGAGGAAGAGGGAGATGTAACAACGGAGCTATCAGTGGTATACCAGTCTTATCCACATTTTATCATACACCGTGGGAGTTTTTTTCGCTTGTGGATAACTCGAAAGAATGCTCGTAGAAACCTATCATGCTTTGTTCATATCGGGTCGGGAGTGAAAAAATCCTAGCATCATTATATAGCCAATGACAACTGCTGTAGCAACAGTGACTCTGCGACATTTTTTGTGACTCCAAAATACATCCACGAACATCCATCCCTCTGAAACAAGCAAAAAAATATCACGCAGGGTAACGAAGTGTGGATATGAACAGGGCACCATAGATTGATTGTTCTATGTCGATGTTAATTCTCTCAGTAGGTACCTACCTAGAAGAAAATGTAAGGTACCTATTTAATTTTCTAAATTAATATGGCAAGAATTTGATTGCCGAGTTCCCGCTTCAGAGACAATAATATTATTGTAAATTATTGCAGTAGATATTCTTCAAGCGATAAATTATTGCTGGAACCTCCCACATACTGAAGTGGTGAATTGTTGATTGCTTCACGCCTAACTGATACCCAATTATATTATTGGTATCTTTCCGATGTACAATGGTATTATTTCGCCATTTCTGTAACACGGTCATGACACTCCCCGTAATATTACCAGCATTATATTCTCAAATCTACTGCTTCCTATTACAATAACCATAGATTACCTGTATTTGCTAACGGAAGATGTCCATGATTGATCATAGTAGTGATGGCTCGAAACATTTTGATAAACGAATTATCCAATACCGCAACACTGGTAATGGAATAATGTCTAGAAGTAATCTCTGGGTGATGTAAACATATGGTAATTTTATAACCTAACAAATCAACTACCCTAAAATTTAAAAAAAAGAGTCAACGTTTGCCCTCACATCGTGGCCCCGTAGCGTTGATGGAATATTTCGTATCCGAGCGATTAATTACATTACCTATTGCATTTTTAATTATTTATTGATTGTGTGAAATAGTATTTCGATTTATTTATATTCGTTCGTTTTAACTGTTATTCGATTATTTTGAATCAAAATGTTTCTATCTGTTTATGTCATTTCTCTTTTGTCGTAGGTTATATTCCCATTGTTTTGACATAAAAAGTTCAATGAACTTTAGTAATAGCATTTTTATTTCTTTTAGTAGAGGTTTAATTAGGAGCATAATATTTTAATGCTAGCGTGATGTAACCTACATGCCACCCTCGTGATAAAATTAACAACATACCGGCCTACTAATCCTTTTCGTGTGTGTAAATTTTAATTTAAAAAATTCCCTTGAAAATATCACGAAACATTCGATTAGATCAACGAATATTGGGATAGCGCCTTTGAGGTGATTTTCTCACGAAAACGGCGCTATAAAAATAATCCATTTATTATTATTATTATAGACAACCGAATGTGTGGGTTATTTTCCCAACTGATGCTGCGTCGATTAAACAGGTACCTACCTACCCCGCCGATATTCCCTTTTTCTCGGGGTTGCCATGTGTCAGGCGCAACATTTCGCCATATCAGATATCCGCCACATGCCGCAAAGCAATAAATTAAAACGGTACGGGGTGAATATTGTTAAAACAAAACGGTTCTTACACCTGCTTTCGTAGGTAGCCCTAGAATTATTATTTCTTGTTTTTTTACTAGGGCTTTTTAATTTTCAAACAAAGACAATATGATAGGGTATTTCAATTCAGTGTGCGGTTCGACATACTTATCTGTTCAGCGACTTCTTTACAGGTGTGTAAAAATAAAATATTAGCTTATGTAATAAATCGTCCAT
The DNA here is from genome assembly GCA_022606495.2 of Halesus radiatus. Classification (NCBI taxonomy): domain Eukaryota; kingdom Metazoa; phylum Arthropoda; class Insecta; order Trichoptera; family Limnephilidae; genus Halesus; species Halesus radiatus. The sequence continues at coordinate 435,015 of JAHDVE020001375.1, forward strand.
CCCTTCGTTTAGGTTTAGTTTTAAATAGGTTTTAGACGATACTTTTTTTCGTCCAGATTGAACATGAATTATATGGATTTTTGTATGGAATTTCCAAAAAAAAGAAAAATCAATGAAAAAATCTGGATGAAAATAGGTGTCGTCTAACGACACCTTAAGATAGGTTTTAGTTCTTTTTTTGACTATTGCACAGATAAACATATAGATTTCTAATCAATGTATTGGACAGTTCGTCTATAATTAATTCGCTAATTTCCTACCGGCCCTACGTCAGAAGGAAACATAGGTACTACCCAAAAGCAACGTTGTTTTTTCTTAAATGTTTTCTCTTCTATTATTGTGGATAATTCAACGGAAGTTGTTTTTAATGATCCGCCAAGCAGGCGGGCCACGTACCCAGTTCAATTTTCATGGTAGAGCTAAACATTAAAGTTTAGTTTTATGATTTAGTTCAGTCGTTTATTCTTGTGATTTCGATTTTATTAACCCTAATTAGACAGCCATTAGTTTCGTCTGCCTAATGCAGCCTATAAAAGGGCCATTTCGCTTATTAAAACAACGTTTAAATTTGAATTATGTGCTGAAATTTCGTTGGAATTTTGAATATTTTGAATATTTAAGGATCCATAATGCTTTTATTTATTTTAAATGTGACTGACATTCTCCCGGTCATCCAATATCCCACTGATTTCCAACCGGTATTTTACAAGCCTAACAGTAGAATAATACGAGTATTATTGATTAGTTCAATGAAGTGGTGCTATAATATTTAAATTAGTACTTAACTTGCGTTGCCAAGTGCCGAAAGCAGTACTTCTCAAACTTTTTCATTCAACATCTCCCGAAATCTGGAAAAAAAACAAGATATTCCATTTTTTTGTTTTTATGATCCGAAAAGTATTGAATATCATTCGTTATTGTTATTCCTTATTTTTTTATTTATTTACTTTTACGAAATTCAGCTTTGTGCTTTTACATTATAGGCATTATGATTTACTACTTCATATTCACCCGGTGTTGCACACAGTTAAGCTATGTTTCTACATAGATCTGCATTCGCTCAATTTTTATTGGTGAAAGGAGTCGTTATTGCATTATGTTTTCAGTTGTCACGGGCAACAAAAATGGCCACTAACTTGTCGTAACGTAATTTCTTGCGTAAAGGATATTTATGTTTTTATTTACTTAAGTTTTTTTTTATATTGACATGTATGATGTATACATATAATGTTATAAATCGAAAGAATGAATAATAATGAATTCCAGTCCATTTTATAATCAATAATGACGTTCTAACTTTTAACCATTCCAGTCCATTTTTAATCAATAATGACGTTCTAACTTTTAACTTACCTGTGTCTTTTAAGTTTGGTATTTATACCAGTATTTTTTAAAGTTTAGTTTTGAGAGTTAAAATACTTTTCAAAGTTTAAATTTTTCGAAGCCCACTAAAACACCTTAAATCTACGGTTTGTCGATTTTGAGATTAAAATGTGGAATGTCAAAATAATGATGAGCTTTACCGCACATAATTTTATATTCTATTCATATTAAACCATAATTAAACACAAGTAATAAAATTATGTATCTATTTTGAAACATTAACTCCATGAATAATAATAATATTTATGTGACGTCAGATGTCGCGAATGCAAAGGTACCAACAAAACAGGGTGCTTTCATAAAATGTTTTTTAATCACTTTTAAATAATGATTTATAAATTCTACGTATAATTAAATATAATAAAACTTATGTATTCAGGTTTGTCAATCTATTTGAATATACATTTTTAATCAAGTGAATAAGAAATATGTGTAAAGCACTATTTAATATATAAATAATAACATCTTTTGGAAGCGAAGCATCCCTCATCAGGACACAAAAATATTTATTATTTATTTGATCGAAAATGACCACAAATTAATTTTACATCTATTGAAGAAGTCATAATATTTTTCGCTGGATTTCCTTATTATGCTTTAAAACAAAGAATAGAAAATCCGGATGTATAAGTTCGAATAAGATTTATGCATCAACCCCTAGAGGAACTGTAAGTGCCGAGGTATCAATATATTGTTGGTCGATTTATCCAGGCATTTATTCAGAAAGGTTTTGATCCACTGCGCACTTGTGGTGGGCGAAGCGGCTCCGTTTATTCAGCCGGATCACTAAATCAGCTCTTTGTAGTGTACCGGTTCGGTGATCCGGCTCGATTGAACGACGTTTCGCGTCCCCCCGCACCATGCCCTCTCCCTCCCTTAGCCCTTCTAAAGACGTCCTTAAGACGCTCTTACACGATACTTTTTCGTCCAGTTTTCATATGGATTTTCTTTACAGAGAGCTGATTTAGTGATCCGGCTCACTAAACCGAGCCGCTTCGCCCACCACTACTACGCACCATATTTTGTAAATAGTATAATTTTTATTCAAGGATTGAACAATAAACAAGCCGCAGCTACATAACATTATTTATTATATAGTAGTGAATGCTGTTTTGAAAATTCTTGCCGTGTTTTAAAAGTTTGAACAACCGAAAACATTCAACACATGTTCCCAAGCTATTCTGTATAAATATTTTGTATTTTTGTTTGCATTTATCGCATACCTGAACCACCTGTAACGTCTATTATTACCTTACCTTCCTCCCGACAGGTGCATTCGCTGCACATGTAATTTATGTTTAATGTTTCACTAACAATACAATATGTACTTATTTTCTTCGGTAGGGTATGTAATTGTAATTTATTCGTTTGTATCGGCTCCCTTATCTTTGACCGGTTTTTGTCACTTGCCGAGGGGGGCACATGCGAATAAAAGGATAGTCATATTAAGACTCGCGGAAATAAGCTGATGTCGAGTATATTCAGATTCAACAACTGAATTGCTGCCAGTATTGGTTCGACTCGTCTCTGGTGCATCTGAACAATTCGATGCCTGCCGAAGAACTGCCTGGAGCCAGTGGTACGATGACATCCCCAATTGGAGTGTTGTGTAAGGCTGAAGGGGAATTTCTCTCGAATTTCCTGTGTTCCGTGGGGCATCGCTGATATTTCAACCGGAAACAATTAAGCATTCTGGTTGACTCACTTAATTTTGGCACAGGTACTAAATTTAATTATTAAATAAAATATATTGTACCCTTTCAGCCTTTGTTGCTATTCCCAGAAAACCTTTCACCATTTTCCCTAATAGGGAGGGAACTCCAGTCCATTTTTTTTATCAAACATAAATACCAGTATATTTCATTTTTTATTATTCTAAAGTTAGTTTTTATGGTTAAAATAATTTTAAGGCCTCCAAAACGCTCCAAATCGAATAATAGTTGTTATTATTGAACAACAATTATAGAGCTTAAAGTCACCCAAATTAAGTTAAAATTTTGAGAAAACTAAAAATATACATATTTAATATACAAACAAAATCAAATTTACTTTTTTCGTACTAATCCAAAAACAGAATGCTCATGTGACGTCAGATGTTCCAAATGCAATGTTACCAACATAACACGGTGTTTTGACGAGCTGATTTTTTATTCACTTTTAAATAACGATTTATAATTTCTACGTATAATATATAATGAAAGTTGTGTATTCAGAATCGGCTTTTGCTGATCTTTATGAATATGTATTTTTAAAGTCATTATATTTTTCAGTGACGTTCCTTATTGGGTCCCCGCTCTTCCTCGTGTAAATTGTTTGATAATCATCTACATTTAGATTCGCCATAATTTTTTTTATATGTTACTTTTCCACTTATAGAACCGTTACATAATAATTGTACCCATCCATAGATGTAATTTGATATAGATGCACCCCTCTATTATACCCATTGTCGATTTATTGATTACTCGAGCGTGCAATACATCGTGCGCGTATTGCAACGTCAGAAAGTAATTAAAATATTTTACCCCTATACCTCTGTGTCGTGTTAATTCACCTGGGGCCCGATTTCGGTTCTTTTTAAGGATAAAACATTGTGAAATAAAACAATCGCTTTGTTTATAACCCCCAAATTTATTTCATTTTTATTAAGACCGACCGGTTTCGCTTAACATAAGCATCGTCAGCCTACAAAATTAAACTGGTTAAAATAAAATTATTAATTTAATTATGTACCCCGATGATGCTTGTGTTAAGCTAAACTGTAGTGGTTATAAACAAAGCGATTGTTTTATTTCATTAATATGTCATACCACAAATATAAGATGTTTATAAATTTTCTATCAAAATATAAGATGTTGTCCTTATTCTTAGGCTTAATGACTGTTTGCTTAACTGCGATTCCGATATTCTCGGATGACAGCTATCATTCAGAGAGTGACATATTTGCGTAGTTTTAACAAAAGAAAAACTCAATATTATCGTAAGTATTGACTGAAAATTATCACTGAGTTATTTGCCGCATAATAATACTATTAAATGAATCGAATTAACGAAATTGCGATGTTTGTAAATAAACGCCTTAAATATCAGATAAAAGTGATTTAATTTCTAAAAATTTTGATAAACTACGATCGTTAAGTATGTGTGATACACCTATAATTTGAAATAAAACTGTGTTAATTAAACAACTTCTTTCGCTTGATTCCGTTCTTCACTGGGAGCACTGCCAGTCGCTATCAGACATAACCACGCTTTCTTCCTCTCTGTGACCAGTGCTTTAATTTCATCATCCTCTTGATCTATAGGATCTCTGAGGCGAATGTGTGGTAAAACCATGTATGGTCGTGTGAAAAATATTGAAATTCGTAAAGAATGCAACGCTGTGATGTAAGTGTCATGAGCAAGATTAAGAAAGGGACGCTTAGATGGTTTGGGCATGTAGAGCGAATGAACGAAGAAAGGAGTGTAAGGAGAATACATGACGCGAATGTGAAAGGAAGAAGAAGCAGGGGACGCCCGAGGAAGACATGGCGCGATCAAGCGAATCAAATACTTGAGTCGGGCCATGTCAGAAGTCGGAATAATAGAAGAGAATGTATGAATGTGAATTAAGCAAGAAGTGTATGCCAAGATCGAGTTGTTTCGCGGTCCGTCCTCTCTGCCTACCCCTGCAGGGAAACGGCGTGATGGTTAGTTAGTTAGTTAGTTAATTAAACAACAAACTCATTTAAAAATATATTGTCATTGACATGGAATCGGAACCGCAGTTAAGCAAAATGTCTTTAACCATAAGACAATGTTTCTTGCATACTGCGAGTTGCGTATTATGTAATCAGGTTTATTTAAATAATATGAATTTACTATTATTTTGAATTATTTTTTCTTCGCAAAATATGTTCCGTCGTACCGGCGCACTCACCACCGCCTTACTGTAATATGAACAAGAATGCTGATTGGGCAATATTCAATTACTTCCCGATGTATCCCAAATTGTCGGCCGTTTATTTTTTTTTTGTGAACGAAGATGACGCACAATTTTAGATTCTTACATTTTTGTACAACTCCACGTAGTGATGGGTAATTTCCCGGGAATTTATTTTTCGGGAATATTCCCAAACGAGGAATGTTGCGAGAATTTTCATCTAGATGGTGAAAAACACATTACCTTTTTTGTGATCAAAATATAGTGTAATAAATTTTTAAACCAATCAATTCATTTTAAATCCCGCACACAAAATATTTTATAATAGCGTTTCATTAATGAGGTGAACTTAACCGGTGTTATTGATGAAAAATTACTCTCAAAGACTTTACCTTATTATTTTATCAATACATAAATCGTACGTCACAAGGCTGCCATATCGATTTTACGAAATATACCGTCAGTCACTTAAAATTATCACTAGATTACATTTAGAGCATTCTGAGCACAGACCTTTTTAAATTTTTGGAAAATACCGAATTGTACCGAAGATGTTGATAAGGGTATGATGTCATGCTACATGCAACTGGCGCGGCAGTATGCCGTACTGCCATTAGAATTAAGAATTGTACTGAATTGTGTCTCGTGTGACGCCACGATACACTATTGTACACGTTTTATCCACGTTCACTTTGAAATCTCATAATTTCGTCATTTATGGAGATATCGAAAACTAATTTTTCTGTTGTTTTAACTCTTTAACCCGTACCATTCCTTTGTCGGGTGCCAGCCGACATCACTATTTGTACGCTACAACTCAGTTGTCGACTGGCGGCCGACAAGATAAGACGTGTACGCGCAGTGTGGAGATATCGAAAACTAATTTTTCTGTTGTTTTAACTCTTTAACCCTTACCATTCCTTTGTCGGGTGCCAGCCGACATCACTATTTGTACGCTACAACTCAGTTGTCGACTGGCGGCCGACAAGATAAGACGTGTACGCGCAGTGTATTGTCGCGCGCAAAACTTGACACGTGACGTTGTTTTTTGTGATTATTTCTCTAAAAAACATTTAAATTCACGTTTTAATAAGATTTTGACTGTTTTCCATTTTTGTTTTACTATAAAATAACCCTTTTTTAACTGCCTATCAATAAATGAATATTTTGACATTATTTAAAATAGAGTTGGCTGACAATAAATATTTAAAAAAAAATGGAGTTGTAAGGGTTAAACGTAATATACATTTTCATAAAAAAACGATAAATTCCTTTCTTTGAGGAATTTGCAAGTCGGGGGATATTCCCGGGATATACCTACGAATTTAATCACTAACAGGTTCGCAATCGTGTGTTTTTTTGTGATTTCACCGAATCCGACTAGGCAAGTTACCCATATTTCTTTTTCTTTTATTTTCTTACACCGGAACTGTTTACTTTATTTTATGAATGTTTTATATTATTTGTTACACTTGAAGATTCCGCTTTATCGACGAACCATTATGTTTCTCTTTCCTGATTCATTAACAATAATATATTGTAACATTTCCAAATAATAACGTACCTGAAAATTTGATCATTATGCAACCTTTTAATAATATGGCCTCACCCAATATTAATGTGTAAATCCCTACAGATTCGGCTGCAGCATGCTGAAATAGGCTGTCCATTATCGGCCCTTTTACCAATGGACCAATGATGATTGTTCCGCACGTTGGCAACATCCATTATTTGCTTTTAATAATATCGAGTACATAATCAAATATAGTATAACATTGGCTTGTGTTAATCTGATCAGAGGTACACCCTGGGTATTTTTTCCAGTTCGTCTATGAATATTTTTGTGCGTTGAATATTTTAAAATGGCACTTTTTTTATTATTTTTATTTATTTTGAATCATTAACGCCTTTCGGCTTTTATATAGTACAACACAGTGGCGGCTCGTGACTTTTGAGTGAGCTGGAGTGCTAAAATTGAAATATACGACATTATTGATGTTGTTGAAGCTGAAAAAGATTTTTTTTTTTTTCAAAATAATTTTTTTGTATGGAGATTTAGATGGCAGGTGGGGCAGTTCCCTAACGCACATGAACTGCACGCCACTGGAGTAAAGTACCAAGCGTTTTATACGGTATGGTGCGGACTGATTGGGTGTTGGGAAACTAGGCCACCATTATTGTAAAATTCTGAAATAGATATTTACACTGGTTTGTTTGTTATTATAATTAAAAATGCTTTAAACACGCTATACAATATATTTTACGTTTATTGAAACTTAATACACGGTCATACAATAAATAGCACGTTTAAATATAAATACAATATGTTACATAATTATATTATTGTATCATTTACATTATCTACCTCACTAGGTGAAACCTGTTCTAAGGTAGGTGACTGGATGTACAAAAAAAATATTTAAGTGTGATGTTAGGACAGATTAGGCATTGTTAAATTAAAATATTTAAAACGTAATAAAATGGTAGTGCTAGAATATTCAAACAATAGCTGGAAAGGAATTTCGAATACATTATTATAAAAGAGATGACAAAATTAAATGATGAAGGTAGTGTGTAAAAGAAGAAATACGCTTTTAAAATAACAACTTTAGTATTATTAAAAATCTATATTTTTACGTCATATCAGAAAAATAAAACAATTGTACTTTTATTATTTTTATTTGAAACACAAACCAGAAATAAAATTAAAGTTACAGTGTAAATGCGGGACAGTTACTATTAGCAATGCAGAAAGAATGGCAAGTTTTATTTCATAAGGTCTTCAATTTCTTTATGATATTTTCTCTTTAGCCTTTCAGTGGTGTTTTTGTTGAAGGAATGCATATTAGTTATTGCTATGACAGTTTTTGTATGCGTGCGTACATGTGGTGTCTTTGAGCAAAGCTTGTAGTATATTTCGGTACCAAAAGTCTCCTTTGTGTTTTTACTATGGGTAATATGGGTACATTGATGATTTTGATGCACGGATTATTTTTGGCATTAGCTTGAGGTATAATTGCCAGACATTTAGAATTTTGAATGACTGAAAAGGCAGCTTTGTTGGATGCCTGAAGGGCTTCCTAAATGTTATTCGCAAGATTAATTTTTATATTTTTATCAGAGGACCTAGCAAAGGAGATATAATGTGGAGATCCGGATCCGTAAAACCAGATATTTTGTACCAATAGTCCCATAATTAGTTTGATTGATAACTCATGGGAGTGCAACTTTGTTGTATGTCTTATTTGAAATAATAAAGTCTTGAGGTGATTTTTCACAAAAACGGCGCTATACAAATCATCCAATTATTATTATTAATAAAGAAGATTATGAAGGAAACTTGAATGGTTTTGACGAAGAAAGGAGTGTCAACTAAATATGACACGAATATAAATGTTACAATAAAGCAGGGACGTCTGACGAGGACGTCGTAATCCAATGAATCAACGTGGCAAGGGTCCGAATTACAGAAGAGTATGTATGAAACGATGTGTGATATTGGACGAAGCCAGGAGTATGTGCTATTACAGAATTGGGTAATTGTGTGACGGTACTTCCTCTCTGCCTACCCCTGCGGTTAAACGACCTAATGGTTAGTTAGTTACTTTTTCTAAGGATGAAATATAAAATCTATACTGCGAGCTGAAAACATTTCACCTAGAAATTTGGGACATAAAAAGCTGTGCTAATTTCATGACGCCAGAGCTCAAACCTCGAAAATTTTTGGGGATTCATTAAAACCGATTTCTGCTCTTTAGTTGAGACCGAGCAATACCCTCCGAGCGACAATAAACATTGTTTGAAAAGGAGATAAAGAAAGGAGAGAGGGAGCGCGCTAATATAAACAACGCGTAATCAAGGGATTTTCATATACGAGTATGTAATTATTTCTAGACAACTAGAGATTATCTTAAAAAATAACATAGAAACTTCATGTTTTAAAGGGCAGTTTGTAATGTGTACAGTACATAGAAATTCTGAATAAGGAGGCACCTACCCACATTATAATATTTTGAACTCATTTGTACCATTTTGTTGTGTTTTTGAAGTCATAAAATTACACCTTAATTTGACAGATGAATTTATTTGAGTAAATTCGTAAATAAATAATTATATAAATTTGATTTCTCCATACTTCATTTATCTTAATTATTTAGAGTTCTTCGTAGTAGGTAATTTAGATAAATAAATGCATTACAAAGCCATTAAAGCATCGCCCCTACATAACTCTGCACATCATTTGATTGCATTACTTACAGGTTTTGTGAAGTAGAAGTAGGTCAACGTTTGTTTATCTGATAACACGAACACGGACAGGTTACTTTACTTTCAATCTCTGTTTACCTTTCCCAACATTCGGGACAAGCAGATACAGCATCCCTAATGAGCCACTTGCATGCTTTTTTATTTGGCTCAGATATAAGTAATTAAACTAGTATTATTTCCGTGTTATTAGCTCATGTAGTCCACTGTGTAAAAACGACCTGATATTGTTATAACAATGAAAATGTGAAACAGACGAAGGCACACATTTTTTTAAAGAACTCTCTAATCCACCGAGACCTAATTGAATTACGTCATTTCTATCATTCTCATACTTCCCTTGACAATTGTTAACCCTTACCACTCCATTATTTTTTAATATTTATTGTCAGCCAACTCTGATTTAAATAATGTCAAAATATTAATTTATTGATAGGCAGTTACAAAAAGGTTATTTTATGGTAAAATAAAAACGGAATACAGTCAAAATATTATTAAAACGTGAATTTAAATATTTTTTTATCGAATAATCACAAGAAACAACGTCACGTGTCAAGTTTTGCGCGCGAAAATACACCGCGCGCGCACGTCTTATCTTGTCGGCCGCCAGCCGACAACTGAGTTGTAGCGTACAAATAGTGATGTCGGCTGGCACCCGACAAAGGAGTGGTAAGAGTTTATATCATTTTTCAATTATTTCCCATATTTTGGCTGCCATCTTTGTATGAGAGCACAAAGTTCTAGTCTTGAATAAACCTATTCATTTTTTTTTGTTTTTACGGGACATCTTTTTGACTTATTACAAGTCTAGAATGAATATTAAAATTAACTTATTGAAGCTTACTTCATTGTAATAATTATCATTGAAAATAACTACTCAATGAAAATATGAAACAGAAGAAGACACATAAAATAAAAAGATACGGTCGCGACTGAGACTGAGATGTATATATGACTGTTCAAACGTGAATTATGATAACTTTTCAAGTTTATAAAAATGCTTCATTTTTGTAGGTATTGGAAATGTAATATATACGAAAAAATGCTGCGGTTTTGAAAATACGATAATATATATATTTTTTTAAATAATGATTGCGTTGGAAATCCTTCCTGAAACGAACAAAAAATTATATCGCGCAAGGGCCACTTGCATCACTGTTTTATTCTAATTATGACCGGGTTGTATAAATATTATTTCTTTCTGGCTCGCTGTTAGCACGATCTCGGGTCTGTTTAATGTTCGGACAACATCGGCCCGGCAGAAGTCAGTTTGAAGTTATCCCACTAGCCTAGTTCCTTATCGTTTGGTGACTGATGAACTGCGACGGGCCGCGGCGATAAATAAACTGAACGTATGCTCTTATAATGGTAGAGATACATACTCGTAGTTGGTTTTCCTGGCATTATCTCTATCTGCTTTATCGCGCCGACAGGACCGAACCTTTATTAATGAATATTTTATTTGCCCCTTATTTTTTCGCCATTCAATATAATTGCCAGTAGCCCCAAAACTCTGGATCTGAAATCATCCAGCCAAATTTTTGGATGCCTGCTGCAGGCATTCAATTAGAAACCTTTTTCAAATAATACAACCAAATTTAATATTCGTAGAAGAGTTAACATCGGTAGGGGGAGTTTGTATAGTATCGGACAACTTACAGTATGGGACGAGCCTTATACGAGTATATCATTGGCGTATACATAGAGCAATACAATTTAGTTCATAATATTACTATACATATTTTGGGCGTACATTGTTTGTTTGTCTCCCGCCGAAGCCGGTTATGGTTTTTTGTGTGCAGTTTTCGATTTTTGCCTCCCGGATGTTTATTTATTTATTTTCATTAAATTTAATTATGACAACAAAAACATCATGTTGTGACCCGAATTTTATTCCAAGTCAAATAAAAGGTACGTTATTAATGTAATTTTTTTTTAAATATTAAAGACAGTATGTTACATTCCAATTACAATAAAAAAAAAACTGCCGTGGTACGTCAAAACACAGTAATTACCAAAATTAGCAAAAATGAGTTGAGTATGGGAAGTTATCTAGAATCGAATTTCTGATGTTTTACAGAACACATAATTTAATATTACGCATTTATAGTATTAAAAAAAGGTATTGTTTTTGATGTTATCGCATTTTCATCGCTGTTGGTAAGTAAAAACGTAGTATCTCCGTTTCTTTGTGTAAAAACACAGTTCCTACGTTAAAGTTACTGCGTTTATACTTGAATTTTGCAAATATGCTATGTTTTTATCTACCATCTTGAAATTAGTTCTCCCGTCGCACTGCTTTCACCAAATGTCCCAAAATACAAAATGGTGTTTGACGCCGAAACAATTGTCACAATAATATAGCATTTCTAAATTTGATTTGAATTTAAAGTTCTTAAAATTATATTACTAACTAGTATTATTTAGTTTAAATATTTAGTAATAAAAAAGTTCTGCTAGGTAGTTATGTTATTTATTATTAAATTATATATAGTTATTATTTGTCCAAAGAAGCCTTCTAGCAGTCCACAATGGAGTGCTGATACCAACCCTGATTTATGGCAGCGAGGTATGGAATTGGCAGAGGAACGATGAAAGTAGACTGATTGCTGTAGAAATGAGATCTCTGAGGAAGAGAGGACGACAACGGTCGAATAATCGGGATAAATTTAATTAATAATAATAATAATAATAATGTTTTATTTCAGCAGAACAAAGCGGTGAGTGCAATACTCTGTCTGCCATATAAAAAGAATACATTTTAAGAATAAAAAATTACACACTGTAGAAATATAATATAAAAACAAAAAATAAAAAATAAATTAAATTAAAATACCATATTTAACACTTATGCTACAATGGCCTGAGGGAAGTTCTCCATCTACGATGTAGGGGCGCGCCATGCCACTGGGCGACGGCCTGGACAAGAGTGTTTTCCGATCTCCGGTAGCGCTGACTCGTCCCGGCTATTCTGTGGCGCATCAAAGAAGCGAACCCATGCACCCTTCCCTCTGCAAACATCTGCGAGGCGCTGCATCTCCAAGGGAGGCCGAACAGCGCCCTGTAAGCGTGGTTATATTGCACTCGGAGTGTGTCCATGACGCCTTGTGTATATCTAGTCCATAGTTCGCTAATGTATATCTGCGTGCGTTGATAACTTACCTAGTGGTGCGGTAGTAAGGTAGAGGTGTACATGGTTTCTCTCATCGTGCCACGATGCGCGGTCGTCAGTAGTACCGGAAGTCCGCCGACTATAATGGACGTATCATGCTATGTTTTTCCCCCATTTTCAACACTTGTACACAAAATTTTATTATTATTGTTAAAATGATTTACATAAGTGGGATTTTCTAGCATCTTAGGGAAACGGTTAACTTGGGATTCCTGATCCTATTTATAGTTAAAATTGTAGGTATTTCGGTATAAGATATAAAATGGTATTTCGATCTCCGCTTTCTTTGTTTTTTTTTTCTAATTAAAAAACTTTCACATCTCTTCACTGGTCACTCTGCCGAGTAACCGCCCAATACCCCTCCCCGACCTATTGATCAACCGAACAATTTTTTAAGAAGAATTTTAAAAAAAAATCTGCGAGTACGTCCTGATACACGCTATAGAGACACCAATCGTTAAGGCATCATTGTTTTTTCTTCATAAAAACATGTTTTTAAGTCACGTGTCAGATGGTATCTAACTTTTTTGACGTTTGTTTCACCCTCCTGGAATAAGGTATTAGTTTTCTGACATCGTGAAAATGTGAAACCTGCACTTGACAGATTCTGTTCCTTGTTCTAGTTATTTGTTCAATTCTTAAATTAATAACCGAGCATTTGTGTGTATTTTTTACAGTTGGATGAAAAATGGAATCACCTCCGTTTAGGTACGTTTTGGTTGATTTTTTTCTTTGTTGTCATCCTACACACGCTCATTAACCAAAAGTTTGTAAATGTTGACTAGGTACTAGAAATGGTGTACTTTCATAAAGCTATAAAATGTTCCTTGATGTAGTGATCACTAACATTGTTTATGTCCATGTCTTTGTACTATGTGTATGTGTTTTTAACACACACTTTTCATTTTGTATGTAGTGTGAATTTTATTGGTATAAGCTTTATCTTACTTCCAAATTTGAATTTGTTCTTTTTACTTGTGTATTCTGTGCTTTTACCCACTTTTTTTTAATATATATACCAATAAAGCTGAGCGACGGCTATGTTAAAGTTGGGTGCAAACACATTTTCGGCATCTCCGATTAAACTGAACATAATGTTCCATCTCATGGATTAACCTGTGCTAAGCTTTGAAGTGGCAGTTTAACAGCGGAATCAAAATAATATATGTACTAGGTTTTGCCTATTGCAGTGCTGCAATTGGTTTGTGTATTTAGAATATGTGTTGTAATGTGGATGAAGCAAGAAGTGTGTGTGTTGGAAATAATTTTTAAACGAATATTTGGAAAAATATTTATACTCAACCTCCTACCCCTACTCCAACTCCTACTCCAACTCCTACTCCAACTCCTACTCCAACTCCTACTCCAACTCCTACTCCAATACCTACTACAACCCCTACTCCAACTCCTACTCCAACTCCTACTCCAACTCCTACTCCAACTCCTACTCCAACTCCTACTCCAACTCCTACTCCAACTCCTACTCCAACTCCTACTCCAACTCCTACCATACATCTACCCAACTCCTACCCTACCCTATCTACCCAACTCCTACCCTACATCTACCCAACTCCTACCCTACGACTACCACGATTAAGTATGTAAAGAAAAGAAGAAGAAAAAAAACTTTCAATATTAGCATTATGCGAGAAATGGGGCCTAGGAATTTGCTGCCAAATTTTTAATCGCGCAAATCGGCTTGCGTAGGTGGAGACGCTCAGTTTGATACCCATATCGGCTAGCTGTACCCCTACCCCTACTCCTACTTCTACCTCTACCCCTATTCCTACCCTATATCTCCCTTACATCTACCCTATCCCTACTGTACCGGTATTCTTATTGAGTATTTATAGGAAAGAAACAGAAAAAAGCTTTCAGTATTAGCCTTTTCTCGTAAAAGAGAGCCAAGATTCAACTGTTCATATTTTCACCGAGATGCCCGGATCCGCTACGCCAATACGCGTATTTTGATACCAATATTAGATATATTACGAAAGAAAAAAAATATCTAAATGAATTATTTAAAAAATATCCAACTCTTTGATTTTCTGTGCTCCTGGGAAAAATCCATTAATCAATAATTTTATACGCAAGTTATTACCCATTTAGAAGCCACAAAAAAATAAATATATTATGTCAATCTCGAAACAGATCTACACGCTCTTCGGATTCTGACTGTTTTGTCCGTTTAAAAAAAATGGCGCTATTTAAAATAAATATTTATTAAACAGCGATTTCAGTTCCAGCAACCTATTTCTCGTACGTTGAAAAGAATTATTTCATGATATCGTATCGGTAGTACCTAATCATTTAGCCAAAAGTGCTCAGTACCTCAGTATTTTCGAATAAATTCGATGGGGTAAATATTTTCTTCTCAATGGCAACATCGTAAAAAAATTCTTCTTTTTAATCAATAATATGTCGTTTCATGACGATTTTGGAAATGTCAAAAGTTTGATGGATTATCCTGGGGTTTTTTTCAAGAAATGCGGCCAAACTGACCGATTATTAACCTTCCGAAATATGTTTTAGTAAATATTGTCCAATTATTTATCCTTTCCCGGGAGTATTTTTTATGGATTACGCTTTCCCGTGAAGAGACATGTTTTTCAAATTTTTCCAGATATTTAATTTTTTACGTGACGCGCGGCTGATTCTATGGCGTAATTTTTTCAGACTTGGCCAGCCAATGCGACCCTTGCGGTGTTCTAAACTCTACGGGAGTACAGTCGACTTTCGCGAGACTACGGGTGCAATATTTTCCCATACAAAAAATGACACCTCAAAATTTGAGCGAAAACGAACCTTAAGGTGTTTCGCGTGGATAGGGCGCTTGGGTCGATTTTTGACTGGCTGGCGAAGTCTGAAAAAAGTGACGAATAGAGCATTAATATATATATTTTTTTATGTCAGAAAAGAGTGACAAATGTGCTATTGTATTTCAATGATAATACGCTACTATTCTCGTCTATCCGGTTTCCATAGGACGCAAGAATGTCAATATGTACATGTATATTCAAAATAAGTGCACAATTAATTTTGGCCAAGTTACATTTATTATAATGTCAGTATTTAACTTTCGACTCCAACACTTTGCCAGTCCCCAAGTTTTCTAGTTTGGTTTCTGGTTAATATTTTCCTTAATTTAGCTTTACCTCAGTTTTGATGGGTGAAAGTGGCCACCATACTTATTAATTTACTGTATTCTGTCTCGCTTTTTCACACGGATTTCATATTCAGTGGCTTGCACTGCTCTATGACCAAGGGTAGGCTGTAGTCTTCACATGTAATATTTTGTTAGCCGTGAGAAAGGCCTTTTGTATTATTATCTTCTGTTGATCGTTGCATATGTACTAAACAGACTAAAATGCATTTGGGACTAACACCCTTCTATGCGAAAGCTGTGCAGGAACACTTGATAGTTTAGAGTCTTTTATAAAATTAGCTACGTTTAATAAAAAAAATTATGTCCTTGACGTGCGCCCTGAATGAGTAACCATAAGTTACTTATACCGGTGTGCAAAAATGGCGGGTAACCTCAACTGTAGCAAAAATGATTTAAAAGTGTTTAAAAAATGATAAATTCGTAAAAAAATTATGACACACTATTTTCCTAAGGTAGGCACAGCTTTTAAGCCTTTACGAATTGCACGCCACTGTTCCTATTGTACAATTTCTTTTAACTACGTATGGAACGTTAACCCTGACTTATTAACAGTAAACACGCGTGTTGGTTTCTGATGTGTGTGGTGTGTTTTTAATAAAACAGCTAATAAATAAAAACATCTATCGTGTAATGTATTTCTACTCGATTTAGTTTTCCATATTGTATTAACCCCGTGTCAGCATTTCCTTAATTCTACTCAGTGTCGGTTAATTGATCATTAAAAATCAGTTAGCGTCCCATTGTAATTTATTTGTGTGCCCTGATCGTTCAGGCTTCCGCATTATCCTGCATGCAGGTCCTGACTGTAATAATTAAGGCAGGAGTTCTCAAGTGAATTCATAAACCAACAAAATGTTTCCTGTTTTCTATAATAAACTAAATATTACACAAATGGCCAATGTCATGACAAAACAAGAAAATTGTATAAATTATTTCCAAAGATATGGTTAATTGAATGGCTATTGTCAAAGCATATGCAAGAAGTTAGTGCGGATCGTTATGCCAAGGAAAGCACTTCAGTGATCTTATATAGATGTTATAACCACCGGCGCTAAGATTCCTCGGAGTGTCCTGGCCGCCTTTGGGAAATGCACTGACGTCAGAATGAATAGATTAGCCCTAACGTACCATTTCGACGGCTGGAAGCAAACCTCATGTGACATTCCCATTTTGGCACCAGCCTAATTCACTCCCGTCCAAGTTTGTTTCGCGTGATTTTGACTACGGTAAGCAAATTATGAAAAAATAATAAAATGGTCAAACTAAATATCTGGTTATTGTGAACAAGCCAAACCTTTTTACTTATTTGCTGTTTTACTTAAATTGGCAACACGCCTACCTCGCCCTCCTTATTTTGGTTTCTTCCCCTTGCGCGTTAGGCCGTCTCTATGCATTATTTGTTCTGTGAGGAAACGTCTCCATTCTTACTGGTCGCCCTGATGTGTCCTTCCAGTTCCTTGGGTATTCCAAAGGATACCTTATTCGCTTCCACATCATCTACCCATTTAACTTAGGCATCCCAACACTCCTTCATCCTGCAAGATTATAAAGCAGCATCTTTAGTGGTCGGCTATCTTCCATCCTTCCTACATATCCTACTATATATATACCATAATGTGGCCTTTATAAATCTTGTTTTTGACAACCCTTCAGACAAGTGTTATACCTCGTTCACCATTTTTTTGTATGTCTCCTAATCATTTTTATATCAATCACTTGATGGACATTTTGATTTATAAATATGAAGGAAAAAAACAACAGTTGTAATGTTAACTGATTCGAAGAGTTCGTTCTTAACTTAGTTAGTTATTATTCCCTGTATATCCCATACGGTCCGTAATCATTAGGGGATTTAAATTCATTCATTCGCTTCCTTCGTCCGTTCATAAATTGAAATAAAAAACCGTTACGGGTGATTAGAAGTAAGGTAGGTACTGTATTAACGAGTTTTTTTTCAAAGTAGGGACGTGCTTAACCGGCCGATTCTTTTTTAATGGACGCTAGTAGAAAATAGATAATATGAATAAATCTTTCTTTGTATCATGCTTTTATGGGGTATGTTTTCCGTTTAATGGTTATTTAATGAAACGTACATATTAACGAATCGATTTGTAAATAGGTCGGACTGTATCTAATAGATATCAACATATTAATGTGTTTTCATTTTCATCTTTGTTTATCATTCCATCGATTGACCAATGCTTTTTAGTAGATTCATGCATTTTGATATTAGGGTGGCCACAGACCTGGTAAACCTGGAATTATCATGAAATTCTAACGATTAGTAAAGGTAAATAGGCACAGATTGTACCTAGTAGTGACTACGTGTTTATCTGTTTTCTGAGTCATCGTTGCTTATCACTCCATCGCTTGACCAATGCTTTTAATAGATTTATACATTTTGATATTAGGATGGCCACAAACCTGGAAAAAACTTGAATTATCTAAGAATTATATTGATTAGTAAACTGGCAACATGGAACCATGGAACCATGGATGTTAGATAACTTATTTTTAATAGGTTTTCTTTTGCATATTTTCACTTATTCCGTCTACTGCATTTTTTCTGAAAGGCCATTTTTCAATCGCCAAAATAACCCATTAATCGTTAATTGAATTCCTGAAATTATCAAGGGTTTAAAAAATCTGTTTCTGTGGCCACCCTGCACACAATATTATTTCGTTATAGCTCACTAGGAATTTATTATTTCACATTGAATTTCCAGACAGACGAACTTCAAGAGCAAATTTCGTGACGCCAGAGATCAAAGTTAGATAGCTTCTGCTGCTTCTGCACACGGATTTTCTGTCTTATAGTCGAGGTAAATAGAAAAAAAAAACAATATTGAGTTCTACACCCTTTTTTGTGTTTGTCGATTGTGAGTCTGCCCGTAGCAAGACAACTGCACATAATGCCTTTTGCATTTTTGATTGAATCGCACACAATGCACAAATAAAATTTAAGAGCAATTTTCGTTAGAAAGCTTTTGCTGATTTTCTGTTCTATTGTCGAGGTAAATTAAAAACAATATAGATTTCTACAAATTATTTTTTTTTTATTGAATGTTGGTTGATTTTTAGGGTATTGTAAATACCAATTGGAATACAGCGTCGAACCAGTGTTCGTCGGCAATTAGCAACCGAAAAAAACAACGATGACAAAAAATAACACGATACAACAATAGTTTAGGTTTTTTTATGTGGTTGTTCTCTTGTTTCAATTTTATTCGCTTTTCTTGACTTTTCTTCACTATTCTGTTTTGTCTTGGAACCGGTTATTGTGGACACCTTTTTATCGTACAACAGATTCTAAACCGAACGTCTTTCCATATGGATTCGTTGTGAAAAATAGCGCGTGTTCTATTTTAATACCGACTTTCGTCCAATTTAATGGCGCAAATTATTTGACATATCTCATTGTTTGATCGGTGAGGAAATAAGTATCGTGTAAAGTGTTCCATTAGAGTCTCTCTGTAGCAAGATCGACTGCACAGTGCACATAATGCCCCTGCGTTGCATTTTTGGTGGAATCGCACACAATGAATGCACTTGGTAACAGGCTGTGTGTCTATTTTAATTTCGACCTTCCAGACTTGCGGCATTCGGCCACCGATTCCTGGTGCCAAGTCGCGGCTAAAATTGGATGAATGTTCGGCTTATGTTGTGCTGGAATGTCCACAGTCCACAGGACACGAGGTTCGTCTTCACACAAGTGCTGAATTATCTCAGTCGGAGCAGCCCGTATTACCAAAACACCTCAACTTTTAAACAAGTGTTTGTCCTAGAAATAAATAAATAAAAAAATACATTAAAAAGCTTCGTCACGTAATGTTATTTAGTACTAACATAAAAAAAAACTAACTAACCATCACGCCATTTTCCCGCAGAGTCTTGGCTCACACTCCTTGCTTCATTCACATTCGTACATCGTCTCATTCGTACTCTTCTGTTATTCTGACTCCTGACATGGCCCGACTCAAGTATTTGGTTCATTTGATCGCCATTCTTTCATTCACATTTGTGACATACATTTTCCTTACACTCCTTTCTTCGTTTATCCGCCCTACTTGCCCAAACCATTTAAGCGTCCCTTTCTTAATGTTACTCATTACGCTCCCATCAACCTTCAACATTTTTCACGGTCATACATGGTTTTACCACACCTCAGGAATCTTATTTCTACAGCATTCAGTCTACTTTCACCCTTCTTCTGCTAGTTCCATCCCTCACTCCCATACATCAGGGTTGGTATCAGCAATCCATTGTGGACTGCTAGCTTCGCTTCTTTAGACATTTTTTGTTAGTACCAACCGCGTTTAATCCTCGATTTATGTAGTTTCCTGCATTTACAACAACAACAACAGTTTTACATATTTCATTCAAACTACTCTCTAAATCTTCCAGGCAGTAATAACAACAAACTGTGATATTTTTAGCGAAACCGGTCTAGTAATTTTAGAGAAAATCGAGGACACACAGACAAACATTCATTTTTATATATAGATATTCATTTCAGAAAAATGTTTTACAGTAAGAACACTTTGACTATCTAACTGGGAAGTCCCCGTTTTAGGACAGTCAAGTTGACAAGCTTTGTTCATATTACATAAGATATGAGAGAGAAAAAAATAAACACGCTACAATAGAAAGAAGTATAAATACACGTATTATATTTTACATAACAATTTAATTAAAATGTGAAGTTAGGTGGGTAATGGTTATTGCTGTGTAAATAATGTATTTAATATTTGTTATCAAAGACCGAAATATTCATCAGAGGTGGTATTTGTTATTAAACAAAGTTGTGAAATGATATGTTAGCGTCTCATATCTCAAAAAAACAACAATAATTAAGAATTATGCATATTCCTCGGTATTAGCTTTACTATTCGATTTCGCCAAAGTATCGACACTCTTTCATGAACATTTGAAAAATATGAAAAATTGAGTCTTGTCTCATATTGTATACATCAGATAGATTCACATTTCATAGCTCACGATGGAAGTGACTTTGCGATATGAAAATAATTACTTTACCATTGACAAAAAAAATGTTAATTTCATTTTCACTTTCTTAACTAGAATGGTTACGTAAATAAATTAACTGACCCATTTTTTAAATAATTAGTTTTTTTTACATCTCTTATAATATCTTCTCCTTGACTTCTGGAACGCTTGGAATTTGTATTTGATATTATAATACGTTCTGATTATTTCTTATTTTTACTCTTCCTGTGTTTTTTTCTGCATTCCATTTGATTCTGCCAACCATACTCAAATTACGATGTAAAATAAATTGTATTCACTCGCATAATAACGGGTCTGAGCTTTGCCTGAACGAGTTACGTTTTTTTTATGTGGCTATTCCAACATACTATTATTTAACTAACCCGTTTGTCAACCGATCAAGTTAAAATAAATGTTGTTAATTTGTCATCAAGAACATTATTTAACGCTTTATTAACCCTTTCAGACCTAATCTGGCGGTGTTAACGAATATTTCGTGCTTGATAACGCCTAGTGGATTTCTTTGAAATAGGTTGGTGTTGTTTTTTTCTTCCAATACCTACTTAATTAAGTTATTGCTACTTTAATTTGAAACGACAGTAGTTCTCAAAAAGGATGTTTCGCATAATATGACGGATTAAAAAAATCTACATTTTATCAATTTAAAAAAAAAACAATCTAAAGGGTGCGGAAATTGGAAAAGACAAACGTCACCTTTCAAAACATAAACATGGCGTGCATTGCTCTATGATCAAAGGTAGGCTATATGTAGTTTTTCATGTTAGAGTATGAATTGTGCATTGAATCTTGTAAAACTTTCAGGAAACATTATTATGTATACTCCGCTTCTCTATACAAGCATTGCTTAAAAGAGATGTGTAGTATTGTAAATTGAATTAAAATTTATCCAATTTCTTCATAAAACATAAAAAAAATATTTGTCGGATTTTTTAAATATCTTTTTATGGTCACGTTTTTATACGTTTTCGTTTTTCTTAGGTTAGGCACAGCTTTTCAGCCTTTACGAACTGCACGCCACTGATGGCTGCCGCCTGAAAGACCAGATACAATCCAACGAAAAAAGCGCAGTCAGAAGTTCTCTCCTACAGCAGAATTTCATGTTACAAATGTATCATATTAATAAAGGTACGCCGAGGACAGAACTTTTAGAATTTTTGTAATAAACTGAAGATTTAAGTCGACAAAAAGATTTGAGTCGACAAAATGTTGATAAGCTTGTGCCACCACGGTTCATAAAATGACCGGCGCGGCCATAGACATCGTACGCCCGGCAGTATCCGTTACTGCCATTTGAATTGTACTGAATTTTGTCACGGGTATATGTTTTTCCCATGTTCACTTTGAGAGGTCATAACTTCGTCATTTTACTGTCGTTATTAACTCTTTAAATATAATCATCAACAACAACGAAGACTTGGAGACAATTGGAAATTTCTCACCGTCAATTTTTATTCCCTGATGGGGAGGAAAAAAAATCAGAAATTCTATGTATTTTCCAATATACGTACGATACGAAAGGGTTAATTCGTATAATATGGTATGTCTCGTTGCCAAGAAAACAGTTTCTGTTATGATTTACTTTTGTGCGATTTAAATATTTAACTTTGATCGCGTTTTTTTTAAATTAGTTTTCTGCTAGTTCTTTATTTTTACGCTTTACAATCGTTGAACTCTTCTAAGCTTTTTAAGTTTTATTTTATTAAATGTTATTTTTGTATTGTTGGTAGTTATGGATTATATTGCATTGCACTGTCTCTGCATACCTTCATGAATCTATTTACATATTAATCTAATTTCATCGGCGGAGTTATTTTTTAAATCATTCGATTTTTACTCGCGTTTTCCCACATCTCGCTCTGCAATATTATCGAATACTGCGTGAACCGCATTTGTGTAACCTCGGAGATCATTTGTTTTATAAATCATTCGAATTTGATCGACTTTTTCATACGTTTCGCACTTCAGTAGAGTAGACATTTGCTTGGACTCCTTAAGAGGAACGGCTGCGCGGCCTGTTTCATACAAAACTTAATTTTGGATTTGAGGCAAAAATAGTCACCTAAAGCCATATATCCTATGTCCTATATCATCTTTGGGGATGCTGTGCGGAGGTTCTTTTAGAGGATAGGAAGGAGTGAACTTGGGTCTTGAAGAAACCCATGTTGTAGGATGGAGGAAACTCAGAGGGCGGCAGATCATTCCACAGCCGAGCTGTTGAACACAAGAACGAGTCGTAGAAGCCGTTCTCATGTGACAAATGTCAACCGTGTGCAAATGTTGGTCACGCGTTTGGCGTGTTTCCCCACTATGCACCGGTGCCGAAGGGATTAATGACGCGAGTTCCTCAGAGCATCTTCCATTAAAATACCAGTAAAACAAGTACAGCATTCCCACCTGACGTCTGTGTTCCAAAGATTGCAGTCCGTTTGTTAAGATAGGCGAATCTATCAAATGGACCGCCCAGAGTCAAGGGTTTTTTTTCAGATATTTCGGGACTCCCTACCAGAGGTGGCTGCCAAATTCTACAGTGGGGCGCACTTGCGATTTGTATCTGCGGGCTCTGTACAATACGCCCAGCTTCTAAGAGGCTATCTTTACTCTGGCTTCGATGGAGCCCCCATACCTGAGCTGGTCACTTATGGTTACACCAAGCATATCAATGGAGGGCTTTTTGGGATGATTGTCTTTCATTAGCCTTGCAATCTTCCCGAATCGGTCGTTTAGTTTTTAGTTTAATTTAGTCGTTTCACATGGTTCTATGATTGCGGCAAAGCTGTGTTTGAAAACTAAAACGTTACAAAATTAAACGTCTGCTTCTGAAAAATATCACCTACTCACATTTTTCAAGTTCCTACTTTGATTTCACGTTCAAAGTCATCCAGTCGACAAAAACGCAATCTACCATGAATATTTTTTTCCATTCACATAGGTACTTAATATCACGGCTTGTCAAAATCTCCACTGCGTGAAAACATGGAACATCCCGAACGTACACCGAGTGTCATTCGGATATATTTACATTAAAAAAATTGACCGCTGAAATTCCGAGATCTACTGCGCAGGAATATGAATACAAATATATTATAATACGTAGTTTGCTTGATTATTTTTTTCTGCTTCTTTTATTGACTTCCGTCACGCTACGGATAATGTGATATCAAAATTACATTAAAAATGTAATTACTTTACCACTGCGCTGTTTTTTCACTTCAGGTACTGCATCGGACCATTATTGTAATATCTTGTTTTTTAATGTTTTTCACAGATTTTAGTGTTTTTATTTCGACCTCTAAATAATGAGTTATCTTTGTTAGGCTATTTTTCCTACCGTTTCCTGTTCTAAAACAATGATTAAAGTTTGCGGTAGCCAAATTTGTTGTACACTTTTTAGGTTTATTTATTTGTTTATCATCTTATATGTATATAAATATGTATATGCATACCTAAATATTTATATGTTTATGGTTGTATGTTGTATGAATGATATCTTTTTAGTTATTTTAATGAAATAAATCTAAATGGTCTGGCCGGTGGCGGTGCAACTGGCTGGAGGGAGCACAAAAATTAAATTAAAAATTAGATTTGTTAATGATTAGTAAATTTAAAATTCGATTTGCTAATGGCTAGAAAATTTAAAATTAGATTTGTTAATGTTTAGTAAATTTAAAATTAGATTTGCTAATGGTTAGTAAATTTAAAATTAGATTTGCTAATGGTTAGTAAATTTAAAATTAGATTTGTTAATGTTTAGTAAATTTAAAATTAGATTTGCTAATGGTTAGTAAATTTAAAATTAGATTTGTTAATGGTTAGTCAATTTGAACTTCATTTTGTTAATGAGTATTATATTAAAAATTGAATTTGTTAATGTTTTAGTAAATTAAAAATGTAACGTTTTAACGATTAGCAAATAAAAAATAAAAAATAACTTATTGAAATTTATAAACCTCATTGTAATATATTTTTAATCATTGAGGATAATAATAGCAACTCTCAAAATGAAACAGAAAAGAAAAAGATTACGGTAGCAGCTGGGACTAGAACCCTGGACCTTATGGTCTATCCGAGACCTTGAGATCTAATCTACTGAACTTCGGCTACCCCAAAAATGACGGAGCGGGTTGGGGTAGCCGTAGCTCAGTGGATTAGAGCTCAAGGTCTCGGATAGACCATAAGGTCCTGGGTTCGAGTCCCAGCTTCTACGGTTATCTTTTTTTTCTGTTTCTTTTCGGTTTCATTTTGAGAGTTGCTTTTAATGATTAGTAAATTTTAAATTAATTTGACTATTAGATTTGTTAATAATAGGTAAATTATAAAATTAGACTTGGTTATGTTTAGTAAATCTATCTCGATGTGTTGTAAATACTACTAGTCCACCAAAACGATGGCTATGCCGTGAACATGTTTATTGCTAACAAAAATAATGTTTTTATTGGCATTACATCTGTATGTTAGCATCTTGAAGTGTGAGTATCACGTTTGTTGAATTGTTTTTGTTTGTGGAATGTATCAATACAATAATATCGAAGGTCAAAAAACATTATTACATTTTATTTGTTTTGTAAATTTAAACTTAACGTTTATTGTTTCAACATTGTTTTGTATTACCTCTATGAAACTGGCAAATATACCCACGGATAGTAGGTTGTTACGGTCTACCACACCTAGTTTTCCTAATTATTGACTCACTTAATTGGCCTATTTCAACTTTTAACCAATAACGCATCAATCATTTCTGAATTATAATGGTGATCAACGATTAGATGTAATAAAAACCTTCATTTTGAATTTGCTTTTTTACTGTATTACTCTTTGTGATGTAACATGTCAAAATCAAACGGCTGTACGGACTGTTAATTCGAACATTGTCAAGAAAATTAAGGCAGGAACCAGTGGCGTGCAGTCCATAAAGGCTGAAAAGCTGTGCCTACCTTAAAAAAAATTCTCGTAAGTTTCTATGATGAAGTAATGCGCGAATTAAAAATAAAAAAAGATAGACGAATTTTACTTTCTAATTTTATTACTTATATTAAACATTTACTTTCATTTGTCAACCTTGTCACAAACATCAAGAAAATATAATAAAACTGCTATAAGACTGGAGCCCACCCTCGGTCATGGAGAAATGCACGCCACTGGCAGGAACAAATGTAAAAAAATATCTGTGCAGCTGAGGGCATTGCTACTTTAGATATTTTGGATTCAGTGCTAGATTTTTTTATGTCAGTTCCTCTTTTAGCTGTGTGCACATACAGTTTTTTATACATTTTTTTTTATTTTTATATTTATTTTATGACAAATACATAAATTCGTAATACCATATAATGTATTATTCGAACATTGTCTAACCAAATTTTATAATGAAAGCCGATAGATAGGCCTGCATTATATTTTCATATATTTTTGAAATATACATTTTCGTTGATTATGTAGGTAAGAACCTACCTACCTAAAAGTTTATTTATAAAAAAAATGATTATTAATTATATTTAATTCACTATTAACGATTTTTCTGATTTCAAAATTTTTTAATTTGTCTAATTGTCTAATTTGTGTAAACCAGTTCTATTTGTATGTAAATTTTTTAAACCTTTTTTCAAATCAAAAGAATGATTGGTTTAATAGTGAATTAAATATAATTAATAATATTTTTTTTTAAATAGCTAGCGATCTCTTGAATTTATTTTCATATTAATATTAATAATAATTTTTTTTAAATTTCTTATTTAAATGTGTTATTGAATGTTTTATAATAATCTTTTATTAACATTTTTGATTACCTTCTTTAATAGATTTTTGTTTATGTTTATATGTTGTCTATAAGTTACTTTCATTGTTGTGTTCTATGTTTATCATTTGTCTGTACTTGGCATTATTATTTTTGAGTATTCTATATATTCCTGATGAGGAAAGCATCGCTTTCGAAACATGTCGATATGTATATATTAATAAAGTGGTGAATACAAAGTAATTTTTTAATTCGTTTGTATTTTCATTTGAATTAATACAATTCATTTACAAATATTTTAATTACGAATTGAGGTGGGCTTAGGTTGGGTTAGGTTGTGTTATAATAACGTATGCGGTGCTGCAAGAAAAGACGATTTCATAATTCGGCCCTAAATCTTTTGTGGCTATTTGTTATTAACACATTGTAGAGTGATGTTTACATAATAAATCTTATGGGCGGCCCCGACTAATGCATTACCGATCAGTCGGGCGGAGGGCGGAGGGCGGGGGCGGCGAGATAACATCGCCTTACATCGGGAGAACACACCGAGGACACGGGTAAAGAGGCTTGGTCCTGTATGGACGCGGTACAGGGTGGTTTAGTCGTATAACGTTAAAAGCCATACCGCTTAAATATCTGTCGTTTAAGAGAAATAGTAGGATGATATAATGGAACTCTCAGTGGTAGGATCATAATATGTATGCATATCATATGTATGACAATGACATGAAATAATGTACCGATTTTCGCTTCACTTAAGAAATAAAATTATTCCTCTTTTTGAGGACATTTATAATGGCACAAGTAAATGGGGATGGTCACTGACCTGGAAACTGGGAATTATCAGTGAATTTTATATCAGTAGTTTTAGAATTCTCAATATTTTCAAGTAATTCTTATTTTTTGAATGCGTCAAACTTGTACAAAATAAAGAACAATTTTAGTTCAATCAACGCCAAATTATAATATTGATAGATTATCTCACGCCCCAAAATCAATACATTTTAAAACATCAGGGACGAGATCAAATCGAAAGTGTTTTTTTTTCTGACAAAAAATCAAAACATCTTTTCAGCACATTTACCAACATCAACGACATTTATTTACCCATGAATTATTTGAATATTTCCCAAATAATCAATTTTGAATATTTGTATTATCCCAGGTATTGAATGTGTTGAACTTCTTTATTACCGACCGCCTATATTATTTATTTTTACCGAATACATAATAATAATTATTGGATGATTTGTATAGCGCCGTTTTTGTGTAAAACACCTCAAGGGCGCTGTACAAATATTACTTCCCATTCTTTATCTACTTATGTACAAAGAGATGCAGAACAACTTACCTGGCAGGTCGCTTCAAATGAACACAGTTTTATTAGAAAATGTAAGTAGAGAGACGATAGTTTTACAGTTGCTATTTTATCCTCCTTTTCTATTGATGTTACATTTATTAGAAGGTTGGTGGCACAAGAAGAGTTGGTATATATTGAAATATTTATAATTTTAGGACTGGAAAATATTTATAAAATAACCTTAAAAGCGTAAGAAGCTTTTAATAGATATTAACATTTTTTAATTTATTTTTACACTTTTAGTTATTTACAGTGTTGCGGGCTGTGAACGCATTTGCGCACCGATGCGTGAATTTTTCTATTTATTCTAACGTAACACGAAATGAAATAAACAAGAGCTATAGAAAAGAACAGCACATACATAATGCATAATGAAACAATGACAAAAATATACATTTGAGAGAACATTCAAGTCAGCCTCAACAAGGTTTTAGTAGAGTTCATGACTGTAGACATTCTAAATGATAATCTTCGAGTTCTAATTTCATAAAGCCTGACAATAATCATTTAGACTTATACCAAAAATTTCAAGACATGTTATTTGAAAACAACTTTTTTTCTTATTTTGAAAGAGTAATGTTAGCCGTATCTCTGTATTATACGATCCTTACTTGATCCACCGTGTATATTACACAACATATAGTGAGATGATGCCCGATAGCCGTGGGTGGTCGGGGTCCATCGGCCCTTTGCTCTCTAACTATAAATCTCCCCGGAGACCATAACTGGACAGCGGACGGTCTGCTCTTATCTCGCCATCGACAACCCTTTCAATAGCCCTTAGAGGCCGCATTGACCGAGCAATAAACACTATCTTCCATCTTCTGCTCGCCTGGTAACTCTATGAATTAATCAGCGAGTAATATTGAATTCCTATCGAAATAAACGTTGTATGCAGCTTCTCTTTCTGTTACATTCGTTTTTTTTATGAGAAATAAGGAAAGGTTATCGCTCACAGTCTCCATGTGAAAGTATGCAGAATTGGCAGAGTGCCAAATATCGCAGTCTTGATAACGATCGTTTATATGATCTGAGATCACGGTTGAAGCGTTTGTTCACCTTTTCTAACAAAAATTGTTTCACAACTGTTTTATTATTTCACTCAGTATTTCATCTCTAATAAATTCGTACCACTTAGAGTTCCTACGGTTGAACCTCTTTTTACGCGTCGTTTATGAGAAATATTACGACGGAGCTATCAGCAGTATGCATATACATAATTATAGTACACTCGAGTGTACATACAAGTATGTACACTCGAGTGCACATATTTTTGCTCTACTTTATAACTGACGCTTATAATAACGCTAACCGCACTTTAATGTGGTAGATAGATCTCTCCTTTGCCGAAACATCTCCCAAAAGTCTGTTATGTTTAATTTATTTAGCCTTATTTAAATGTATGAGTTTAGCTTCTATTTTTGTGTTATCGCATTATTAAACTAGTCATTGTAATTTTTTTTTTTTTTAATATACGTACATGGATATATAAAGTAGTAATCATTTTAAATATAATTTTAGCTGGGTATTGCTATTTTGTGCAAATTGTAACCCTGTCTCAAGAGGATAATATGGAAAACCTTCATTTTTTTCGCAACACCTTTTCTTCTTCTTTGACAACTTTGGCGCTTCTATCAAATACATAAGTTTTGTTGTTCGTGTATTTATCCACCTATACCGTCAAAGCGTCAAACTCAACAATCGAGTAAAATAGCCATATATTATATTCACAACTCAATAGAATTTACCTGCATATCCAACACGTCCCGGGGCAGGCATGCGTTTCAGTTCAGTTGCCCTGAAAGCATTAAACCTAATTATTATTCGCAAT
The DNA here is from genome assembly GCA_022606495.2 of Halesus radiatus. Lineage (NCBI taxonomy): Eukaryota > Metazoa > Arthropoda > Insecta > Trichoptera > Limnephilidae > Halesus > Halesus radiatus. The sequence continues at coordinate 464,871 of JAHDVE020001375.1, forward strand.
AATTTTCTGCGCGGAAGTTGGCTTGTATTGTAACATCCATAGCAGATCATTTCTGAGAATGCGTCTTCACTCTGGCCGCGTGTATTTCAGTATTACGTTTGATTCTGGGAACTTAATTCAAATTATAACACGAAGCAAACCGTATTCATTCCCATAATAACGGGCCTGAGTTTTACCTGAACAAGTAACGTTTTTTGTAGGGTTGTTCCAACGTTCACTTCACCGATCGTTTATTTATTTTTTATAATGTTGTTATGTCACCAAGTACCTTCATTATCTAACGTATTATTTATGATCATAATAAGTATCGTTGTCAATATAGAACAGTTTCCGATATGCATTAAACGCCTTACACACGACGAATATAATGTACATTACATTCTATTTGTATTATAGTACGCCATATCTCATGATATCGCTCGCCATATAATACCTTTAGTCGTCACAGACGGGTAATAGATTAAATATTTACATATGGGCGTGGCTTAGATATATTCGTTGATAGGTAGGCCGAGCGATATGTGTAATATATATTTCCCCCTCAAATGAAATATTAACATATTATAGCTTTTGTGTGCATCGAAAAAATTAATGTATAATTTTCATCGCGAGATATAAATATATATTATATTCGCCGTGTGTAACGAGTTTTATTTTTGAATTTTTTTATTATTTATTTATTTATCTAATTCCCCGACTTCACGCGGGTTTCAACAGTATTATTATTTTTAAACGTGGAATAAACAATTTTAAGACGGTTGAAGATGATCGTTCGTGGGATTCACAAATGGATTTTATGCCAACATACCTATTATTATTTCAATAACCCATTTGTTTAGTTATTTAGTATTATATTGCTAATTTATCACCAAGAACATGTACAGCGCATTAAAACTCACAACATTAAATAATATAAATCTCATTTGCCAAGATAAACAGCTTATGTCGTGCATTAATTATTTATTTATTTATATAAGCATGTTCTTTTAGATTAATAATGCGCTATTTATGGTGGCCACGAATTCTCTGAACTTGAAAGAGCAAAGAAATTTTCCTATGCACCATTATTAGCAATTATCGTTCTTATGCTATTTTATTTTCCATTTATTATTTTTTCTTATTATTCTACTACACTTCTTGCTGTAAAAAATATTGTGGCACATCGTTTTTAACACCTTATTTTCAACCACTTTTAACTGCCTGTGTATGATTTATTTGTTTTGCATGTACTTTCGTATACATTTAGAGGTAAAGCTCACTCGCTAAACGCACAGTTTCTGTGTCTTTGCCTTTCGCATGGTGACCATTTACAATAAGGTTTTAGTGCGATATTGGGATGGCGGAATAATAGTTAATATAATGTAATTAACACAATGTCTTATCTCGTATAATGAAGAGATACCGGATAATTATACATACTCTTTATATACCTACAGTTGTCCCGCTTTCATGCCGTCTCTCGCATACCAAACTTCAGTCGAATGTTCATTACAGTACGTACTCGTATATTATAATATACATATATCACTGATTTTACCTCTAATGGGACATATACTTTTTACTAACATTTACTTTCAATGTGTGTGTGGTCCTTTTATATCTTCGACTTTTCGCTTTTTCTCAGTTATCAAAGTATGCGTAACCAACCTACTTGCTCATCTCCCGAAATGTTGATGGATCGCGAGTACCGGTGCAAAAAGACTCGCGTCGGGAACAATTTATTTTCAAGTTACCGCGGTCGGTGGGTTGAATGCACCAAGATGGACTGCATTTCGCCGCTTTTTGCTGCCCCCGGCCCGTACAATATACGTAAACATACCGCTGATAGGTCCGATGTGACCTTTTCCTCTCTCCCATAGGCGAGGTATGTGGCAGAAAGACAGCTTATGATTCAACTCTTATTGGCAATAACCGGAGCACGAACTGTACTGAATAGTCATACTGCTGATCAGTGGCGTGCGTAGCTCTGTAGCTCTTCAGGCGTTGATTATCATTATTCATCACACCATAACGTGTGAATGATTGTGTGAAAATTGCAACTAAAAATTAGAAATTTGCCAAGTAGAAGGAATTTCTTACGGCAGAACGATCGTGAAATGAGAATTTTCTGAAATTTCTGGTAATTTTTTCAGAAATATGGAAAAAGAAAGGTAGGCACAGCTTTTCAGGCTTTATGGGCTGCACGCCACTGCCGCTGATGCTCTCGCTCATACTCATAAACGAGCTAGCAGAAAGAGATCTTTCGACGGGGCTGTCGGTGGCAGGACTATTACGCAAACAGGAGACCTAGGGCCCTAGCACATCGATAAAACCCTATATCAATACAATATTGACTAAATACGTCATCTATGGTTATTAGGCAGCATTTGGCGGTATGTGCGAGCACGGTCAATAACTGATATAAAATATTCCGACAGCCGGTAGACAAAAACCCGCCTAATTTAGCGCGGCCTGTTGGGTGTCAAATAAGCTTCGGATAACTGTCAACAAATAGAACTTTTTTTTAATAATGTCGTTTTTAATATTGGCTTATGAATGCATGCAGACTAACGAAGCTCGTAGAATTGAAAGACATCGTATTCGCGATAAATTTAATCCGTTCGAGCTTGGAGAAACTGAATTCAGACAGTTGTTCAGAATATCACGAGTTATCAATGACATTTCAATGCGAATTATGGCTAAAGATCTCATTACAAATTAACTCCTTTATCAGTATCAAAGGTACATGCGGACTGCCAGTGTATTTAATTTTAAATGAATTAAAAAAATTACTTTGTATTCACCACTTTATTAATGTACAGAGATATCTACATGTTTCGAAAGCGATGCTTTTTTCGTCAGGAATATATAGAATACTAAAAATAATAATGTCAAGTATAGACGAATGATAAAAATTAGAACACAATAATGTGAGAATAGACAAATCATAAACATAAACAAAAATTGATTTAAGTAAATAGGTATGTAATTAATCAAAAATGTTAATAAAAAATATTATAAAACATTGAATAACACATTTATATTAGAAATTAAAAAGTAAATTATTTTTATTATTAGAGGTTACAACGGATCTATCAGGTGTATGTCATATAAGTGTATAGGTTAACTTGAATTCGTGTTCCAGTTTGTTGTTGCGTGCGCAAGTACTTTTAGCGCTCGCGTGTAGGAACCAGAAACTACCAACAGTATTTGAACGTCTTGATCAACTTTTTAATAACGCATTTCTCGAAAATAATATAATTGAGGAGTAGGCTGCAATAGGGGCAATAAAAAAGCCAAATTGCCGGAGAACCGTTTTTTTTATTCCTTAAGGCTAAACGACACGTAATACGTATTCACAGATGGCGTTAATTTAAATTTTTACTTTGACAGAAAAATCTGTGCAAATTTCATGACACAATTCCATTTCGCTCTTTCAGATAAACCGATTTTCTGCTATACTCGTATTATATGTAGTTTAGATATCACAAACAGTCAATGCTTGGTATTTACTGGGTTATATAATAATAATAATTATAGGATGATTTGTATAGCGCCGTTTTTGTGAAAAATCACCCCAAGGGCGCTGTGATGCAGTGTTTCTCAACCTTATTTGTGGCATGATCCGCTTCAAAAATGAAATGTCCCCCGTTCCTCAAAGAAAAAATGTTTTAGTGCCAACGGGAAAAGCGCTACAGCGAATTTTTTTGTTTGTTTCAGAATTTTAAATATTTTTCACAAGGAAGCTCATCACGCGTATTGTTAATAATTAAAGCCTACGAGCACACTAATTAACTATAACCTCAATTCGCCTCGTATTGACATTTACGCTGGTGTTACCATCTTTTTTTTATAATACCCCCCCCCCCCCCACGTTAATAAACACTGTGCTGTAGGATCAAGCGTCTGTTTTCATGTCATTTGTAGTAGGAATGATGGTCAACCCCCTTTAGTAGAGGTTTCCAGAAGGAGAAAAAAAAACATTAAATCATGTTAGGATTTTGACCCCTCCCAAAATACCCTCAAATAATATGTAATTCACAGTCTCAAACACTCGCGTAAACCAATATTATCCGTTTTGGGTACCTACCACATCTACCTAATACGAGTAGGTTTTCCATGCAGTAAGTACCCAAAGATTGGACCGTTTTTAATGGTGCCTACTTACTCTGCATAATTAGCATTGGGAACTGCCACTTGTCGCCTTCTGAATTATTCCATTATCCCGGGGAATGCGTTCAGTGGCCGCCGACCTTGCCTCAGACAAAGGTCGCTCGATTAACTTCGGACATGCTCGGCTACCTCCGTCGGAGATCAACCGGCGGTCGGCGACTGCATCTGTCTACCACTTACGCTACTGTCCATGCATCTGCCTGCAAAAAAATAACCATTTCACTTTTGCATCCTTTGTTCTCCTGGTATTTTGATTCGAACAGGTTTGCCTCTGGTCATCGCTGTTCGATATTGTACTATTTTTTTTTACTTGAGTATCGCCGTTTCTAGTACGCTGTTGAAAGGCTACGCTCAAAACACTCCCGTATTCCGTTCACAAACGCTCCCGATATTTCTTTTGCACCTATGTTCTCCTGACATTTTATTTGAACAGGTCATCCCTATTCAATATTATGCCAAAATACAGTAAAAAATTAAAAACTGGAAGCTTTTGCGCGGTTATATCGACATTATCACGATCTCAGTATTGGGAAGAAGAAAAAAACAAGAAGCGTACTTGGATTGGTTTGGGTAAGTGAAGTGAATGCTATCATAAGCATGTCAATACAGCCATGCAAAAACTTACAGTTTTATTTTCTATTATATTTTGCGTCCCTATAACAGTAAAGTAGCAAATTCTCCTTGAGTTTTGCCGTGTTTGGATCACTGTTAGGGGCACGAGCAAAACCTTGATGTATAAATGCCCAAACGTTGACAGCCGAGATGGCCACCAATCTTTGTAGGTAATTTCTTATATTTTAAATGTTTATTTAGTCAGGGCTTGTCAATGACTAGACAATTCATATGCAAAGGTTTTGTACGTTCTGCCGAGATCGGAAGATCGAAACGGTTTGCGCCATAAATTTCAACGCAAGCTGCTTGTTTTCAAATCGAATCCAGAATAATTCATTGCACTATTGAGTGTTTTCAAATCGAATCCACGATAATTCATTGCGCTCATTGAGTATTTTCCAGTCTCGACTTCTACAACCAGTAACCACTCGAGTAAATCTTGTCTCAAAACGAAAACATCAAAAGGTCGAGGAATGTTTACATTTTACTCGTTCAACCGCATTTCATCTGATATTGATGTTTAGTCTGAGAGACACATGCTCAAAGTAATAAAAGTTAATGATTTGTGTAAACAATTACCATTAAAATCTCACGTGACAATGGTTCCCACAGCTACTACAAACAATGGGGTTGTTTAAATTTGTCGTCCTGTGTTTGACACATTGGTCCTGATGGATGTCGTCTGCTAAATTAAACAACTGTCAACACTTTAATCGCGTGCATTGTATTAAGGGGATCCGCGAATTGGCTGCAATAAAACTTGCATTAGTTGTGCGATGATGCTGGGGTCAACTGTCACGAGTGTGATTATGATTTAAGTCACCAGCCTGTTTATTATTTGTCTCTAAACAAAATAACAATCTTGTGGAGTAGACGTTGTAGAGACATTTTTAGCATTACAGTGTTTCACGCATTTGACCCATTAGCAATATTGTGAGATTAGAGTTAGAGTGTATATTTGTACATCCAAAGCAACATAAATACATGTGTGCGACAAGGGTGTGCCTTTCATCATAATAAGCGATTATTTTTTGGTATTTGCTAATAGAAAAGTACGCTCCATACAGATTTAAAATATAGTAAATTAACTTAATATTTTCATTTATGCGATATCTAGATAATAGTGGTATTCTAATATATAAATTCCGAGTATGTGATGCATATTTGGTTCATTATTACGCATTATCTCGGCGCTGGAATGGGTTACGGGGTCGAATTAATGTCAGTAAAATGTAGTTTTTTAACAGTAACAATATAGTATACTTCACCTTGACCGCCAAAAGATTAGACAGCTTATAAATACTTGGAGCAAGTGGATAAGTTTGTGTATTTGGAAAGTATGTTCTGATATAGATATTGAATTGATGTGGTGAAAGGGATGGGGTGTGGGTAGGGGTAGGGGTAGGGTTAGGGTTAAGGGTAGGGGTAGGGGTAGGGGTAGGGGTGAGGTAGGGTAGGTGTGGCAGGGTGTGGCAGGGGGTAGGGTGTGGGGTTGGGGTTGGGGTTGGGGGTTGGGGTTAGTTGGGGTTGTTGGGGTTGGGGTTGGGGTTGGGTTAGTTGGGGCTGTGGTTGGGGTTGGGGTTGGGGGATGGATAGGATAGGGATAGGATAGATAGGGATAGGGATAGGGATAGGGATAGGGATAGGGATAGGGATAGGGATAGGGATAGCAGGGGTAGGGATAGCTGTAGGGGTAAGTGTAGTTGTAACTGTATAGTGTATTATTGGCTTCCATGCCCTGAAAGAATAGAATTCAAGATTTGCTTAACAACCTTCAAAGCACTCCAGGGAAAGGCACCAGCCTATACGAGTATATCTGAACTGTGTCCGACAAGACCGGGTGATAGACAGCTTTTTTTGAGGTCAGCAGATTTAAATGCTGCTAACCGATTAGTTGAACCCTCGGTCAAATAAACCCGTGCACTATGATCGCGCTTTTAAAAACAAAATTATTAAAAAAATCCTATCCGATATAAAACATAAATTCATGTACGTAGAAACAGAATTTGAGGAAATTTTTCCTGTTAATCCTCCATAGCTTGTATCCTACATGGTTGTAAGAGACAACCGTTTTTTTAACAAAGAAAAATATATGCATTGGTGGAAAAAACAGAGTTAAGCCAAAAAAGTTTCGTAGGCTAAAGTCGGTTAGAGACAGGAGTTTTATTTAACACTAAACTAAGGAAGAGGAGTAGGGAGGGGAAGGTAGGATGGGGATAGGAGATGCTGTCAATACGGACTACAATACTTCTTGTGCATTAATTTGTGTTCGCTCGGTTCGATATTTCTGAAGGTTATTCCTGATGAAGGTGTCAAGGATGTAGATATTACTAAATTGCTTGCTATACTGTGCACATGTGCGGCGAATTTTTCCTAAGGTTAGTTCTGCATACGAGCAAATGAAAAAGTCGGTTTGTCGGGTTGGTCTTGACGGTATCTGTAATTTTTTAAAATTAGTGAGCTCAGGTGAGTGCAGGCTATTTATTATTCAGAATTTTATATAATAGGATTTGATCAAAAATTAAACGCTGTGTTTGAAGGGAGCTGAAGTTGTGGAATTGAATGGATTCGGTGTAATTTGTAAAATGTAAATAAAATTTATAATTTATGTGCTTATTTTTTTTTCTTTGAATTCTTTCGATTCTATCATGCAGTGCTTAAAGTGGGGGCGGAGAGCGGTGTAAAGAGAGCGCAGAGTATTTATGTTGCTGAAAGGTTTCGATATGCAAATTATAAATCCCAGCATTTTATTGGCTTTGTTAATAACTTCATTAGTATGTTAGATAATCTTTAGTTTAACATCAAGTATTACTCCAAGGTCTCTGACAAATTTTACTTCATTGATATGAGTGTCGTTTAAGGTATACTCAAATATTATACGTATGTATTATGTTATCTTGATTATCTTGTTTATGGCCATCCATTATTAGATACTTTTTCAATTATCATTATAAAATCATCAGTTGCCGATGCCTGCTCTGCTTTGAATCAGATAATGGCTGTTTTCTTAAGCTTTTTTTTCATTATCCCGCTTCCGTCCGCAAATGCAATTAGCTTTTTGTATTGTTTCTTCATTACTCTAACCACTGACAGTTCAACTGTCAAAGATACCGGGTATAGTTTTAACAGGGCTTATTAAAGTTAATTATCAATGTAATTTCGGTTTTATCAATGGTTAAGTCTGTGTATTTAGTTATTAAAGACAAATCAGTGTATAGGCACGATCGTAGTTTATTTGCATATTTACAAAGTAATCTTAGTTTAATTGTGGTAATTATAATGTATGGATACAATATGATTAACGAACTATTTCATAGAACGGAAAGGTGCTAAAATTATAACGCACCCATGGATTAATTTCGGACTCGCTCTCGGGCAGTATAAATACGAACGGGTGAATTTTTTAGCACGGAATTCGAATAGCGTTTTGTTTTAATGTGTGGTCAAATTATAAAACTAGTTTGTCTTATTATCTTATCGTTTTTATGGGAGTTCTCTGCACAAACGCACTTTAGAGAAAAGTGCCATTAGTTTAAGTGGCAGGTTGAACAAGTTTGGATACAATTTTTAGTTTTGAGTTTCTTTATTAATTTTATTTTAGTTATTTGTGCATTTAACATTACAAATTACTAATTATGTGTTTCTTACATTTTATATCGAATTTTTATAATTTTTATGGTTTTTTGCAATGCATTATAATTATTTCAACCCTTTGTAGAATAAAACGTTGATTCTTTTGATTAATATAATTGTAAGGTGACCGACCTTTTAATGATTATTCTTGATGACGTCGTTATTGTATTGGCATCTTAAATGCATAATTGTTGACTACCCACCCCTCCCTACCCGATCCAATTCCTATTGTCACTGGAACAAGAAAGGACCGAAAACAGTTCGATATCTAACGCTCGTCGGGCAGGTAACAAAAGGTGTTTAACGTCCGATCGGAGCATCTGGCCAATTCTGGATTAGTGAAGTTTCAGTGAGGTGAAATAAGTGCTAGAGGATATCCACGAACAAGGTAGGCTTATTCAACTACCGTGGAATCCTCCTGTTTCTCTTTCAGTCCTTCCTTCACCCTTTTTTCTCATCTGGTTCTCCAGATTAACTTCGCCGCCAGTCCAGAATTGGGATTCTTTCAGAGCTATCGAAACAACTGTTTAAAAAAAAAAAAATTAAATCATCGGTTAATATAATTGAAAGTTCTGACAGGAAATGAATCCACAAAAGGGATGTCACTTCTCCACGTGGATGTATGTTTTGGATGCCACGAGTGCCGTAAAAACGTTTTCTTTCTTATTGTTATAATGTTAATGGTATGCTAATTCAATGTCAGTTTATCCCACTTAAAAGTTAATGTGAACACTTCAACCACTCAACTTGTGTTAAACATTTTTGATATCATCACAAATTTGATATCGTCTTTGGGTAATCTTATTTCAAAATCTAAATGGTATAGTAATTATTTTTTTCTTCATATTCTCTATAAAACAGTTGTTATATTACAAAAATTAAGATACATTACAATAAATGAGAAGCTTTAAAAAATATGCATACACAAGTAAATAACAAATAGTACAAGTAGTTAAACATCTGTATATTAATGATTTTAATAAATACTGACGATGATAATCTGTATCAAACATGCAAGAAGGGAACGGTTGATAGGTAAAGTATTAAAGTCATAGGGCAGATTTTGTTTTAAAAACTATTTTGGGTAAAAAAGTAGTGGAAAAATTGTCTGTAAGTGATATTGAAAATGTCAACGTTCAATGCAGCATCGTTGAGCAGTCGAGTCGCTCTGCTGATTGTCATGTTCTGGTAAATGGAAGTTCTCACTTTCGGAGCATAAAATAGTGCACGGGATCTCCCACGAGTATACTTATTAAGGACGTATAAGTTTATCTCTTTCAACACAGGTGGATTACATTTGGTTACATAGATTAACTTGTCTTGATTAATCTTAAGCATCTCATCCGTTTACCTTTATGATCTTGACACGATAGATACAAAATGTATTCTTTTTAACTTTCTGGTAATATAGCGCACATCCAACCGGATGTCTTCACGTTAACAAAATTAAACTCACGAGTTTTCCAATCAATACGCAACGCGTAGAAAATATAGATAATTATTGTGAATTTATCATACAATGTGATACGTACAAACCGGTTTAATACCAGTGTAATATTTCATAAAAAGTTGTAATTAAAGAATAACATCGTGCATCTCTTAATTCTGTCCACATTTTTGTTGAATTTTTAATAAATTTAAAAGCATGTGAAAGAATTTATAAATGCTGAACGCATGTTGATTGGTTGAGGTCACCGGGGTTTACGTGGTAGATTTATAGTTTTACTACAGTCGTATCTTGTAAGCATTAATTATATTTAACGTTCTTGGTATCTGTGCAGTTTCTTTCTATTTTGCATACGGTTAATGACAACAACTTGTCGATGATTGGGCTATAATCTACGGGTGTTTGAACTATGACTTATTCACGAGGGACAGGAGAACTAACTGGGTTAACTAAACTATTATTTTATCAAGGTGTCTGGAGCACGCAGCAGTGTAGCAATTCGCTTTTGTTCATAGCTAGAGCAGACAATTTTGATTCTTATAATTATTAGTGTCGTAAACCGAGATATATCAAGCTGAGATAAGCGCGTTTTAACTTGTAAAATTTCAATAATATTAGTGAAATTTAATTAATTTTACCATTTCTTTTTATTTTTAATTCAAAACCAGATTATAATTGCTTGGTGTAAGCCGCTTCTGTGCTGACTGCCTCAATTTCCGACTAACGAAGTTTTTAAATGATTATTTTCGTGATTAAAAAAATATTGCAATTGACCCTTAGCAAGCACTGCGGTCTGCTTTTATGTCCGTGATTACTCTGGTGTTATGTTTTTTCATTAAAATTTTCATTTATTTCTAGTTTTTTAAAAAAGATTTGAAAAATAGATAAATTACCAATATTCGGTTGGGGTCTCTGATTATGCCAAATCTTTTCCAATATCTGACCGGTTTCCTTTTGATTAGCTCAACTTAACACTGGGTTTCCATCAATACAATTTTCCAGCTATTGGCCTATTTTCGTTCACTTTGTCGGTGTACGTTTGTACAGACTGATACATTCCGCTCTTCCTGGATAATAAACAGTCCGCATTGATGGGGCCGACTGTGACGAAACGTGAATACCGAGAAGCTGGAGAAAAGCGCCAACTAACATAGCGTTTCCTCAATAAACATGCAACCATGTGCTTTGCATTAGAGTCGCCGAGTCGTTATTCACGTTTATTGCATCACCGAAAGCTAGGAATTGCGCTACCGGCTTTGTGTAAGTTGACATCATTGCTGGACGACCGAAATACTGATTGACGGAAAGCCGTAATCTTGTGTTTAGCTCCGGAGAAAACGGGTAACTAATCTCCTGGATTTATACTCGTATGCGTTGACACCCTTGTCGGTCGACCAAAATAGAGATCGATAGATCTGTTGTGTAAACAGAATACTTATTATGTTCATTGCATCTAGGATAGGGACTGAATTTCCGTGTTTATGTTTGTTGTCGTGTTTGGTGCTGGACTACCGATCGCAATATATTTCAAACCCGAATCTCAACTTCAATGATTTTAATTTATTTAATAATATCAAATTTTCGTGAAATATCTCCCAAGGGCACGGCACTATACGAAAACAAAATACATATTAGATTACAAAAAATTTATATTCATGGGCTGTAAAAATGTTCAGACACTAAATAATGAATAATTAAAAGGACGTTATTTAAAAAATTATTTAATTGTGCTAGTAGATACAGTCAATCTTGGGTAACAAACTTTAATACTCGTACAATATTATTTTATAGAATTTAGTTGATTTAGCTCTGATATCTGGTTTTCTACTGTAACCTTAACTTGACATCTTTGTTGGGCGATAAAAAGAATGATTCGTGGATAGAGAATCTAATCGTTATATTTTGATAGATAATTTTTTAACGAATATTCAAGTTTCTTACGATGTTTTCCGCTACCCACAGCGGCAACGAATATCGCCTATATTTGAGTAGGCCTTTAGATCCATTTCCCAAAGCGCCATGATAATGCGAGAGCATACAAACTAATGTGAGTTCCCTACATATTCAATAGTGACGTGAATTGAATGTGTCTGTTATATTTTAATGGGCTTTTCAGTCACTCACCTCCGAGCTGTCAATTAATGACACTAGATGCCAACAAATCATTAGTTGGCATATTCATTGACCGAGTGTTAACTAATGACTCATTAAAATATTATTTGATAGATTTGAATTTATCATAAAAAAATGTGTTGTTGCTCTCGCGGTAAATATATAGCCATTCACTTTAATAAAGCAGGATACGTGTACTTATTTGGACATATCCAGTGGTGTACTGATTGCCTGAGTATTCTGGAAAATTGCCTAGAGGCGGTTGAGAAAATATTGCGATGCAAACATTATAAAAATACCATAAATAGAAATATACAAAAAAAACAATCATAATAATGAATACAATAATAATAAATACTATAATAATAAATGCAATAATAATTAATATAATAAATAAAAATCACTATCTATGGGTGTTAACACATTCGCTGCTGAAATATTTTACCTTTAAGAACTGAATTTTTTTTTTACGTAAGTACCATTAATATAAAATAAATTAATAGTAATAAAATATCAGTCTTGATCTGTCCTATGTGAACCGTACACATTTGTTTTGTATGAACGCGTGACTCGCGTTGTCAGCAGCCAACGTGTTAAGAGACATACCCGACGTACTCAGAGATTCCTGACCATATTTGGAGTAAAAAATGTAAATTAAATTTTGATCTCCGGTGACATTTTGTGTATTTTTTTTCAGCTACTAAATAAATTATAAAATATACAACAAATAAAACATCGAATTTAAAGTTTAATAAATAAAAATAAAAGAAGTAGAATAAATTATCATCGAATTTTGAGTCAAGTACTCGTATATAAATTTAATAACGCATGTAATAAGTAATACGTTAAATAAACACATTTTTTTAAAATCGTTTTTACCCAATTGGCCGGTCTTACGATGTCCATGGCAAAGTAAAACCAGTCCAGTCAAAAATAAAAAAAAGTGGAACACAATTATTCCTCGACTCTGTGCAGAAACGGGCCGCCCGTTTGATAGATTCCCCTAGCTTAACAAACAGATTGCAATCTTTAGAGAACAGGCTTCAGGTGAAAATGCTGTCCTCGTTCTACCGGTATTTCAATGGAGGATGTTCTGAGAAACTAGCGTCATTGATCCCCTCGGCACCGGTGCATAGTCGTGAAACACGCCAAACGCGCGCCCAATATGGTTGACATCTGTCACATGAGAATGTGTCGTTTCTACGATTGGTTCTTGAGTTCAACAGCCTGGCTGTGGAACGACTTGCCAGCCTCTGTATTTCCTGCCTCCTACAACATGGGTCTCTTCAAGACCCGTGTTCACTCCTTCCTCTCGTCATAAAGACCCTCCACACAGCATCCTCAAAGATGACACATGCGAAGATGAGTTAATGTAAAAAAAAATATGTATACCTATTTTAAAATCATAATGTGACCATGGAATACACTACGAAGTAACAATTTCATAAAAAATATGAACTTAGCGCTGTAAAAAAACTAAATCTTATGCTTGATTTATTGAAGAAATCGATGAACCAATAAAAATCAACAGGTGCTGATACTATGTGATTGAGAATTGAACTCGCAATTAGATATGGTATCTATTGTGGTAGGTAATTTGCTCTAAAACTCTTCATGCAAGAATGTGCGTGAACGTAATGATATATTATGGGTAGGTATCTATTTAGGAATCGATTTATCTGAAGTGTCGGCGAGAAGACTGAGTTCGAGTCTTCACTATCGTATTATTATTATAATAATTAGCTTCACGTATTATATTTTATTCCTATTTCGCAGATCGGAATGAGATGCAATCATTCGGATTGACGCCTCTGTGAGGGTTTGTTCCATTGACATGTGACGAAGTGAGGATGGATAAACCTGCCGTAACGTACAATTTTGACGGCCTGGAGGCAAAGGTCACGTGACATCAATTTTGCCGCCAGCCTAGTAGACGTTTGTTTCGCGTGATATTGACTGCATTAAGCAAATTATAAAACATTTATAAAGGGGTCAACCTAAATACTCCAACAAAATAATCTTTTTTTGTAAACAAGCTGAACCTTTTTACTTGTTTGCCGTTTTACTTCCATTGGCGGCTCGCCCAGCTCCTCTCGCAGCCCTTATTTTGGTTGCTTCCCCTCGCCTGTTAGAGCATCTCTACGTATTGTTTGCTCTGTGGTTTGGTCACAATAAATTAGCTCTTCATTAATTATTGAAGCAAATTTCGGCCAACTATTCTTCAGGATCATATATGATCGAAACAAAGGAGATAGTGTGAAACCGCCACACATCAACCGATCACGAACACCGATGGTTTATATCTATAATCGGAAAAGAATTACACGTACGTGCCGTTTTCGACATGAAGTTAGCTGTATCCATTTTATGGCTATTCAAGCTTGTCAAAACCATAGACAAATAAACATTTAGAACGTACAATATTGCTTTCTTATTTTAAAATATCAGAATATCACGTGAAAAACATGAAAATTGATTGATATTTATCCAAAAATTTCGAATTTCGTGTGAAAATTGTGAAATTCGTGTTTTTCGCGTGAAAATTCGCGTTATCCCAAACGCGAAATTTTCAGGTCTTTACTTATAAGTTATGATTTACAGCTAAGATTTATTACTAACTCGCTAATATGTACCCGGCCTTGCTCGGGATTTTTCACTTGTCATTAGGGTGCCATAATTGATTTGACAGCGAAAGTAACTATCTCTAAACAAAGAAACTATTTGAAAATTTTATTGCATTCCAAACGCTTATTTTTTCAAAATATATCTAAATAATAGAGTTCTTATGTAGGCACCCACTTGTGTTTTACATTTTGAAAATACTCTACCCAAACAAACCTTCTTTTGAATATGCAATGTGTTATATCTATGGACTAACCTAAATAAAACATGGCGGGTTCAATGTTTTTCATACTAATTTTAAAATGTTATAACAGTTTTACATATTGAATTTCATTCAAACTACTTTCTAAACCTTCCCGGCACTAATAAAAACAAACTGCGCTATTTTCAGCGTAACCACTCCAGCGATTTTCGAGAACATCGAGGACAAACAAACTTACATTGATTTTTATGTATATAGATATTAATGTTTTTTTTTTGTTAGAATTTTCTGATTGGAGAACAGATTTTTAAAACAACCGACAAAAGCAAAAAATTCTTCCCCGGTTTAACTGAAATTTTAATAATTATTTACATTTACAAATATTTATAGTTATTTACATTGTCGCGGAGTATGAAAAGTTTCACATTTTCATAGGGACTTACAACTAAGACAAGTGGTCTATACAATATCGCTATGTGACTCACAACTATGGCTTAAACTATGTACCTGTGTAAATTCGCTCGTCAAATGACGAATCCGCTACCTCCGTGCACAGATCCAAGGATTTTACCGCTCTGCAACAGAGCTCTTCAAAAGTCTCGCAATCTGAAAGAATACGAGTACCGATTATTTATTGAACTGTTCACCTCCGCATTGTTATCACCCAACCTGAGCGTACCAAAATACCCACGGTATCTAATTTATTTAACTGTTTAACATAGTAATCGAGCTAAATTTAGTTTATGGAGCAATAACTCTAGTCTTTATATGACCAGTGTTCGCCGCACGTGTGAAGCGGTCTCTCTATTTTTTAACCACAGAGTAGTTTTTAACCCTAGAAGAATCGACATTCGGAAAACTGGGCAATAAGAAGCTCCGGTGAAAATTATTAGTGAAAAAATATTGTATTAATAATTTTTCGGAATAACGTATTTGTATCGGACATCTTGCCGCCTATTTTAATGTTGTGTGTTTAGTTTATAAGAATAAGTGTAAATTGTACGGCAATCGGGTCGTAGGGAAAATAAATGTTACTTCACTCTCCGCAAACGCATCCGATTCCCGATTTCTTGTATATGTGACAACGGGTGGTCTGTGGCCGAGCTTGTTCGCCCAGACCACCCTGACTTAAAATGAAATAAAAATGACAGAGCGAGATGACGTGGTGGGAGGTGGACGGTGATGTCGGGTAAACTTTCACGGCGCTGCTCGACGCAGATTTTTGTATCGATGGCGCCGTGAGAGGCTAACTGGGCGCCCGGCGTATCGCCTGGTTAGCATTTGTATACAGGCCGAAAAAGGCAAATCGTCAGTCATCCAGCGACGCTTGAACCGACATCACCTCTGCTTCCCCGACCGCTCTACCTCGCTCTACTTGAAATCGACCTGCCTTCTTATTCTCTAACCCCCCCGCTGACTCTTGGACCACCCCCCGGGCTACCAACACTCACGGAACCAGACCCTCGCTTCATCACGGACAGCTTTTGCACAAAAGTGTGTTTGTGAAAAAGGATTTGTCGGTATTTCGCAAGTTACAAAATCGTAGTCGTTCCTCCTTGCAAAAGGAACGACAGGTTGTGTCTCCCTGCCCTCCAGCCCACTTCGCAGATCGGGATCAGCCGGCCTCTACAGTCGTTTGTGTGTCAGAGTACGTATGACACAGTATTGAAGCTTATAGACCTCATTGAAATATATTTTTAATCATTGAGGATA
Source organism: Halesus radiatus (assembly GCA_022606495.2). Lineage (NCBI taxonomy): Eukaryota > Metazoa > Arthropoda > Insecta > Trichoptera > Limnephilidae > Halesus > Halesus radiatus. The sequence continues at coordinate 481,364 of JAHDVE020001375.1, forward strand.
ATATTAACAACTCCCAAATCGAAACACGAAACCGAAAAGGCACAGAACCTACTTCTAAGAACTGTCAATATCATACTCAGATGTCGAAGTGTGATACCGATAAAAATGACAGGATGGATTGGGGTATCCGTAGCTCGTTGGCATAGAGCACAGGTTCCGGATAGACCATGAGGTTCTGGGTTCGAGTCCCAACTGCTACCGTTATATTTCTTCTTCTATGTGTCTTTTCGCTTTCGTGTTTCGATTTGGGAATTGTTATAATTTTCAATGATTAAAAAAATATATGTTGTAGATCAACAAACGAAGATTTCTGAGTTTGCCATAATTGAACTGGGAGGGGAAAATAAATTAGACATGGTTAAGCAGAAAGCAGCCAACCCAAAAAAAAATTAAGCTGAGTAAAAGGCATTTGAAAATTTGACAATACGAGAGCATATTACGGCATTTGTGGAGTGATTATCAGTTTTTGTATACTGTTATTGCATTTAGAGCTTAGATGTTTTTAGCATATAAAGATCTCGTGTTAATCTGTAGAAAAAAATGAAAAAGTCGATTTTGGCAGCTTGTGGGTAGGATACTTTCTGCATAACTACGTCCATTTACAAATATCGCTCGGCCAGCAGATCAAGGAATATAATCTAGGTCACGCATATACATATTATATATTATATTAGCTGAAGTACCCGGTGCTGTACAGGGTTATGAACGGTCTCTAGTAAAATGTTAAGGTTGTGTTGAGTTAACCCCACCCCTATATCTACACCTACCCTTACCAACTAATTTTACTCTTATTTTGAACGTCAAGTGTGCAAAATTTCATCAAGACATACCAAAATTCTGCTGTAAGTTGTGGTTTTTCGAAATCTCATCTAGACAGTGACCTTTCTCTTCTTTTGAAAGTCAACTGTGCAAAATTTCATCAAGCTCGGAATTCAAACTATGTATTTGTATAGAAAACAAATGAACAAACTCCGCCCGGGACACTCTTCTTTATATATATATATAGAAGATAGATTACTCGTCTGTTACGACTGTATGGCGAGCGATAGGCCACGCCCACACATAAGATATATCTCGTGTGTAACAAGCTTTAAAGAAAAAATAAAACATATCCGTGCTTTTTATCATCTTTCTTTTACTGTAACTACCCGGTCATTCCAGTGTTAACTTGTGTACCTATTAACGCGCGTTATTCGAGGCCCTGCCCAGCGTGCCCAGCTGACGAGCTGACCAGCTCAGGTGATGGATTGTTTGCGCGGCGTGTAACACGATACCCGCGACCCTATTCTGAACTAGTTGGTAAAACAAGTAACTCGGGTAAATTGGAGTTTGCTTTCAGTGAGCAAACAAGTACAAATTCAGTTACAATTTCTGTAAAAAATTCAACAGAAAAAAGTGGTTTAAATATAGCTTTTAGAACCAATCATAATATAAGAACAAGCCTAAAAAATCAAAAAGTAGAAAACCTGAACGTAATAATAGTGGCATATATGAATTAAAATGTAACCATGCCGACTGTAACGCTACCTACGGAGTATATGGGACAGATGGGAAGGGCTTTCTCAACTAAATTAAAAAAAAAAACAAATATGGTGTTATAATAATAAAAGCATTTTTTAAAAACTCGCAGACCATCTTTTAGTGAATAAATACGTCCCGCTTGACAACAACGAGCCTAAACCCTTACATATAGAAAGAAAGGGACTTAGATTAAATTTACTTGAACGATTGGAAATTAATAAACGAACGAATGATCCCAATATAACATTAATTAATAAAGTAAGGAAAATTATTTATTCCCCACTACTCAGTATTTTCACAAGACCTAAACAATTTAACACAAATCAATAGCTTTCGCGTAATTATAACTCAATTAAAAAACCTCGCATTTAATGCGGTGAAATCAGATTCCAAATATAAGTACCTCACAGAATAAAGAATCCGTTATCACATTTGGTTTCTCAATAAATCGGTTTAACCGGTAATAAATCATTTTAAGCAGCATAAAAATTGAAATTGGGTAGGGGTAAATAGAATCTCGTAAATAAGTCGTCTCATCGTGGCCAAACCACAGTATGAAAATGGCCTTGAATGCCGAAACAGCTGTCACAATAATAAAAAATAAAAAAAACTAAAAGACTTGCAGAACTTAATGATAACATTATTAAAATTTGATTATTTTTAAGGAAATATGTAAATATTGTCCACGATAATTTATTTTGAGGCATCGTTCATTAACCCTTACCACTCCTCTGTCGTTTCCCTGCCGACATCACTATTTGTACGCTACAACTTGGTTGTCGGCTGGCGGCCGACAAGATAAATACACATATACACATAAATACACATATATACACATATACACACAAGTACACATAAATACACTGCGCGCGCACGCGAGGTGTATTTTCGCGCGCAAAACTTGACACGTGACGTTGTTTCTTATGATTATTCGATAAAAAACATTTAATTTCACGTTTTAATAAGATTTTGACTGTTTTCCGTTTTTGTTTTACTATAAAATAACCTTTTTGTAACTGCCTTAAATTAGAGTTGGCTGACAACAAATATTAAAAATAATGGAGTGGCAAGGGTTAATATTATATTATCTACCAACCACTAAAGAATTATTTTAAAATAAGACAATTTCTTCGTTCCACTACACGGCTATTGGAAAATAAACTGATGTCAAGTAGGTATATATGTTAAAAAAATAATGGCCTACGGTATGTATCGAAGGATTTTGGATTAATAAATCAGTAATTCGTTTATGGCAACTGGGACAGTCAAAATATTAGGTTAAAGTGAAGAGAATAGGTAAACACCAAAATTAACGTGCTAACTTACGTGTTAATTTATGTGTCAAGTTACGTGATAACTTATGTGTTAATTTAAGTGTAGTTTAAAATAAATTATTAAATTAAGTTTTTAATACTTGCTCTGTAATTTTTGTGGGAGGTACTGGAATGAAACATAAATCAATGGCTCAGTATTGAACTGCGATTAGTCCGAAAAACCATTAATTACAATATTGGTGTCAAACTACTCGCCAAAGGGAGCTCTTGTCAGTTGTAAGTAGAAGAAAAAAAACAGTAATAATGTTTGTCTCCTCGAGAACAGAAAAAATGAATTTTTTTAAACATTCATATGTACCCAATTTTTATACAAATCAATTTTGAATGGCTTCCATCTTAACATTGTCCTATACTTTCCAATTTCGAAAAGGAAGAATTAGTAAAATTTGACATTTTTGCATACATATTTTGACACGCGAATATACAAAATATTGAGTATCTCAAAACAACGGAGTGTTGCAGTTTGATTCTGGGCTATCCATATAATTGAATAATTTGCACAATAATATTTATAAAAAAAGTTTCCTTTACCCATAGTTTTTTACAGCATCTCTAAACGTCTAGATTCTAAAACCTAGACCATCGGATGTGTATTTCGAACATACATCGGCCGATGTCACACCCATCCTTCCTCTCATGCTATTCCCTCGCCATAATTCGCACCTCCTATAGCAGTGCTCCGCAACCTTTTCTCATCTACGGCACACCAAAATTCTTCCTAGAATTCCGCGCACACCAAAAGCTAAAATATATAGGTATTAAATTGAATTTTACAATAAATTTTCGCACATTGCATTTGACCGCGGCACACCTGTATTCGGCTCACGGCACACCCGTGTGCCACGGCACACCGGTTGCGGAGCACTGTCCTATAGCACCCCTGTGCCTTTAATTACTCAAAAGTATTTCTTATGAATTATTCGAAGCAATAATTGCACGGTGTCAAAATAATAGCATGCTTTTGATGCAAGTGAAGCCTGCACCCAAAAGTCTGGTAAGTACGAGTGGTTTACAAGTTTTTGTTTTTATTTTCGTCTTCTAATATCGACTTTTAAGTAATATCGTTTAAAATCGTAACTAACCCTCTCTCCTTATAAAAGTGTCGTCCGTACGTGCTATTATTATTATTATTATTTATATGAATACCGCACAAGAGTCCCAACTGCTCCCAACCGTCTGGAGCCAGTGAAACTATTGCATTCCCAATTAGGGAATGTTGTGAGGCAGAAGGTATTGAGGAGGGGAAGGATAAGGGGAAGAGGAAGGTAGGGAAAGAGGGAAATTATTAAGTAAGTGATTTAGTAAACTCTTGTATTTGTAGTAAAACATGATTGTGTGCGTGTCAAAACAGCGCGACAATAGCCCCCACCTAACTACAACAAAGATGACCTCCTTAATCGAACAAAATATAATATTCTAATACAGTCAACAAAATTGCTACTTAACGATAACTTACTGCTTACCACTTAACGCAGTATCTGCACGCGGACAGTGACTTAAAACTAACTAAACGATTTATTTGCCATTTATCACTGTCCTTGCTACTGGCTACGTGTAACCTACATTTCATCAATCTTTACTAACCGGTGACTACTATATATATATATATATATATACTAAAATTCTATTGAACAGGTAAAAATCACAAATTCCTAACCCGGGGCCCGTTTCCGATTCTTTTTAAGGATAAGACATCCTTAAGATTAAAAACCCGATTACATGTCAATGAGTAATAATAAACTACACGTTACAAGTATGTGTGATGCACCTATATTTTTTAATAATACTGTGATAATTAAACCACTCCAAAAAAAACGTATTATCATTGGTATCTAATCGGAATCGCAGTTAAGCAAAATGTCTTTAACCCTAACGACAAGGACAATGCCTTATCCTTAAAAGGAACCGGAATCAGCCTCCCGGTGTAAAATATTTGACTTGTAGCATATCCTCCAGACTCCAACCGCAATAAGCTTCTATTGACACGTGCAAGAGCTGTGCAAACAGTCCGCCTATGTGCCGCTCTACGGTCCATCGAGGTGGAATAATAGTCACTTGGAAATACGTACATAGTAGGTAGACTGACTAGTCTTCGATCAGATGGCGGGTGGCGGGCGGTGGACACACTTGGGCGGCGGCGGCGCTCTGTAGTCTGTGGTCTGTTCTCGGATTACCCGCTCTGACGCGTTACAGGCGGCTGGGCGGCCCGATTGGTGCATTGCCCCCTGCTGATGTCGCCGATGATGGAAAACTATAAATCAATAAAATTATTCATGGAAGAATTTTATTTTTGTAAATGCACTATCAGAGTTCTGTCGATCGAATATTTGCCTTATTCTTCCGTTGCTTTTCGAAGTCTGGGACGCCCCAGGCAATGCACGGCGAAGACCCAGCAATATCCACTAGATCGTTTTAAAAATATTAATAAAACGCGACATATTTAAAATAGAGCAAAAATCTCAAAACTTCTGACTCAAGGGGCATTTAAAGAAACGCTGTAACCTTTTTAATACATATTGCATGTTAAATAACTGAACCTCACGTGTTATTTATAATTTTTCGGAGCATTCTTTGCGATTTTTTTCTACTTAGGCAATTTCATATACTTACTTTTTTCAACTAGACGTCTGAATTGAGATTATCTAAAAAATAACATGTATATTTTTTAAGTGCATAAAGACTTCAAGTTTTCAAGGGAAGTTTGTAATATGTGCATAGAAATTGTTATGCCTTAAGCCGTGTTATGTCGTAATGGAAAAGTATGTACGGGACGATGTGTGCATGTGAATCAAAGAACGAGTGTGTACAAACACAGAATCGTCTGACGCTTCATCCTCTATGAAATGGCTTGATAGTTAGTTAGTTTCAATTCTGTAGTAAGTTTTCCGACATTTTAGAAGATTTGAGTATTCTTTTTTTTATGGAGAGGAAGGAGTCCCTTGAGTAAACCGTCTCTTAAAAAGATCCATGATATAACAAGGAAAAAATATGAAAGTCGTTCCGCAGCTGAAGTTACAAAAGTCGTAAAAACTACCCATTCTCGAGCGTTAAATAATATCAACCGTGTGAAAACTTTGGCCCCCCGTGTGAAATGAATGTCTCCCGTAACACTTGTCTGTTGGTACTCTTTGTAGTGTATTTGGTATCTTTCGTATATAAATTCTTCTTAGAATAAGTTCATGAATAATGAAGTTACATAATTTGATCGTCATGTCGCATCCTCTATGTTCTTCATAAGCCCTGACCACACATTAATTCGTTAGCCATTGCTACATTTGAAAAAGGATCCGATGTTCGTATCGGATGACGTGAACAATAATAATTTATATACTTACTATAATGTAAAACACAGGCGGTTAGATTTTTGATGAGATACAGGTGCTGGATGTTTCCTGTTCGATTCAAATGTATTGGAAAATGTTTTAGTTTCCGTCTCTGGCCAATGTGTTGCGAATATTGATTGTGCAGCTGTAGATGTGCGATAATACATTCCTTGCGAATATTTCAGACGTGTCGTGTCAAAATGTGTTACTTGTACAAAATAAATTAGGTGGGTATGTTCAAGTGGAAACTCGTGAACTGGAAAGCAGTGCCAACTTCTCTGTTTCGACGTCATGGTGCCCTCTCTTATCGGAGGTTGACTTTCATTGGGTACAATGAAGTCAACGTCAGTTTACATACTGAATATGGTGGTACACTGACTTAATTAACTTTACCTAAGTACGATTTCGACAGCTGGGGGCAAAGGTCACGTGACACCCATTTTGGCACCAGCTTTGGTTCACTGCCGCCCACCTTTGATTGGCGTGATTTGGACTGTGCCAAGCAAATTACAAGACATTTATAAAAAGGATCAAATTAAATACTCTAGCAAAATATTCAGTTTTTGTAAACATGCCGAACTTTACTACTTATTTGCGGTTTTACTTAATTTAGCTGCACGCCTAGCTCGCCCCCGCCCATATATTTTGGTTTCTTCCCCTTGCGTGTTTAGGCATCTCTATGTATTATATGCTATGTGTTGTGATAGTTGCATTCTGAAAATATCCCCTCAGTGACGATCGTGACCTTATTTTTTTTCTAATATAATAACATATTGCAACCTTATTTCGAAGAAACTATTTCGTATGATCTCACCCTATGTAGGTCTTTTGCCCCTATCGAACTATACCTACTACAATAACATTAATATCAACCCATTACAAATCCATTTCCTGAATGAAGGCTGCCAAACCTTTGTTCGCTTCCGTCAGCAATATCATTTTACGTACCTATTCTTGCTACAAAACTTATGCAAATAAACTTAGAGACATTTCATTTTTCTTTACGACAGGTGTAAAGTCATATTTTCTAAGAACAGCACAATCACAACACCCGTCTCCGACACAATGTGCCTGTTACATTATTATTTGTATTATATTATATTGTTTGTAATAATTCCCGGCTTGACGACAGTACTACTTTGTTCATTCTATTTCAGTCCAATGTTCCAATCAATACGGGGCTAATGTCAACCACCCCCACGGAAACACCGGATGATATATCATTATTCTTGGAAAGTTTATGGGTCGTATCATCCCCGAACCTTTGTGTTGGGGAATTTTCCATGCTTAAGGTCAACAGCGACATTGTCAAACCTTGCGTAATGAAAAGGAATGGAAAAAAATCCAGTAAAGCAAATACTTTTACTCAGTTGACCTCCTTTAAAAAAGGCTTTTGCCCTCTTGGTTAAGTCTCGACGAACGTATTTCCGTGTACTATATGTGTGCAAATCATTTTTTAATAGTCTGAAGCTATTATTTATTATTATAGATATTGCTTCAACGAAACTATTTCACATACATTCGTTTTTTTTATGTAAGTAAGTACTTAGAGCTTGGGAGAATATTTTAGACATTTAATCAATCGGAACTAAAAATATTAATTAATATGGCAATACCACAATGGCTTTGACATTTTAAAGCGTTGTTTTGCAAAATTTCGAGCGAGGAAGTTCGTGTCGAACATAGAATATGTTTATAATTGATTTCTGAATAATATATTTAGATTTATGCCGATTATGAAACAATTATAACTATCTACATTCAGTTTTGAGGTTATATCTCACATTCGATTTTTGACAGTTTATCATTTGTTAACAAATAGCGATATCCACAGGATAACCTTTTACTTTTTTTTTATTATTTCTAATTTTCTTGTGTTTTTTATTTATTAAACATTTAATACATGCATTTCAAAAATACAAAAAATCACCTTTCCAGATAATTAATCTTTCTTGCAAAGCGTGAAATAATAAAGTTTATACATAAAATTGTCATATCAAACTGAACGTCTCCACCTACGCAAGCTGATTCGCGCAATAAAAAAAATATAGAGATATGACGTAGAATCATCTCCTTTCGGGAAGTATCACTTATTTCTGGATACTGTTTGGTCAAAATAAAATAAAAACTTGTGCTTTTTTAACATTCATTCATCTTCGTATGAGCCATCTTGGTGTTGCCATTTATAATGTTTTTAACGATTGCAGCACCTTCATTTTTTGTCTACTTTAAAGTTGCTACATAGGTGTTATGTTTTAAATATAAACCCTCATATTATTTTCTATTTCACATTAATTTTCTTTCCATATGTGTTTCTACTAGTGGGTATTATAGTAGACTGACCCACTGTATTAAAAATCTATCTAAATGTTTAAAACAGTTCGGCTACTCCTCAACAAGGATTTTGGTCTAGTGGGGTTTATGATATAAATAAATAAAAATTCTCCTTCGTACTCTTTTTTCCACTCACTACACTGCACTGCATCGTCAGCCAATATTTAACACAAACATTTTCAAATCGTTTAATTTAAAACATACGTTATTCATTGTATCCAATAACACAATACTGAAGCATTGAAATGACTGACAAATAAAATGATCATAAAGATATTTTCACTGCACTGTTCTGAAAACCAAAGACGCCGCGAACTTATCCAACAACCCATCGAATAAATCTCTATATCGTCGCAGGAAAGCAATATTGCTGCAACAGCCAAGGCCATGTATAAAAACGCAGGATTTTGAGGGGTATTATATCAATTAAAAAACGTAATATTGACAAAACGAAGGTTTTTCCAACGTCGTTACAGGTCTTATTTTTCATTGAAGAGTCACGGGACTCAGATATATCGAACCCTAAAATACCCTGTGGAACGGTTAATACAGAGTGTTTTCGTGAATAGTGGCGGTTACAGCAGTGTTGCTTTCCTACAACGATGGATTAAATATTCGTCGGAAAGGCATGAAAGGTATAATATTAGCTTTACCCGCAATGGCCGCAATCCCCTCAAGCTTATCAAATGGTAAACCCAAAAACCGCAGTTGGCGCAATTGCGGCTGGACGATTCCGGATGGAGACTTTCAGTTTTGATTATAGTGGTCGTACCATTCACCCGAAAGGGTCACTCGCACGGATCAATCACCACGAGTTGTCCTTAGTGCCAGCATTGAGAAATCACCTGAAAGTCATGTAATTGCTTTCCGCTGAAATCGACACTCCATGACTAACTAACTAACTAACCATCACGCCTTTTCTCCGCAGGGGTAGGCAGAGTGGACGGACCGCCAAACAACTCGATCTCGGCATACACTTCTTGCTTCATTCACATTCATACATTCTCTTCTATTATTCCAACTTCTGACATGGCCCGACTCAAATATTTGATTCACTTGATCGTGCCATGTCTTCCTCGGGCGTCGCCTGCTTCTCCTTCCATTCACCTTCGAGTCATATATTCTCCTTATACTCCTGTTGGCTCACTCCATTATGATCATATCATTCTCATATCATCACATGATAATAGTGTTTAGGGCGTTTTAAAATTAAATACAGATATCAAGGAAACGAAATTAAATACACCGGTGACCTTATTTTTACATTTAACAGAAAATAAGCAAAAATGCACTTATCGTATTCCCAATTATTAATATTCCCAAACGCCACCGAGTTATATAGACGATTGTATTTATGTGTTTTTATGTTGAATGTGTACATATAACATATAATATCATATTGAGGCGCCATGTGCCATAAGTAGCCTCAGTGTGCCGTAATTACAATTATGTATAATTAATGCATCAGCTGTCTCAGCGAATGCAAGCAACTAGCGACTATATATCTAGCGCAGAGAATTACAGAATTTCTCCTCCAGTGCAGTGCAGCCAGTATTAAATGCATAAAAGTGAATTACCGGTCACTCGCTTTCGCTGCAGCCATACAAATGATAGACTTAGACTGCTGTTATGTCTGCAGGGGTGTGACACCATCAGTAGGCGAACACTGATCTTATTCTCTTTTATTTTCAGGGGGACTCAAAAAGCGATCGATAAAATAAGTTTTCAAGCTAAGAAACATTAAAATCCCGCACATCTCGATTTATAAAAAAACTTTCTATTCTTTATTTTTAGTGACAATTCACAAGGGGTGCGTTTATTGTTTTAGTTTACATTCACGCATTGTGTGTTATGATTTAATTTTAAATCAATAAATATTTTTTTATATGTATGCAGTTTTTTTATTAATATTTTTGTATGCAGCTAATGCTTTGTGGCTGTTCGTTATAAAATAGAAATTTACTCGGTATAACACCACTTTAAGAGTATTTTTCCGACCGGTTTCGGAACCACCCTTCCTTCTTCAGGGTTAAATATATACTAACTTCACATTATTACAAAAAAACACTATGGTCAATACATTAGATGTTGAAGCGCGGTTGGAGGTGAGTAAGTAAAGAGTTGGGATAGGAGAAATACACAGATGGTGTGGAGAATGGAAACAAATTCAAATAGAACTGTATAAGAGATTTTTATGATTATGATTTTATGTATATATCTTCATTATTATCTTAATAAAGTGAATTTATTTTAAATGAATTTAAAAATATACTTACTATTCACCACTTTATAAATATAATTTGGTATCTACATGTTTCAAAAGCCATGCTTTCATCATCAGGAATATGAGTACATGCATACAATATATGAATACATATATGTATCGCTTTTGAAACATGTAGATATAAATGTGTATTTATAAAGTGGTGAATACTAAGTATATATTTTTTAATTCATTTATTAACAATAACGCCACAAAGCGAATACCAATCGTTTGAAGAAATTTGAATTTATTTAATTTTTTTTTTTTTTTTACTTTGTATATTTGGATCCTATTAAAGACCCTTCTCTAGGGCAAAACGACTGTCGCAAGTAAAAATATTTTTTTTAACCGAATTTGTTTATTAGATGAGTGTTTAGTTAAGTACACATATTAGGTGGGCGAATATCCAATCCTTGATTTATTACAAATTTTCCAATTCAACTTGTTAAAAATTTAGTTCTTGTTGACAGGACTAGTTTGGGTTTTTAGAGATAATTCCTGTCGAGAGGAAAAAGGCAAGAAGCAAAAAGGATCACGATACTAAACTCCTTCCCTCTGTACCTGTCCACCTGCATTCCTATTTCCAGTGTATACCGACTGATTATACTGCAACCTCCCATCCGCAGAGCACGTGTTCCAGGTCATAACAAATCAGTGCTCCCCGATCTACCGGTCGCATCGGGACAGGAGTGGTTCAGACTGGGCGGCACATTCGTATCATATTGAATATTGAGCCTCAATACATTTTTTTTTAAATTTTCAATTTTCATTAAACATCTCCACTTTGCTGATAAAATATTATGTTCTGCTGGTTGACGACCACTGAATTACGTAGAGTATGCATTAGATTAGAGCCATCTGCGCCTCGCACGCGCTTCTCCTCGGCTCAGACTACAGCCCATCCTAATCGAGGCCTCGTAACTTATAATTTCCTAAAACGATTCAATTTACGATGAGTAAGTATTATTTATTTGGTCTATTAATTTGATCTACTTCAACTTTGTAGCTTCTTGCTTCAACTTCTAACTATCGTCAATTCTATTGAAATTACATATTTATTTTTGTAAATGTCAGCTGAACGATTCTATGATCTATGATTCGATGATATTATTTATTTTAACCATTAAATCTTTTCGTATCTTCGAAGTATTTTTTTAAGGCTTCCAGCACACATTTGTTGTGCATTAGTCATTATTTAATTGGTGGACAACGGACATTATTTTTTTTATAATTACTCAAACGATTGATATTCACTTTGTGACGTCATTATTAATATTTTTTTTTTAAATTACTTTGTATTCACAACTTTATTAATTACACATATTCTACATGTCATTATTTTTTAAAATATTTAAATATATATATTCACGTGTACATTTATTTTTATTGATACATTTACTTATTGTACCATAGTTACTGTCCAAATTCGCTCGACCTTCAACACTATTTTATGGATATGTATTATATTCATGTTTACTATTATTGGTGAATATGTAACAAATAATAATTATTTATTGTATTATATACGTCCGAAATGGGCTTTTTCATGTATGTATAGTTAGTTATGGTAAACAGGTGCAAAACACATAACAGTAGGTACATAGATAAAATAAGGAACAAATAGAGGAATAACATGGTGTAAGTACCATTCCAAGTAATTAGTTACAGATTCAAATTTTCAAAACATACCTCATATTAGCGGTGGGCGAAGCGGCTCGGTTTAGTGAGCCGGATCACTAAATGAGCTTTCTGTAAAGACAATCCACATGAAAACTGGACGAAAAAAGTATCGTGTAAGAGCGTCTTAAGGACGTCATTAGGAGGGCCAAGGGAGCGAGATAGAGGGCATGGTGCGGGGAGACGCGAACCGTCGTTCAATCGAGCTGGATCAGCGAATCTCTAGTGAGTGATCCGGATCATCGAGCCGCTTCGCCCACCACTACCTCATACTCACTGATACTTATACTCTAGACACAAATATTAATAATTGTTGAGGATGTATGCAATAATCGTCTGTTTGTATTTAATATGGCGTCTTGTCATATTTTTTGAGAGTTAAGTTGATATTTCAAAGGTTTAATGCGCATGATGTAAGTGACCTTGCGAGCCAAAATAAGTTACGTTTGTCTAGAAATTTCCATACAGAGAGAAAGAGAGCCTTGGAAGTTTCATGAGGCTAAAGCTCATCTTAAAAAAAGTTGATTCAGCAGACACATTTTCTAGTGATAAGTAGTGTGTAGGTATCAATTTTTGTAGGAATTTTATGTTTTGGGACCAGCCCTTTGTCCTTTCAATGTGTTTATTTTTTATATTTCTTAAAATGTAGTAATAAAATTCTAGATTTTTCCTTTTTCAAACCTCAAAGGCGGAAATGTCGACGTCTGCCGTCAACTAATTAGACAACACACCTCATCTTTTCTTTTACTGTCAATATTATTTAGTACCGAAATAAACATAATGTGCCTCTCGGCAGGAGCCGTGTTATTGGTTAACGACTCTTCCCGCTAATGTTTCTATGAATAGTCAAACCAGCATATTAAGTCATCCCTAAAATTGACACTTGATACAAGTAGATAGATTCTTTGAAATTGCTAATATTTGAGCAAAAACTCTCAAACTGCTCCTCGTTCTCTGGCGTCATCAAAATTGCTGTCTGGAATTGCTCAGTCAACGTGACTTTGCTCGTAATGTCATTTCCATCCTTCCATCATTAGCTAATGAATGAGCTTTGAAATATAATATTTTGTCAATAATAAAATGTTTCGTCATTTTACGACTATTCAATGAGAAAAATGATCGTTGAAATCTGTTTCGAGCAAACCAAAATTCACATAATTTTTTAGTGAAAGATTAGGAAATGTGAAATGAATACAAACCATACACCAAGTCGCGGGCGAACCCGGGTAGTAAAACTAGTTCAGTGTATAGTTAGCATTCCACTGCTAAAGTGTCGAACCATATTAAATTAATTCGATGTACGAATACTAATTGCATACCCATTACAAAGCGTGCATCGAATAAATTAACTATTAACAATTTTAACACCATTTTTAATCGTTGCGTTTTCTTTCACTCTAGTCCGCCCCGGGGCGATAAAAATACCCGTTATTTTATTCCACTGACGAAATTGTCCACTAATATGCCAACATATTTAAATTTGGAATGATCCATTCCTCTCTTACTTTTGTTTTACAGATCCTTCCACTGCATGAGTTTCAGAACTCTTTACAAAAAATGATTAAAAATCAGCAAGACACGAAAATTCTTTACATTATGTTATAAAATTCTTTACATTATGTTATAACGATTTTTTCAAAGTATTTCTTTTGAAAGGCCTTTGTTTCGCGTGCAGCCTTTGGTCCAAGCAGGGGAGGGTGAGATTTCCTGGAGTTGTATTTTTCTTAGGTTTCCTTATTTTCCTTTGGGTGACAAAATTTGGTTACGTAGTCCTCCATCATAGTACAAGCAACATCTTCCACTTATAATGTTGGTAGTATGAAAAATTTCAAATATTGTCAGGTTATTCGTAACACGGGTAAAAAACTTTAAATCGTTGCAGCATAGATAGTAGATACAAGGGAGATGGGCCACGATCCTTTATCAGTATAAAACCGCGCACACAAATGTGTCGCGAATATCGTTCACCCATACTACTGCAAATTTTATCTACGCACAGTGGTGCCCTGCCCTTATTTCTAACACACCAAACGCATAACTTTCATTGGCTCTGCTGTTTTGATAGTGCATACAGTTTGGTCGTAGCTCGACTACAGTCGGCACACTTCCATGCCATATCTCCCTTTAGTTGCATTATCTAAGGGAGCGTGCCAATATTTTGCGCATGGTTCTAATAGGCCTTCCACACGAGCGGGTGGCCCAATACTAAAAAAGCCTTGGCGTCGAAAGGTTCGACCATAAATTCAAGCCTACCAACTTTAGGAAAGGACGACCGGATGGTCGAACCTTTTGACTCCATGGCTTTTTTAGTATTGGGCCGCCCACTTAAAGAATTGCTCTTCAAAATCATAAATGTTTTAGATCGATCAAATGGTGTTAGATAACGAGCTGGTTACGATAACAGTTTAATTTATACAGGTGTATCAGGACGTACCCGACAGACTTTAACCAGCGATTCCTGAGCATATTCGGACTAAAAAATGTAGATGTAGGAATACCGCACAGGAGTCCCAACTGCACCCAACCGTCTGGAGCCAGTGAGACTATGGCATTCCCAATTGGGGAATTTTGTGAGGCTGAAGGTATTGGGAGGGGAAGGAGAAGGGAAGAGGAAGGTGGGAAATACTTGGCTATTCAGATCTGGTCACCAAACACGGCTAAAAGCCATTTCAAGCAACGTTTCAATTCTGAATGGTGGTCTTTCACCAGGGCGATACTCAGTATCTTCCACTCTGGAACGTGCGCAAATATACTATACATATACACCGATGACATTTTATTTCAATTAAAACCAAAAAAAATGTTTTTCACACGTCGCCACTGATCACGCTGTCACATGTCGCAACGGATCACGTGATGTGTTTGATTTTCATTTATTAGTATGTCATTGAACAGCAAAATAGCATCTTCATTTTTACTCCAAATATACCCAGGAATCGGTGGTTAAATTCTGTAGGGTACGTGCTGATACACCTGTATAATGTTCTCGTTTATAGTTAGATTTTCTCTTTTGAGGAAGATAAATAGCTTCAACAATCCATTGTTTCGGATCTCTGTAATATACTGCTATCGTTTTTAATTATGATGGATTCTGGTTTTCAAACTGTGCATCCTCATTCCTCGTTTTCTGTATCTGGAAATCCATTATGGATTATGCCACCTCGTACTTCAATGTTACGCCATACGAACATTGCGACGATGTATGAATGTGAATTAAGTAAAGAGTTTATTCCATGAGAGAGTTGTCTATGTTCCAATCGCATCTAGTTACTCAATTAGTCTATACACGAGTCTCAACAGTACAGTAAATTAACTAACCATCGCGCCGTTTCCTCACAGGGGTAGCCAAAAAGGGCGGACCGCCAAACAATTCGATCTTGGCATACACTTCTTGCTTCATTTTCATTCATACATCGTCTCATACATTCTCTTCCATTATTCCGACTTCTGACATGGCCCGAAGTATTTGATTCACTTGATCGTACCATGTCTTCATCGGCTTCTTCATAACAGTAGTGTGTATATTTTCGGATTCTTCGATTTCCTTGCCATATTTTTAATGAACACAGAAATATAACAACTGTCCGATGCCAGTAGAGCTATATATTGTGAATTAAGTTAGGGAAAGGAAAAGGTAAGATGTGTAAGATAGTCTCATATCTCCGAAGTGAGGGACCACTGGTCATGATAAGGAACCCATCCCCCACTCTCTCTATTTCAGCCTCACTTCATTTCTTTAATCGGTGATATCATTCGGACCCCAAAACATCACTTTGGGAAGGTGTTTTCTCGATAGGGAATTCTCTGATTAAAATGGGATTTTTCCTCAAGACCTTGTCCCGTGCCAAACATTTATTAAAATGCAAACATTCTTTAAATCAAGCCAAATAAGTTTTTTATTATCCAAGAAACTCTTCCGACCTCAATCCCATTGAAAGTTTATGGACGATAGTTAAGAGAAGTCCCAGACAAAAGGATTGCACCATAAGAGGAAATCTGTTTTCAGCTGGTTTCGGGGGTTTTTCTGGAGGAACAAAGCGATTTACTGGAAAAATATCTAGAAGACGACTATACGATAAATTTACTCGCTTATTCAATACACTGTAATTAGTATTTAGGATTTTTATAATGTTCAGTCCTTCTAAATTATCTAATTTTTTGCCTTTATTATTACGGTGAAGATTTGGAACCCCTGTATCTTTGTTTTTTAATAAAGAAAAATTAACTTTTATGTCAATAAATGAAAAAAATGTCTGAAAAATACTTGTCCCAATTAATTCGCACACCACTATAATACCTTTCGTATACTTCTTATACCTTATAACTTTAACAATGAACTTTTATCTTTGACAAAGTTGTTATTTGGAAATGTTGTAATACTAATTGAAACCAACGAGAAGTGAACTGATGTACGAGCGTGTGTAGTACCCGAGTATACCTATCCTATATCTTGTTTTTTTTTTTTTTTATATGAATACCTTACAAGAGTCCCAAACTGCTCCTAACCGTCTGGAGCCAGTGAGACTATGGCATTCCCAATTGGGGAATGTTGTGAGGATGAAGGTATTGGGGAGGGGAAGGAGAAGGGGAAAGGAAGGTGGGGAAAAGGGTAAATACCTGGCTATTCAGATCTGGTCACCAAACACGGCTAAAAGCCATTTCAAGCAACGTTTCAATTCTGAATGGTGGTCTTTCACCAGGGCGATACCGAGAGTATCTTCCACTCTGGAACGTGCGCAAATATAGTATATATTATTTTTAAATGAATTAATTGTGAAAAAACACAAATTAATTAAATAAAAATTACTTCCGCACGCCGGGATTTGAACCCGCGACCTTCGGATTCGTAGTCGAGAGCTTTACCCCTCGACCATGGAGGCCGTCAATGTCACATGTTACCAATCAATCACAGTTAACATCATTTCAAGCAACGTAAAGTGTAAAGTGCGTTATTATCTAATATTTTTGCTATATTTTTTGGCTGCATTCAGTGCTGCAGGGTTTACGCGATTAACCTTAAGCATGACGCCCGCCCTCGGCGATGGCACATTATTGGTTCACGTGGAAACGGCGCAGTGGGCTGACCTAGTTGCGGAGGGCGGCGATATCAGGTCGAGAGCCGCCCGTCCGTTAGTTCCTACTGACGCTACGTCGTGTCCTTCCCGTTATTTCACTTTCAGCGGATATTAAAAGCGGATGATTTTCGGATTTCACAAAGTATCGGCAGAACGTGTAGAACTTCAATTTAACTTTACCCACACAAATACTGTTGACGCCCAACAATATTATTTGAGATAGATACACCTTGTGATATCATGCGTAGTCTGCTGCCTGTCTGCTAATGTAGATATTGTGATTATAAAGAATCTTTATTTTTTAATAGTTACGTAGTTCGTTAGTTCCTCCTTTGGCCACTCGCACGGATAACCTGGTAGATCGTTTTACGCGCTTTGTATATTTAAGGTGATTG
The DNA here is from genome assembly GCA_022606495.2 of Halesus radiatus. Taxonomy (NCBI): domain Eukaryota; kingdom Metazoa; phylum Arthropoda; class Insecta; order Trichoptera; family Limnephilidae; genus Halesus; species Halesus radiatus. The sequence goes on from JAHDVE020001375.1 coordinate 499,286, forward strand.
ATTTATTTATTTGCGTCATCTGAAATAATACCTACAATTTATAATTCTATTTTTTTTATTAAGTAAATGAAACACGTTGTTATAAACCACCAATATATTTTATTTTCACCAACCGGTTTCGCTTAACTCAAGCTTCATCAGGGTAAATATAATAACTAAATTCTAATACAGAGTTATCGGTTATATATAGGTACAAAATACAATAGAATGAAATAGATATATTATAAAAGCGAGACAAAACAAAATATTAGAGGAAGACAACAATAGAAAAACCATTATGTGTAAGAGGGAGACATCCTTATATAAATATAACAGTGTAATGGGAATATAACGTCATTAAAGCTGGTTATTCCTATAATGCATTAATGAAAGGGTCATAGTAATGAACAATAGAAAGTGTGTACTACTCGGTTACATAATAATAATTAAACAGATGTGGAATAATAACTGATAGATTAGGGGAGATTCATAGGAAACATGTTTAAAATCGGGCTATAAGATAAATTTGTTTGGTTATTAAGTAAGTATCAGATAATTTTAAATTTAAAGACTTCTTAATTTCTAGTGCTTCTAAGTTGTCTAATCTAATTCCCATACCGTTTTTATGCAAAAGACTAGTTTCCGTGATTTTATTGAATGTATGATCTGAAGAGATTAGGTGGTTTGCGAGTTCAGAAAAACCAGTACCATTAAAACAACGTAAGTGTTTTTTAACTCTAATTTTGACATTACGTGCTGTTTTTCCTATGTAAAAAGCATGATAATCATTGCAGTTGAGTTTATAAATGCCAAACTGGCTTAAATTATCATCTTTGTCATTAGTATTGATTAAAAATTTATTTATCTAATTTTTTTGATAAAATATCTCGAGTAGGATATATCTTGGCCTGATTTATCGCACATCATTTTTTTTATTACATAAGCCTAGTAAAAAATAATTGTCCGGCCTGTAAAAACACCTTTGATCTTTCAGGTTTACTACTTACGAACAGTTTTTCCTGTATGAATTACTGTGGAACATGCCAAATTAAGCTCTCATTTTTTTAATGATTTAGGCATATCTTGTGTAAACCACTGTTTAATAAATAAATATCAACGTGTTTCGAAACCAATGGACGCCACGTTAGGATACAAAGTATACATGAAATAATCACGGACAAACTATAAAAATAGGAAAAAAGTGATAATAAAATAAACAAAATCAAAGAATAACCAAGGCAACAAAATAAAAAATAAAAAATAAAAATTTATCATAAATTGGTATAGGTATTAATGTCAAAATAAATTATGAGATTATTTTATTTATTTTTATTATTAAATTACACTCCTAAGATCATATTTTTCTGTTCGTTATTTTTGTAGAAATTAAATTAACTGAAATTATTTTCGTTTTTCACTCAAACAATAATTAATTTTTCTCACGCTTTTTGGCAAATTATTTTTAGAGATTTTGAGACTACGAAGCAATTTCAACCTTATCGCAACCAGAGCAATGAGTTTGCGACCAATTCTGAATATCCGAGATCTTTTTTCTAGATGTAAAGTATCTCAGCTAAGGTTTATACCTTGTTTATCGTATTTTATTTATTTATTTATTCTTAAATTTAATTATGAAAACAAAAACATTAGCCATCCATCTCACTAGGACTATCCTGTGTTGAGATGAGCGGCTTTACAATTTAATAATAATCCGTAAATTTCAATAAGCAAACAATAATACATGAAATTTTTTTTTAATATTAATAAGTAGATAATAGTAAATAAATAATAAATATCATATAATAATAATAAAATAAAATAAAGTAAATATAAATAAATAAAATATTAATAAACTAAGTAAATAATGATCAGTAAATAGTAATAATTCACATTAAATATTAAGAAAATATTGATAAGTGAATACTAATAAGTAAATAAAATTATGTGAATTTTATTATTTAGTTTTATTGTATTTGCGCCCTTTTTCATAAAATATTCATAGTTTAACAACTACCTTTTTTTCATTCGTACGTTCAATAACCTTTGTATTTCAAAAAAATACCACACTATTTCTTTGCCGTTTTTTCCATTACCCATCATACTCTTTATATAAGTACTAAGTATTGAAGATTATTGTTATGTTTTTTTTATTGAATGGATTTGAATTTATTCTACGCATTATGGCCGCATAAAATACTCGTACATAGTGATTACTACTTATTATTTTTAAGGAAGTTGCCATCGGACAGTGGTGGTGTACCTCTATGACCAAGGGTAGGCTGCAATCTTTTCGACTGTATAGTGACATAACATTGAATATTTTTGTGGGCTTGAAAAATTGGGCGTGTGTACAGATGGTTGTGGCTAGGTTGAAAAATGAGAGCAAAAGTTGCTTTTTTTTAAATGAATTTTTGTTACATAATTACATTTTGAAACAGTTATAAAATACAAGGAAATATGATAAAAATTATATATGTGGACAAAAAAATCCCACAAAGGCAAAGCCTGTGTGTGGGTATTATAATAGTTTTTTTATCACAAAAATAAGTTAATCATTTTCTTAAAAGCAATAAGTGCTAGCGAAAACAAGAAAGATAAAATATGACATAAAGTGATAATAAGAAACAAACAAAAAAAAACATTTCATTAGTTATGACAGTAAACAGAATTTACTGTTATTATCGCATATACGTACAGAAGTATAATAAGATTTTAGATATACTTATCTATACACATTCTAATGCAATTCGTCTTTCTTTATATTAAACTCGAGCTTTACGTCATCATGAAAAGTTCTCGAGCCATGTTCTTAAGGTAGGCACAGGTTTTCAGCCTTTATAGTAGGCAGTGGCGTGCAGTCCATACAAGCTGAAAATCTCTGTCTACCTTAAGAAAAACGAGTCCAAAAATAAATTTTAAGTTTAGAAAAAACGACGCTTTCCTATAAAATGTTATTTATTCACCCTTATCGAGATATCTGAAAATGGAAAACAGTGAATCACATACAATTTCACAAATATTTACAATATAAGTCAAATGAATAAAAAATAACAGAGTTTTAAATGTTTTCAAAAAAACCGTAAACTTTGTATGATTGAAACATGAATTTTCTTAAATATGTATTCGATAAGAGAATTTATTTATCATACAATATTATGTACAAATAGGTCAGGAACTTGTATGCTCATTTACAAATTAGTGGAGGGTGATTACAAATGGCTAATTACAAAGATTTAATGCACGTTAAAATTGTCACCTAGACTTTAAAAACTACGCACAGCTTACCTTTGGTCTTTGAGCAATTCACGCCACCGACTTTTAAATATAGCTTACATATATATATTACTACATTCTTATATATATATACATAGGTAAGCTACAGCCCTGTGTGGTATGTAAGCGCCTTTTACTCTCATTTGTCAACTTTGCCACAACCATCAACGAAAGATATTAATAAAAACTGTACTTTTCTATCACTAAAATACGAAATGTTATGTAATGAAAATCTGTAGCCTACCCTTGGTCATAAAGCAATGCATGCCACTGGTAGTAGGTGATCAGATAATTCAACACACGTATTAATCGGTACACCTTTTAAAAGTAATATAAAGTCATTAAAAGTACGAAAAAAACTAGCCCGACAACCTAATCTAATTAATAAATTATATTTATAATTTTTTTTTTAAAGATTAATTAGGTTTGCGGGCTAGTTTTTGTTGTTGATATCGAGTTTACAAAGTGTGTCGATTCATACGCGTGTTGAATTGTCACGGAATAGTAGTAAAACTGACAGCCCAATCCCACTCGTAACATTCCCGAGTATACTGAAAAGTCGGCCGTCAGAGCGAAGTACTTAGCCGACCTAATAGGGAACAACCACTTACGATATCTATGGGAACAGTCTAATCTGACGACAAAAGATAAAAGTTCTTGGTACTTTATTGATTACTGGTGCGTGGATTACCTGCCATAATTTCGGATTAATGGTAAATATTACACTTAAAAGGCTATGGGAAGCGTTGGTGGAATTAGTACCTTTTAATAGAATACACTCGCCTGATAATGCTTTAAGAGATACCGCCAGTTAGTCCCTGCTTTCACATTTTGTTCATTTGTATAATCAACACGTTCGCGTTCGTTCGAATCATCAACCAACCTTGGCTTATTATGTAGGTAATGTATTTTTATCAATCTACTGACTGTAATCAGAAGTAAAAGTCCCGGATAGTAGGTCAGTTCCTAGTTTCCGTAGGTGGGTACCTGACCTGCCTACTAGTTTGTTTTAACGATTCCATTTTCTTTGGAAAATACAGTGCTGAAAATAGTTGTATTTGGCCAAAGAACAGATTTTCTGCTGCAAGTTAAGATGGAGTTTGCGAATTTTACAGAAGATTTACGTGAAAAGAACCTGTGCATTTTTTTTATATTTAAAAATTATTATAGTTCCTTTTTAAAATATGTTTCTTTATGATAAGAAGTTAAAAGGCATCAATAAATAATAAAGGCATCTGATAAACGAATTAGAAATAAACTGATGTTTTAAGAGGAACGGCTGCGCTGCCTGTTTCATACATAACTTAATTTTGGATTTGAGGCCAAAATACCCATTCAAACTGAAATTAATTAATTCTAATCCGTACTAGATATTTACTATTTTGACGAAAAAAATCATTAGGTTTAGGTGAGTATTTTGGCCTCAAATTCAAAATTGAGTTTTGTATGAAACAGGCCGCGCAGCCGTTCCTCTTAAGAGCACACGGATGAAACAACCGGCCCTTACACATTTCGAGGCCAATTCATTCGTTATAATTTAAAAAAAAAAACGCATTTTTTAGTTGAACACAACGATTCGATGTTTCAGTGCAATATATGCAAAAAAACTTTATTTTCTCTAAAGTATTTTGATCAATTGATCGTGCCATGTCTTCCTCGGGCGTCCCCGATTTCTTCTACCAATCTCGTTCGCGTCATAAATTCTTACACTCCTTTCTTCCTGCATCCGCTCTACATGCCCAAACCATCTAAGC